>JARHVA010001045.1:3825000-3998707 GCA_037957365.1 Torreya grandis | reverse complement strand
GATTTTGAATTAGGACCAAGTAGGATGTGAAAATATGACAATAGAACAAGAAAATGAGACAAAATAAATGGTCACAAAGTAAAAGATACAAAAAAAGAAAAATATATAAGTTTGGACACTTATGTCATCTCTAGACACTTACATTGACACAAGAGTCAAAAATTAACATAGGTGTCAAGTGGCTAAAAACATAGAAAATAGAAACAAATAGGTAAGGATCCATGAAATACACTGGTTAAAAGATGATTTAACAATATGATGCAGGAGCATCATCTCCACATCTGTAAAAAGGATTATCAAAAGTGTTTTTAGTCTAAATGTGCCTTATTATGGGTCAATCATGTTAATAATGAGGTGTTTGAAATTTTCCCTAAAAAAAACAATTCAAAGTTGTAATCATGAAGATAGTTGTCTTGAAGAGTCCTTTGAAGTCATACGACATTGTGTATTTTAATGAAGTCATGAAAAGAGGTAAATTGCCTTGTAAATTAGTATTTCATATTATTATAATGTCTCTTGAATATAATTGGTTACTTATTAGTCATAATATAATTCCTTGAGTCCATTTAAAAGGTGAAAATCAGTCTTAAGGAGATCTTATGGACTATCATGGAGTTTGTAAGCCCTTTTAGCAATTATGAGGGTATGGAACCTTGGAGATTAGAATTTTGAGGTTAAGATAATAATGTAAATGTGAAAAAATACCTATCACATATTTAAATACATCTTGGTAAACACCAAATGTGCTACATGTACGTTGGAGAAGGTAAAGGAAGTCATGTGCCAAGTATGGTTGTTGGTTGAGAAGATTTTGAGAAGACTATGTTAAGAAATATTCTAAACTATATTTGTAAATCAGTTGAAGAAGGATAGTATTAGACCATTTTTTAGTTTAAAATATTATATATATATATATATATATATATATATATATATATATATATATATATATATATATATATATATATATATATATATATATATCATCCTTGTTTGAGTGTGTTGAGGAAAGAGGCAGGAAGTCTGAAGTAAGTTGCAGGTGTGAGGGCTTACAAATAAGGTCTTCAAGGCCATTAACACTTGTAAGTTATTTATAAGTATGATTTTATTAAATAAAATTAATGTTTTGTTATTTGAATATTAATTATACTATATATATCACTAGTTTTTATATTCTTTAATAATTTATGAGTTGATGTATGATCTCTTTGAATGACTATGCTAGAAGATTCCAAGAAGTACATAGTTTCAGGTTTGTTATAGGTATGAGTTTCGGTGTTTTAAGAAGATTTTTGAATGGAAGTAAGTGATTTTTATTTATTTAGTGTGTTAATACATATTTTTATATGTTATAAACAAAATTTCATGATTTTATTCTCAATAGTTTGCTCTAAAATTTCAAATTGATAAGATTGTATAGGAAAATCAGAATTTCTGAGCATTATCATGACTATAAATCTTATTTTTTGAGAAAATATGTATAATAAAAATAATTGAGTATAAAATATAAAATTTATATGGCTTAAAAACATAAATTTTACAAGTGTAATTAGGTTTTTAAAGTTTATATAACTTAATTTATGAATTTTTAAAACTCTCTGCCTTGTGACTGTTCTTAAGGCAGGATTGTGGCCAAATTGGTATGTCTTGAAGGTTTTAAGGTTGCATGCATGTATTTAAGGATTTTTAAAGATATAATATTTTATTTAATACTTTTTAAACCACATTATATTCATTAAAGTTATTAAAAAATACTCAAACAAGAATTTCTCAATCTTAAGCCTGTTTCTTGTTGTACTAAGATTTGACAAGAATTGGAAACTCAAGTTTATTTCAATTTACATAGTGTAAAGATATAAAAACTTGTAAGATAATGTATTTTGGAATAATAAATAGTATGTAATTTATTTAAATTCCATTGAAGATGGTTCACACATGTGGAGGTGGTGTTGTAAGCTCAAACATGGCTAATTAGGCTTATTGCAGAACTATGTAAGTCAAAATTTAGAAGATATGGTCCAAAGGAGTGATCATTTTAATTGAGATATGTTGTAGAGAAGGATAATGGGTACTATATATATATATTTTTTTTGTCAAATAATTTTTTATAAGAGAATAAAAATCTAGAAAACCAATTAGGAAAGGCTAGAAGGCCTTAAGGGTGTAATTAAAGGAAAATGGTGTTTTGAAAGAGTGTGCCAAGATCTCTGAATAGATTTCATGTAATCAATGTTGAATCCTGTGAGTTAGTGTGAGAGATCTAAAATTCTAAGAGAAGAAAAATATGCATTAACCTGTCTATTGTAAAATGTGAATGAGTCAATTCTTCATTGAGAGATTCTTCATTAAGAGATTCTTTATTAACCTTCCAAAAAGGAAAAGTTGGGTACATATAGAGAAAATTAGGGAAACATGAGGAAGCCTCTAATTTTATTAATTAACTAATTAAAATTAAAAATAATTAGCCTATGGACCCTTTATAACTAACATAAGGAATCTTAAATAACAAAGAATGGCCATACGACCATGTAGGCAAAAACCCAGTGGGAAAAAAAAAACACTACACCAATAACCCCCCTTAAGAGTAGCTTAGGTGAGATGAGAATTGGGTTCCAGCATTGAAAGCCTGATGAGGTACCCAAGTACATAGTGATTAACCTCCATAGGAGGAAGAAGAAGGTGGAGTAACCCTAACCCCAATGAGAGCTCACAGATGAACAACTTTACTCTCTATGAAAGGCTTGGTTAGAATATCTGAAATATGATTCGAGGTTGGATGGTATCAAAGATAAATGACTTGCTCATTGATAAGCTCCTTGATGAAATGTATATGGATTTCTATGTGCTTGGTCCTTTGATGGATAACTGGATTCTTGCAAATCTGGATAGTGCTTTGGTTGTCACAGTAGATGATTGTTAGCTTATGAAACTGGACACCAAACTCAGTGAGAATCCCTTGAAGCTAGATTGTTTTAGTGGTGGCATTGATAGCCCCTTTGTATTCTTCCTTTCTAGAAGATAAAGTAATTACATGAAACTTCTTTCTTGACCAACTTATTGGACCTGAACCAAGTGAGAAACTATAGCCTAAAGTGGACTTTCGACTCTGAATATCTCCAACCCAATCTAAATATGTGTATCCAATAAAATCAACCTATGTTCCTACTCCATAGTGTATCCCATAGTTTTGAGAACCTTGAATGTAGTGAAGAATTTGATTTGCTACTTTCCAGTGCAACTCATGTGGCTCTTGCATAAACTGAGAGACCAAACTAACTGCATAAGATATGTCATGTCTAGTGTGTGTGAGATAGATAAGACTTCCCACAAGTTAACAATACGGTGTTGCATCAATGAGTGGTGTAGGAAATCAACCTCAAGCTTCAAACCAGAGAAGAAGGGAGTAGGAGCTACTTACAATCAACCATGTTAAACCTCATAAGCAAATCAAGAGAGTATTTGGATTGTGATAAAGTTATCCCATAATCTAATTAAATGATTTCAATCTTGAGAAAGTAGTGTAGCAATCCCATGTCTATCATTCAAAATTTGTTTGAAAGTGTAGTTTTTGTAACTAAGATAGATGATCATGAGATCCCTATAATCAATAAGTCATCCACATAGAGAACTAAGATCAATAGAGAATCATCCTCCTGCAAGATATAGACATTTGGATATGAGTGGCATCTAGTGTACCTAATTGTGAGGAGAAAGGAGTCCATCTTGGCATACCATGCTTGAAGGGCCTGTTTGAGTCCATAGATAGATTTCTTGAGTATGTAGACCAAGGAGGTATCTTCCACAAAGCCTTGTGGTTGCTCCATATATATCTCTTCCTTGAGGTCACCATGTAGAAAAACACTCTTTACACCTATTTGGTGAACACCCCATTAATGTGTGACTGCTATGGCTAGAGTGAGTCTTATAGACATCATCTTGGCTACAAGAACAAATGTCTCAGTGTATTCTATGCCAAGAACTTGAGAAAATCCCTTTGCAACTAGATGATCTTTGTACTTATTGACTGACCCAGTTGCACCATACTTGGTCTAATAAACCCATTTGTAACATACCATTTAATTTCTTTTGGAAGATGGACTAAGTCCCATGCTTTGTTCTTGATTAGGGAACTGTACTCTTCCTACATAGCAAAATCCCATTTTGGAATGCTAGATGCCTCATGAAAGGTTTGTGGATCTGAGGTAATGGCCAAGTAGGCATGTGATGTCCCCTAAAATTGTGATCGTGTCCAACTTATAATTGATGGATTTCATGCCCATTCTCTAGCACTTTGAATTGTCTATCTTGCCCAAATAGGACTAGAATTGTACGAGATTAGAGAATCAGGAGGTGAGCCCTCATCATCTATAGTGTCAGTGTGAGATGGAGGAGGAGTATCCTTATCACTACTCTCATCGCTTGAAATTGAAGAAGAAGAAGAAGAGTCATCCTCTTCATCAAGAGGATATTGAGGTGGATCTATGTCACTGTCTGGAGTAGAATCAATGTCCAGTGAGAATCTTGAAGAGTCTGGAGTGCTAGGATTGTGTTCAAGTGGGGCCTCAAAAAACTTGACAATATTTTCAATGAAAAACTCATGAGTTTTAGGATGGAGAAGCCAATATCCATTACAACCCTTGACATACCCCACAAAGATGTAAGACTGACTCCGAGGGTCTATTTTCTTGCATTTCTTCCTCAAAATTTGGGCCATTATTGGTGACCTAAACACTTGAAAGTGATCTACTATGAGCTTGTGATTGCCCCAAGATTGAAAATGAGTGATTCCCTTCAAGGCTTTATGTGGAACTTGGTTCTAAATGTAGCATGCACAATTGATTGCTTTGGCCCAATACTGAGGAGCAAGAGACCTTGGTTAAAGCATGCAGTTTGCCATTTCCTTCAAGGTATGATTCTTACATTTAGCCACACCATTCTATTGAGGAATGTATAGAATTATGTGTTGCATCTGAATCCCCTTTGATGTGCAAAATTTATCAAACCTATTATTGATATACTCTTTTCCATTGTTAGTTTTTATGATTTTAATGGAACATTCTGACTACTTCTCCACAAGTGCCTTGAAGTCTTTCAAGTGGTCAAATACCTTAGACTTATTTTTGCAAAAAAATACCCAAGTGTACCTTGAAAAGTCATCGATGAATGTGAGCATGTATCGTGTCCTATTAAATGAAGGTTTTGGAAATGGACCTGTTAAGTCATTGTGGACTATTTCTAGCTTCTGTTCGACTCTCCTTGCTTTGCCATTGTCATATTTCTCTTCTATATGCTTGCCAAGAATGCAACCATTGCATAGGCCATATGATAATTTGACTTTAGGCAACCCTAAAACCATGTTCTGATGACTGAGTTGCTCCAGGTAATGGTAGTTTAAATGGCCAAACCATTCATGCCATAGTTTGCTTACTCCATCTGCATGAGTAAGCAATGCAGCTGAGGGCTTATTTGGGGTAAATTGTGAGAAGGTATAAAGCTTAGACTGACCATTGAATTAGGGGTGAACTCAACTCACTTCCCTATAGCTATGTGAATGATTTGATATACTGACACAAGATTAGTGGATAGTGAAGGAACACATAGAACATCATTGAAGGCCCCATCACTTACTTCAACTCATCCTTTACCATTGAATTTTGCTAAAGTGTCATCACCCATGAGAATTGAAGGCACAACACATGGCTCTATTTCTAAAAATAGATCCTTTGAGAAGGCCATGTGATAAGAAGCACCTGAGTTAATAACCCAAGTTGAAGGCTGAGAATCTACTGCAACAAGTGCCTTGTCCTTGTTTTTACTATTTTTGTTGTCTTTACCCTTTGCAAAATCTTGTGATGATGTGTTCCTAAATGAGGATTCAAGAACACTGATGTTGTTTTTCTCAAGAATCTTAGTCAAGGTGTCAATCTTATTTTTCATGCACTGAGATTCATCATGCCCAAGTTTCTTACAAAAGTTGTATTTGAGTTTCTCCTTCTTTGGTTTCCCACTTGAGGAGGACACATTTGACAATGAATTTGTCTTGGCATATAATTTTTTATTCTTCTTGTGCTCGTGATTAGGTTTAGACTATTTCTTCTCTTGTTTTCCACTGCTAGAAGGCTTCTTATTGTCCTGATTGACAATCAACGCATGTGATTTAGAAGACTTCAGTGCACCCATTTGAACCAAATTATCTTTCTCCTGAGTTAGATCAACAACAAAATCATCAAATGATGGCATTTTCCACATGTTTTGTAGCATGAAAAGTGGTGGAGATGAAAATTGAATAGTCATGACCCAATTTTGTAAGCACAAATAAAATCAACTGGTCATCTATTTTCTCAATGCCACATTACTTCAACTATAGCCTCAGTGATTTGAAGCTTGTAAAGAAGTATTGTAAGGTGTCATAGTCACCTGGGCTCAATGTGATGATCTCATTATCTAGTTCATGACCCCTCATGATGTCTTACACTCTAAAAATCTTTTCCAAGATCGTCCAGACTTTGTTTAGAGTTTTTACAGATTTAACATGAAACAAGAGGTCAGGAGACATTGATAGGCATAGAAATCCATAGGCCTCATCACATCTATTGTACCACTTAACTTTTTTCGCATCTATAGATGGCTCAATTTCCTCACCCATAGTAATTTGATAGTCCTTTACCTCTCAAGGCAAGTTGTATTTTAGACTTCCATTCTAGATAGTTAAATGGTATGAGTTGTTTGATGTTTAGATCCATTAGTGCAGATTATAATGAGACAAATTTTAGAATTGAAATGAAGAAAAAAATAAATCACATAGTACAAGTACCCCCTAAAATATCAAGAATACCCCCTTTGAAGTTACAATGCACACACGCTTAGTCTTAAACATCGAGCATAGTCGACAATGCATCAATGAGCAATCAGTGTGAAAAAGTATGAGAGGGACATCGGGCACAACCGATAATGCATCCAAGAAGAAAGGTACAAAGGTTTGAAGAGAGTTTTAATCTATTACACTATGTAAAAATAGATATTACAAAAGTCCTAAAACAATGTCACCAATGTGTAGAGCTTGAGAAAATATGCACTTTTAAAAAAATAACACCCAAAAAGGAGATACAATTGAAAGTTATAGCATTTATAAGTTATTACTCCCACATATTCCTAAACCCTTTTCAAAATGGTCAAAAATGGACAAGTTCTTGTAGTTTTGATTGGGTTTTGTCAGCTGCTTTACTGCTACTAGAGATTAGTAATGCCACTACTGAATCCTAATTACTTTGAATTAGTTGAGGTTGAGAAGCCCAATTACTTTTTATAGTGTATTTTTGATTTCTCCAACTACTTTACTACTGATAGAGATTAGTAATGCCATTATTGAATCTTTATTACTTTGAATTAGTTGAGGTTGAGAAGCCCAATTAATTTTTATAGTGTATTTTTGATTTCTCCAACTACTTTACTACTGATAGAGATTAGTAATGCCATTATTGAATCTTTATTACTTCAAAGTAGTTGAATTGGAGAAGCTCGATTACTTCTAAGTAGTGTATTTTGGGTTTCTTGGACTGCTTTACTTAACTTCATAAATTTGAAGTAAAGCAACTTAGAAAACTTGATTTGGTCTGTGATCAAGTTATTGGGGTTGAGAAGCCTGATTACTTCCAGTTTTGGTGTTGGAGAAGACCGATTACTTCCAAGAAGTGTAATTTAGGTTTCTTGGACTGCTTTACTTAACTTCACGAATTGGAAGTAAAGTAATACAAAAAACTTGATTTTGTCTGCAAGTAAGTTATTGCACTCTGAAAACCTAATTTGGTCTAGAATCAAGTAATTACCTTCTGAGAACCCAAGTTGGTCTATGGAGAGTAAACCAAGGTTTGCAGGCTTGATTACTTCATTCGTATGGACATTTGAGTAGATGGAAGAAATTTATTTTTAGGAAAATCTATGAACTTTCTCAAAAATCTAAAAACAACCCATTTTAGATCTCAAAAGACCCAAAAAATATATGCAAACAAATTTTTCGTCAAAGGCCTTATGACATGATTTTTGAGGTAGATTAATAAAATGTCTTCAAGGTCAAAAATGGTGGCTAAGATAGAAGAAAAACTAGCAAGGTGAATGCATGGAGGATCTTACCAGGGAGTGGAAATTGATAAACATCCATAGATGCTTCATGCACTATTGTGGCTAGAGCCATGAAGTAAGTTTCAACCATAACAAGTGCCTTATTAATATGTAACATAAGAAGAGAAAAGGTTATGTGCCTAGAGGATGATGTAGGGACATCCCATAGAAATTGACTAGTTTGTTGAGGCCCAAGTTGATAGACTTCCTCCTATGCACCTCCTTGAGAAGATTTTGAACTTGGATGTGTGGGTAATGTCTCCTAAGTCTTAGTTGTTTGAACCACATTGAGGGTCTCTATTGTTTGTTCATTTTTTGATTTTGCCTTAGATTTAGCTTTGGCATCTTCTTCAGCCTTGGTATTGGCCTTTTCTTCTACCTTGGATTTGGAATCTACTTCAGCCTTGGTCTTGGATTTGGCATCCACTTCAAACTTGACCTTGGCCTCTTCCTCTGCCTTAGCTTTGGCATTATTTTCAACCTTGGCTTTTGCTTTGTCTTCCTTCTCCTCAGCCTCTCACTTAGTTTTCTCTTTTTGGGTGCATAGATATTCTCTAGCCTTTTACTCCTCTTGAGCCTTTGCCAGTGCTATTGATTCATTTAATTTTGGTCCATAGCTTGCACTTCTTGGTTTTTCATTGATATTTATTTTACTTCTTTATTATTTACCTTCACTTATTTGGATCTTTTCTTTTGAGCCTCCGCTTCCTTAGCTTTTGCCTATGTTCCTCCTCTGTATCTTATTATTTGTGTTGCTCTTATTCCTTGATAGCCTTATGCTCTACCTCTTTTTTATTTTTATTATTATTTTATTTCTCCTTATTCTTATCCTCTATGTATGCCTTTGCTTGATATTATTGCTCCTTCATATTATGTTTTACTATGATATCTTTTTACTCTGCTTTTTGTTCAAGTTGTGGAAAAGTGATCTCTTTAGGTTGTTCCATGGGAGTCAATGAGTCAATATCTATAACTGATTTTGAATCTTTTGAAGAGGATGATTCTATAACAATATCTCTTTCCAATACCTTTATTTTTTGTAATATAGAGGGGGAGTGAGGGTTTTATTTGGCCTCTTCATAATCTAGACTTGAGGTTGTTGTTGGGATTTTGGCACTTGTTGTGCTCATCCCTCTAATGTTGGTTTAGTAAAGGACACCATCCTATCATTTATAATTAAGAGATTCTTGGTGAAACATGGATCCTAGGCTTATAAAATAGGGTAGGAGGTGGACTTTAATATGTCAAAAGATTCATTTCATGCACAACATAGGATCCTACATCTGGATCCATCTAAAAATTTTCAACTCTTGGCTTGCCAGGTGTTGATGCCTGAATATGTATCATAGATGCCCAAAGTGTTTAAGAACATTTCTCATTTTAGAATTCTAAGAATTCATTGCATGAATTATAGGTTGTGATAATCATGTTATCTATTGATGAAATAGAGGTAAAGAAAGTGGATTGTTTCACAATATTTTTAATGTTTGGTGGTTGGGAGCCACCATGGCCTAATAGTTAGTCTATGTAGAATATGAAGTATGATATGTTAAAGATGGTGAATTATGATCAATAATTAATCTAAAGTCTAATCTAAGATGGATATTTATAATGAAAATTAATCTAGAGTGACCTAGTTAAAAAAAGGAACAAAAGAAAGGGTAGGGTAGAGACGAAATGTTGTTGATCTTCATTCCAAACATAATGACAAGGTTCCAATATCATCCAGGCATGCACTTAACCAATGTATGACATGAAGTAACATAAGCTCAAATCTTATCACACATCAGGAAAACATCTAAGGATGGTATAAAATAATGCAAATAAGAACTGAGTTTACTTTAAAGATTTACCCTTGCAAGCAAATAACATTAGCTCAAATGCATGAAGAGAAAGAAAATGAATTGGATATAAGGTATTTAAAATAAACTAAGATTGAAACAAATTAATAGATCTACATTCAAATGTACATAACAGGAACTCATAATAATCATTTAAATTTGGAAATCAGAACAAACAAGTGAGAGAGAAGCTAGAATGACAAAAGATAAGAAAATTTGGACAAACTTTGCAAAATTC
Organism: Torreya grandis; assembly: GCA_037957365.1. Classification (NCBI taxonomy): domain Eukaryota; kingdom Viridiplantae; phylum Streptophyta; class Pinopsida; order Cupressales; family Taxaceae; genus Torreya; species Torreya grandis. The sequence goes on along the minus strand of JARHVA010001045.1, from coordinate 3,988,510 downwards.
CTTTCTTATATTAATTTATCAAAAGTTACAATTGAATTTTGGCTCTAAGAACTCCCCCCCTTTTCATAATTGACAATTCTCCTTTTATAGGAAGAAAGGAAACATGTTGGTCAGTCTTATCCAATTACAAAAGTACAAGTGTTGGGATAGTTATACTTTCCACAAATGTTCTAGAGTGCACTAGACTTTCCCCAATGGAGAGATCTATAGGTAATGTGTTTTAAAAATTGCACATACCTTTAAAAAATAATATTATATTTTAAAAAAGAATATTCCTAAATCAATTCATTTGACTTTGAAAACCCCTTGCAGTTTGTTTCTCTAGTAAGGTCTTAATTATGTAACACTACTCCTCGATTAGCTCAAGGTGGATAATTATTTCCATAAAGAGCTCTTTAATTTGTCCTTCTAAGCTCTTGTGGTCTTTATCTACCCTTTCCTGATGGTCTTTTGATGTTTCTAGCTTCACTAGTCTTCCTCATTGTAGTTAAAATCATATTTGTGATCTTATTATGGTTAGCATCAATTTTGCTTACGCTTTGGTGCCCTACCCTTTTCATAAACTAGGAAACTCCTTGTTTGAACTCATCATCTACAATTGGACCAATTGGACTGAGTGTAGTAGGGTCTCTGACTATGTTGTCCCATACATACACTATCCTATCTTCAAGTTGCTTGAGATCATTAGAGAGGGCTCCAATTTCCCAAGACCATTTGCTTACATCCTTGATCTTGTCTCCCAATATAGCCATAGCCATGTTTAGGCAAACTATACTTACTATTTTAAAACCATGGATTTGATCATCTGTGAGGAGATTGATCAAGCTCTTTACCTTATTATTCGAAGCTTACCACTGGCTGACCTGACTTGTAGCTAAAGTTCCATGCTTATTTATTGCATCTTGTTTGGATCTTATGGTCTGAATATAACTACTCTACCCATGCTTGGGCCATCTCTATGAAATTTACATAAAAAGTAATTTTTTAGGCCACCATTGTTGCAAACTCTATCAAATTACTCATTGGTAGACTCTAGATGAAGTTATCTTTGCACAAGTGATAATTCAGATCCCTTGGCTCAATTACAGTGCTCATAGGGTCTAATTGGGGTTCTCATGTTTTTTAAAGGTACTCCTAAATGTTTTAATAATGATATAATGGTGTCTATGATCTTAAATCACAAGTTTCATGCTCTAAATTTGCATTCAGACTTGCCTATTTATACTTTTATCTCCCACAGGTCCACTAAATCCTCAGATTTATCATGTTTTGCTTGCATGGCATCATCATGGTACCTCTATGGCATCCTAATTATCATTATTCAAATATATGACCATTTCATTTTAAAATTCCTACTTGATATTGCACCATTTGATATGTTTGTATGAATCAACGTGATTCGTAGATCTTTGAAATAATTGGATCCACAGGATATCTTAAAATTGACATGTGTGTGCTCATCATTTGAAATTTGTGTGAATGTCTTTAACATATATGTGATTATAAATTTTGATCACCTTCTCAAAACTCTTTATTGAGCTTAAAATTTATGTCTGTACACCAGTCATTTGACATCCATGTGAACGTCTTTGACATCCACATGATCATGAATTTTGAACACCTCTTGGGGACTCTTTGTTATGTTTTCCACTTGTTACTTCTATGTTCACTCTACTTCATGTGTGTGCCATTTTTAATCTCTATGGGGATTATTCACTTCATATTTAGTTAGCTTTACTAGGTTAACATGCTTTCTGCATGTGTTATCTCTGCATTCGATTGTAGCTTTGTTGAAAATTTCATGTCCACCTCACACCATCGAATATCTTCTATCTAGGAAAATACACTCCATTAGATCATGATCCAAGGGATGCATCACCATTAGATGTTTAATATACTATTAACAAACTTGTGACACTTGTCACCATCTTAGGACTTAGTATTTTCAACATTTTTCATGCCCCGTTGAATCAATCTTGCGTGAGCAAACATGGAGCATTAATCATGCAAATAAGCACAAAAGTTAGGCTCAAGAATATATATAAATAAATTAGGATAAAATACTTAAGCTAATTTCCAAACATAATACATGGGACCCTTGTGAATAATAAAATACATAACATATGGTATTAGCCTAAGGTTTTAATTCGTATTAATAAATATGAATAAATTGTTAGGCTTAGGAACATATTAAACGGGGCTCTACGAGATTAAACAAACATAGCATAAGGGTATAAAGTAAGGTTTTCATCATATTAATAAACACAATAAAACTTAGGGTAAGGCTTTAGGCTAAGCCTTATAACAAAGAGACCATGCGCTTACTTAGACCAAGCTAGGCTAAAAGGGAACAAAGAGATCATAGGACATAAAAGAGACCAAGCATAAGATTTTTAGCCTAAGGTTTAGTCATGTTGAAAAAAATGACTAAGCCTTAAGATAAAAATTAAACTAAGTCCATGAAATGATAATTGTTCCCAAATAAATTTAAACAAAAGTTCCCACCAAACTTAAACAAAAGTAGGACATGAGCTAGGGTATTTGGGATTAGGGTTTTAAGCTGATCAAACATCAGTTCAACTTGATTTCAACAAGATAAAGGATAGTAAATGATCAAATCATAAAACCCTAATATTCTCATTCCAAATGGACTTCATTGGAGTTATGACTTGCACCATAAAGATTAAGTGTTAGTGACCTTAGGCAAAATTGGATCAAAATTATTTATAAACATGCCAACTAGATCAAGTGTAGATGATCTTTAGATAAATATAAGTGAAAACATGCTAATGACACTATGATCAAATAAAATTTCAAATTCAGGGTACAAATTTGTACAATTTGACACAAGGGCCCCTATTTTTTAGAAATGGGGGTATGTTGACCTCAACAAATGGTGACTTCTGGAGGAAACATAGAAATATGTTAGAATTCAAAGACTTTGCTTTAGACTAATAATTAAGCTACTTATTCATTTGATCAAGCACCATAATTAAGACCACTTCATGGTTAGAAAAAATATTACAAATGCAGAATTAGGGTCAAACATCAAGACATAACCATGTTGTGTGTGTGCTTTGATTCCACTTATTGATTGCCACAAGATTTGGAGAACAACTTCTAGGTTCATGGCTTTAATCATTAACACTAACTTTCAGCATGTTTGGATATTCATTGAGAACCATGATTTAGTTCAAGGAAGGCTTGGGAATTAATCTACTACCATATAGGCATCCATATCCCTAATAGAGATGCATTTGGTTCCACTCAAGGCCTTACTCCACTATCAGCCAGACTTCCATAACCCCGATGGAGATTGCTAGAATCACCTTTGCTTAGAAAACTCTTAAATTTTGCAATAGGGTTCTTATTTTTTATAATTTTCAGGTCATTTTGGATTTATATTAAAGGTTGGGAAATAAGTTAGCTAGGTTTAAGGATGTGGTCAAGTGTTTTATCTTCAGCCAATCATCTTCAGTTGTAAACTTTGTCCTCGATAATGAATGTTTTTTTAAGTGTAAGCATGACTGTATCCTAATAATCTAGTCTTTCACCCTACATGTGAAATCCTTCTTAGAAACAAACTTAGATTAGAAAAATGTTTATAATATCAAGGAACAACTAATATATTCATTATTCTTTACTATTTTCTCTAAACTATAACTTTAAGTTCATATTTCAATAATTCATGATCAATCAATGTTGAGTAAACATATTTACATTTATGAGTTGTGGAGTTACTTTTCAGTGCATAAATGTATTTCAAGTTAAGGGCTATCCAAAAGGAATTATTATAAGCAAGGAATACATCAAAGAATGTAGACACACTAAATGGAAAGCAGATAAACAAAAAGCAAATAAGAGAGTAAACAAATATATACATGCATATGTACAAATAATGGATAGGAAGGAAAAAAAATACTAATCTAGCCAACTTAGACTAACTCTAACTAATCTTACAATCAGTCCATGAAGAATCTAGGTGGGACAGTAGATAAGTAATGTTTGAGGTATTTCCCATTGGTGGGTAGTGTGAACTCTGCTCCCTGTAAGTCTTTATCTTAAAGGTGTTATCTCCAAGTATCCTGGCTATCTGGTAGGGACCTATCCACAAAAGTGTGAAATTCCTATGTTTACCCTTAGGCTTAGATGCCTTATCCCAAAGAAGAACTCAATTTATTTACTTTAACACCTTTATTTTTGAATGTTTATCGAACCATCTCTTGATTATGGTTTGGTGTCTACTAAAATTGGCAAAAGCCTCTTATCTTTCATTTTCCATCTGTATGATGTCCAAAAACCTTAAACTTACAAATTATTGGTCCTTATCCATGTACCCTTACATTGACCTATATGTTGGTCCTTGAGGGTGATGGGGAAGATGGGTTATTATCCATAAACTAGAAATAATGGTGATGGTTTGAGATCTTGTTTGACTCTATTTCTCTCTACCCAAAGCATATACTTAAGCAGCTTGTGCCAACTTCTAGGTTTATCAGATAAAAAATTATTTATAGCCTTCATCAAATTCTTATTTGTTGATACAAATACTCCATTACCTTGAGGATAATGGTTTGATGAGAACTTGAGGATGATGCTATTATCATATGCCCATTCTGTCAGCTCTATGGATACAAAAGTAGATTCATTATCATAGACCAGAGATACAGGGGTCCCAAACCTGGTGCATATCTTCAAAAAAATTAATCACTTCTTTGGTTCTTCACTATTTATTTGCCATTGCTTCAGTCTATCTAGTGCTAGTCAGTAGCAGTTAGAATGTACTTGTGACCATTAGAGGAATTAGGGTTAATGACCTTCATAAAATCTAACCCCTATTGAGCAAAGTGTTTATTAATCATCACTAGTCTTAGTGACATGGCTGCCCTTAGGATCTTTAGTATTGAAGACTTGGAATGAGTGTCACTCTCTCACATGCTTTTGAGTATCCTTAAATATTTTAGGCCAATAATAGACAACCCTTAATATTTTGTGTGCTATAATACTTCCAGATGGATGTCCACTTCCCAATTTTTCATGAAACGTGCTCATGATCTTAGTTGCTTCACTTGTGGAGACACATTTGAAGTAAATTCCTTCAAAGTTATTCCTATATAACACTCCATCCTTGATCAGGAAGTGATTTGTCCTAAGCCTTAGAGCTCTTTGTTGTTATTTAATTAACCTTACAGGACAATAACCATTGATTAGTAAGTGGATAATGGGATCATACCAATCATTAGGTCTAAAAATTTATTGCTCTATCTGCATAAGACTTAGCTTGGAGTTATTATTGGTATTAAATTAAATTAAACCCTAGCATCTTACCAATTTGGTGATCTTCATCTCAATGTCATATTATTGGAGAACAAACATCCACTTACCTCTCCTTTCTCCTAGTTCATTTTGACATAGAATGAGCTTGGTGGTAGGGTCTAATAGAATGGCATGTACCTTATTTATAAGGATATAATCCCTAATTTTTTCATTGACTTGACCAAAACACATGATTTTCTATCAATCAAAGAGTAGTTCATCTCAACGTTTTTAAGGTTAATGATCATAAAAGCTATTAGATGGTCACATCCATCTATCTTTCAAGTTAGAACTGCAACTATTATATGATCTGAAGCAAAGGAGTAAAGATAAAAATCTTTAGTGAAGTTTGGGATTATCAGTATAGGGGCTTGTCCAATTTCTTCTTTGATGCCTTTGAAAGCCTTTGTTTCCTCATTCCATGTGATCTTGGCCTCTTTATTCAACATGTCATTCAAAGTTTTCACTATTTATCAAAACTAGAAATAAACTTCCTTACAAAATTTATTTTACCAAAGAATGACTTCAATTCCTTTCTACTATTAGGGGGATCTATATTAGATATTACATTTACTCTATCAGGGTCTATAGGGAGTCCCTCCTTAGTGATAACATGTCCTAATAGCTTTCCCTTAGTAACATATAAAATACTTTTCTTTGAGTTGAGATGAATCCCATACCTTCTACATCTTTCAAATACCTATTATAGGTGCATAATATGATCCTCCATATTTTTAGAAAAGATAGTTAGATCATCCATATATATGATAATGCACCTACCTACAAGACCTTAGAAAGCCTGATCCATAGCCCTTTGAAAGGTGGTTCCTACATTTATAAGTCTAAAAGGAATTCTCTTGTAGGCAAATATGTCCCACTTGGTAGTAAAAGTGGTCTTCATCCTATCCTCTTGGTTTACTAGTACCTGGTTATACCCTCAAAATCCATCAAGAAAGGACAGCATGATAGAACCAGAAAGAATTTGTATTACTTGGTCAAGAGAATGTAAAAGGTAATTATATTTCTTAGATGCTCTATTCAAATTTCTAAAATCAATGAACAGTCTGATTTCACCATTTTTATTTATAAAAAAAATTAGCCACCCAAGTGGAATGCCTAATGGGAAACACAATCTTGGCGTCTAAGAGCTTTTTGACCTCTTTGTATATTAGTGGTTTTTAAGACCGGGTTGAAAGGATTTTGATTTTGTTTGAAAGGTTTGTAGTTTTATTTTAAAGGTATTATATGAGTTATGACCTTTGGATCAAATACTTTTAGGTCATCATAGTACCATGCTATGATATCTTTATATTTGGTCAGCATTTCTTTGGCTCTTTTGGACTCAATGCTTGTACAAGTTGTACCAATATTAACCAATTGAGGTTGATCTTGAAGTTCAAGATCAATTGTGTTATAATCCTTCCCACTTACTTTGGAAATCTTGGTAGCCTTAGCCAATCTATCAAAATCAAAGAGTCTCTCTAAGGCTATCATGCCTTTGGGGATCTTATTGTCATTCAACTAAATGACCTTGTCATTGAGTTTCCCTTTAATGGTATCATCAAGGAGATTGGATTCATTAATAATGTGACCCTTTAACATTCATAAACTAGTTATGAAGTCTATGATATGTTGATCATCACTGAATACCTGAAAGTGGTTTACATTATCAGGCACTGAAGGACATGGGATTAGTTCAATTTTAAGTCTTTGTAACTTGGAACTTTGATTGGGCATAAGGTTGGATGCCGTTGAAACAATTTCATTGGAAACCTTGTTTTCTTACCTAGGGATTGACACAATGTTAAAAGCATAAAAATATACACAATGTTAAAAGCATCAAAATATTTAATTAAGTCCCACACTCTAAATTGATACTTCTTGAGATAGGACAACTTACATTGATATTTACTCTTGCCCTAATTAACCACTAGTTCAGAATCACCAAAAACTAATAATTCCCTAGCCTCATGTTTGATTGTAAATTGTAATCCAAGAATAAGTGCTTCGCACTTAACCAAATTATTGGTGCATGGGAACTAAAGTTTGTAAGAGGCATTATATTCTTTCCCAATGGGATTGATTAATACCAATCCTACTCCAGAACATGATTTTCATCTAGCACCATCAAAATAAAGTTTCCATAATTTAGGCAAAGCATGAGAAGTTTTAGAGTTACATACCTTTGTGGTGTCAAGAGTATAAACACCAAGATATAAGTTAACCATGTTGACTCTCTCATTTATTGCATTGTACTCAGTGATCATATGCTTCATTTAGGCTATCTTTCTATCTTGATTTGGTTGGGAACTCCCTCCCAAGGCAACCACATATGTAAACAATAAGTTGACATGTAACCATTAAAGATATTAGTCTAGTCTTTGCTCAACAACATCCCATAAGCATCAGGGATGTCCACCACTTGGATATCAATGAAATGTTGGACTCTTGGCTCTGAGGTAATCTACAGGTGAACATTTAACAATTCACCAATTACTTTGACTAGTAAATTATCTAAGTTAAAAATCTATCATATTTAATGGGAATCAAGACTAATTTCTCACAAATACCCTTAAGCATAATATTTGTAGATGCATAAGAGTCTAACAAACAATTATTTAGGTTCTTACCAAAGATCCTGATTATAAGTAGAAAAAGACGAACATCTTCCTTACTTTTGTGTATTGCAGCATTAACATGTGCATACTTTTGAGACTTACCTAGCTTCTTAGATAGAGATTGTAACAATAGATCCCTCTATTTTGTGATCTGAGTCAACTCATGCAAGATAATGTTATCTTTGATATTTTTCATGTCCTCTACTATGTTATACCTAGTCCTATTGGAATAATTAGATGTATCAGCATTGGGTTTAGAAGTGATTCCCTTATGAGGCTTTGGATTGTTGTTTGAGGCAGTATCAGGAGGAGTCTAGAAGTTATTTGAAGGATTTGAAGTGGCCAATGGTTGTTTTTGCTCCCAGTTTCTTATAGGATAGGTCTTCTTCAAAAATTGCTTAAAATAATGAATCTCTTCAAGAATATCCTCAGGCTCATTGTCGTTTTAGAAAGGGAATTCAAATGTCTCCACCATGAGAGTTGAATCAGATGATCTATATGGCCTTGAAGATCCTTTTATACCTGCATCATCAAATTTATTAGGGACAACCTCAAAAGTATCTAAGTTTTCTTGAAAGGATTCAAAAGCATTACAAAATTCAACATAGTCTATTTCCCCATTCTTAGAAGTATAATTAAATCTATAATAGTTAGGAAAATCAACATCAAAAAGATTTATATCAAGTACATTTTTGATAATAGATGGCTCATTATTCTTATTGTTATGGTAACTATCATTCTGAAACCTATTAGTGGGCCTATTGAACCTTTGAAAAGAGAAATTCCTACTAGATCTCTCTCTAGTATTACTTACTTGATTTTACAACTAAAGGAAGTCAGTGCTAAGCTTTTAAACCATCTTGAGGTTAGAGTCACTCTCATTTTTTGGGGCCTCAAAATTGTGAACTTGAGTATTAGCATTGGTTGTATGAATTAAGGATTTATAATCCTATGGATTAGATCCACTGGTAGTATTGTTTAGGAATCCCAAGTTTTGAGTAGGATGTGCATGCCTCTAAGGTAGTTGGTTTAAGACTGGAAGTTAGTTCAGGGTAGGAAAATTTTGGTTAGCATTAGGAATAACAATCATAATGGGTAAATATGGATCAACATTTGGAATGGAGTATGCCAATTGTCCCTAGGGTTGCATCTGATCATTAATGATGACAAACTCAACATAAGCTAAAGGTGATGTGTTCATGGGCCCAAAAACTCTTTGTATAGACATATAAGTCATAGAATCTAGTTTATCCTTATATATTTCCAAGGCTAAAGCCTCATCGGATCTATAAGGAGCTATGGTTCTACTAAACATTTTTTGGAACCTAGCATTCAAGGCTCTTATGGGCTCATTTGCATCCTTTTTCATTATGGTGAATTACTGGTATAGGACACAAGGGCTAATGATTTTACCAAATTAGTCAATAAAAACATTGTTAAAATCAACCCAATTGGTAATGTAGTTTTTAGGAAGGTTGAGAAACCATTCATATGTAGCATCTTTAAAATTAAAAGGAAATAGTCTACATGCTACATCTTCATGAGTGGAACTTTGAAACTCTTAATGTGTTCTTAAATAATTATAATACCACTAGGACTAAATGCTAGCAAATAATTTTCAAGATTATGAGGAAGGTCATATACCACACCTATCACATTGATTGAAGAACCACCTAGCCAAGCCATACCTTGATAGGGATCGAACACAGAAGTACCCAAAATTGGTGAAGTTGGCAAAGACTTTAAAATTCTATGCTTACCTTTGTCTTGACTAACCTTCATCTGAACTTATAATGAAAGCAAAGGTTATCTAATCTCTGAACATGACCTTATCCTGATTCTGGGTAGTTTTAGCTTGGAGCCTTTGAATCCTATTTAAAATATGGTGTGTTAGTCTTAACTTTATAGGAAACAATTATTAGACTTACACATTAAGCAAATTTTGCAAAGATTTATATAAAGGATGACAAAAGATAGTAATATTTAACTAAGTTAGCTTAAATATGTATCCAAACACATAAGTATGATTGATATATACATGTTCAAGCTTAAATAAACTCAAATTAGCAAAGGATCTATCAATCTTTGATCAAAACAACTATTTTTAACCTCAAACCCATTGAATTGAAAAAGCTTGAGCTATCTTTACCATAATTAAGCATACACCTTCAAAGATCATCGATATTTGTCTAAAGGGAGCACAAAGATGGGTCAAAGACCATAAAGATCAATGATCTTTACACAATTGAGCAAATATTGGCATAATTGTGCAAAGGTTACACTAATCTTTGAACACAATTCACAATAATGAACAAAGATACTTTTAAATCTACAAAGATATAATAGGCCCTCCTTTTACTACCAATGAAGCTCCCCCTTGTTGATGCTTGAATATGTATCATAGGTGCCCAGAGTGTTCAAGAACACTTCTCATTTTAGAATTCTAAGAATTTAGTGCATGAGTTGTAGGTTGTGATAATCATGTTATCTGTTGATGGAATAGAGGCAAAACAAGTGGACTATTTCATAATATTTTTAATGTTTGGTGGTTGGGATCCACCATGGCCTAATAATTAGTCTATGAAAAATATGAAGTGTGTTATGTTAAGGATGGTGAATTATGAAATAACTAATCTTAAGACTAATCTAAGATGAATATTTACAATGAAAATTAACTTAGAGTGATCTAGTTAAAAAAAGGAGCAAAAATAAGGGTAGGGAAGAGAAGAAATGCTTCTGATCTTCATTCCAAACATCCTGACAAGGTTTCAATATCATCCAGGCATGAACTTAACTAATGTATGACATGAAGTAACATAAACTCAAATACTATCACACATTAGGCAAATATATAAGGATGGTATAAAATAATATAAATAAGAACCAGGTTCACTTTAAAGATTTACCCTTGCAAGAAAATAACATTAGCTCAAATGCAAGAAGAGTAAGAAAATGAAGTGGACCCAAGGTCTTTCAATTAAACCAGAATTGACATAAGTTAACATCTTTGCATTCAAATATACACACCAGGAACTCACAAGAACCATTTAAATCTATAAATCAAAAAAAAAAGTGAGAGAGAAGCCAAAATTATAAAAGATACACACAAATTTGGACAAACTTTGTAGAATTCCTTGATTATATTAATTGATTAAAAGTTATAATTAGATTTTGGCTCTAAGAACTCCCCCCTTTTCATAATTGACAATGTTCCTTTTATAGGATGCAAGGAAGCATGTTGGTCATTCATATCCAATTAAAAAAGTACATGTGTTGGGAAAACTATCCTTTGCACAAATGTTCTAGAGTACACTAGACTTTCCCCAATGGATGGATCTATAGGCAATGTGTTTTACAAAATACACATGCCTTTAAAAAGGAATATTCAATTTTTCAAAATATACAATGTTAAGATACAAAAGGATATTCCTAAATTAATTCATCTAAATTTGAGAACCCCCCATTGTAGTTTTATTTCTCTAGCAGGGTCTTTATTCTATGATAATACTCCTCAATTAAGTCAAGCCTAACAATTAGTTTCATGAAGAGCTCTTTCATTTGTCTTGCTAAGCTCTTGTGGTCTTTATCTACCCTTGCCTAATGGTCTTTTGATGTTTTTAGATTCACTAGTCTTCCTCATTGTAGTTAGAATCATATCTATGATTATATCATGGTCAGCATCAATTTTACCTATGCTTTGATGCCCAACCCTTTTCATAAACTAGGAAGCTCTTTGCTTGAACTCATTATCTACAATTGGACTAGCTAGACTGAGTGTAGTAGGGTCTTTGACTAAGTTGTCCAATACATGCATTGTCATGTCTTCAAGTTACTTGAGGTCATTAGAGATGGATCTCATTTCCCATGATCATTTGATTACATCCTTGATCTTGTCTCCTAATATATCCATAGCCATGTTTAGGCAAACTATGCTTACTATTTTGAAACCATGTATTTGATCATCTATGAGGACATCGATCAATCCACTTACCTTGTTGTTTGAAGTTTGCCACTAGCTGACCTAACCTGTAGCTAAAGTTCCATGATTATTTATTACATCTTATTTGGATATTTTGGTCTACCTATAACTTCTCTACCTGTGCTTAGGCTAGCTTTATGACATTTTTGTAAAAAAACACTTTTTTGGGCTGCCATTGCTGCAAACTCTATCAAATTGCTCACTGGTAGACTCTGGATCATGTTATCTTCGCACAGGTGATACTTCAATTCCCCTTGTCTCAATTATAGTTCTCACATGGTCTAATTGAGGTTCTTGTGTTTCACCAAGACACTCCTAAAGGTTTTAATAATGATCTAATAACATCTATGAGCTTAAATCACAAGTTTTATTCTCTAAATTTGCATTCAAACTTACCTATTTATACTTCTATCTCCCGTAGGTCCACTAAATCCTTAGATTTATCATGTTTTTCTTAGGTGGCATCACCGTGTCACCTCTATGGCATCTTATTCATCATTATTGAAAAATATGACCATTACCTTTTAAAATTATCACTTGATCTCCCATAGTTTGATCTATTTGTATGACTCAACACAGTTCGTAGATATTTAGATTATTTAGATCCACACAACTATCTTAAAATTGATGTCTTCATGCCCATGATTTGAAATCTACATAAACATCTTTGACATCTACATGATCATCAATTTTGAGCACCTCATCATAACTCTTTGTTGAGCTTAAAATTGATGTTTGCACACCTATCATTTGATGTCTGCATGAACATCTTTGACATCTACATGACCATAAATTTTGAATACCTTCTAAGGACTCTTTGCTAGGCTTGCCACTTGTCACTTCCAAGTTCACTCTACTTCATGTGTCTACCACTTGATAGCTTTTTCAGGCTTATATGATCCATATTTAGTTAGCTCTATTGGGTTTTGTGATTTTTCCATGTGTAATCTCTACATTCACTCGTAGCTTCATTGAAAAGTCCATGTCTACCTCACACCATCAGATCACTTATGTTCAAGCAAATGCACTCTGTTGGATCATCATTTGAGGGATACACCATCATTAGATTGTTAACATTAGTCATGTGCAATTGGATCAATCTCAAATGAGCAAATGTGGATCGTTGATCCTGAAAATAAGCATGAAAGTTAGGCTCAATAATATATATAAAAAACCTAGGATAAAATACTTAAGCTAAGTTACAAACATAATATACGAGGACCCTTAAGAATAATAAAAGACATAACATATGGTGTTAGCCTAATGTTTTAATATGTATTAATAAATATGAATAATTTTTTAAGGTAAGGTCTTAAGCTAAGTTAGGAACATATTAAAGGGGACCCTACGAGATAAAAAATACATAACATAAAGGTGTAACCTAATGTTTTCATTATATTAATAAATATGATAAACCTTAGGGTAAGGTTTTAGGCTAAGCCTTATAACAAATAGACCATGCATTTACTTAGACTAAGTAAGGCTAAAAGGGAACAAAGGGTCACAGGATATAAAAGAGACCAAGATTAAGATTTTTAGCCAAAGGTTTGGTCATGTTGAAAAGCATGACTAAGCCTTATGATAAAAATTAAACTAAGTCCATGGCATGATAATTGTTCTTGCACAAATTTAAATAAAATTTCCCACCAAACTTAAACAAAAGCAAAATATGAGCTAGGGTATTTTGGATTAAGGTTGTAAGTTGATCAGACATGAGCTCAACTTGATTTCAATGGACTTAAGGATAGAAAATTATCAAATCATCATTAAATCATAAAACCTTGATATTGCTTATTCCAAATCGACTTCATTGGAGTTGTGACCTACAACATAAAGATCAAGTGTTAGTGACCTTAGGAAAAATTAGATCAGAATCATGAACAAACATGTCAACCAAATCAGGTGTAGATGATCTTTAGATAAATATAGAGTATAATACATGCTAATGATATTCTGATCAAATGAAATTTCAATTTTAGGGCACAAATTTGCACTATTTGACACAAGGGTCCCCATTTTTTAGAAATGGGGGTATGTTGACCTCAACACCAGGTCACATTTAGAAACTATCTTTGGAATGTGCTTATTATTTTGCCATGAATTTATATGGTGTGTCCTCTTCTTAGGTGGTTATGGTAAGGCTTGACACACTTTTGCCTTACTCTTACCTTTCTTATCTTATGATGTGGTTTTTTCAATTTGCAGTGGTGCCTGTAATTGAGATTGTGCCTATGTAGGCATGGTTTATTATTCACCTAGAGGTATGAATCATAGAGTTTGTATCAATCTAGAAGCTAGGGATTTTTTCCACATAAATTCTACATGAGTATCCAATATAGTGATGAAAAAGGGTAACAGGGTTACAGTTGATTTGGGTAGCTCATGTACCTTTATCTGAATGTCATTGTGCAATTTTTTCACCATCTCATGTTGCCCTAGGTATTGCATTACCTCCTTGGGTATTCATGGATGTGATATAATCATTACTTGTATATCTATCCACCACGCATTAAATCATCCCAATTATTCATAGCATTTCTCTATTTTAGTCTAAATAATGTTTGTGAACGTAGTAGTAGGCCAAAAATATACAACTAGATTCATTGGTCCCTTTGGTGACTTCTATTATGTAAAATAGAGGAGTAAGACTAAGAATTGATACTGAAATGCTTACAATACACAAGTGAGATCCTTATCAATTTTCATGATCATCTCTAAGGCCAAAAATTAAGGCTAATTGAAATCCTCATGCATTTGTATCATGTGATATGAAATGTCCACAACGCCTTTGGTTGTATATTTAACACTTTTGGTTGTCTACCAAAACCATTTTTTGATGCATTTAGAGAGAATGTGCATCAAACTATCTTCCACATAATTGATGAGAATTCCCCTGCCTGCTCTAGTATAGTTTTCTCTCATTCTAAGTGGATGGGTGGAGCCTTATATTTTTAAGACAAAAGGGATTTACCCCAAGATATAAATCCCATTGTTATTGCCATTATCACAAGATTAATGAAGATGGTGACAACTTGTGAAAGGTAAATGACACACTCATTATATATGTTTCGTAGTGTGAGAATCACCTCATCCAACTATCCAAAATTAGGTAATTTGATGAGTCACTTGGAATCAGAACCTCATAGAGGGTGTTAAAGCACCAAAGCTACTTTATTTGCTACTTCTTGTTGGTCATGGCTAAAAAGAATGGCGTCTAAAGAATTAATAAAATAAAAAGGATCTAGATTATGATATCTAGTTTGCCTGAGTCTGAGGCTAATTCCCATCTCTTCCTTCTATGCATTAGTGATTAGAATAAATAATTGTGCATGATACATGTTTTCTATATTATACTATAGTGAACAATTTATCTAGTTGATCTGATGTTGGTAAGAAATCTAAGCACAAGTAGTTAATTTAAACATAGACCATGTAGTTATCTTATTAGCAAGAGTGTGTAAAGTCTTTGTGTTATTTGAACCCTTTTTAAATAGTATTTTCCAATTAAATACATATATTTGATGATTTTAAATGTGTTGATTTGGTTGCACATGATTTTACCTCCAAAATTAATGTCAATTGGTTGTTATCAATGTGACAATTACCATTCTACATCTAAAAATATTATCAAAATTGAAGATATAGTTGGAAAAATCCACCTCTGGTGCTTCATGAATCTAAACTAGAATTTATAACACATCCATGGTGGTAGATAACATCTAGGACCAGGTTCTTGGCCTTTGATCATGCCCAATCGAGAGACCTAGTACCCATTTTGACCTCAAGAACACCTTTCTCAATATAATAAAAATGTTATTTTTTGCCTAAATTCAAACATGGATAAAAAATAAATCATAATTCGTTGGCATAATCCTAAAGAATGCTCACGTGCATTTCTAACCACTTTAATTTCACCTCAAAGCATGTTGATGGAACCTTGGAGATGAAATCATGGCTTACACTACAATAATAGGTCCTAAAATGTAACTTTTTATAGTGATGAGACAAGTTATTTAGGTGAAATTACATCACTTTGAACACATATAGATATGCAAATGACACATTATCCCATGACCATGACCTCAAAATCCACCTAGATGCATGTTTTTACTATTGTTCAGGAGTATGGAAACTCTGACAACAAATGTTGTCACAACTGAAGCTATAATTGGAGAACTCTACCTTCGGTGATTCATGGATTGAAATTGGAATTGTCAACATGCATGGTGTGTTGTATAACATTTAGGAATAGTTTATTAGACTCCCATCCCACCTAGCCGAAAGACTCACTAGCCACTCTAGCCTCAAAAATGCCCTTCCCAAAATAAGAAAATTGTAGTATTTTGTCTTAACTTCATATGTGCATAAAATGAAAAATGTAAGTCATTGGAATGAACCTAAATAACTATCATGTACATATAAAATCAATTTAATTTTATCCTAGATCACATCTATATAACCTTGGATATGAATCGATGGCACAAACTATCGTAATGGGTCCTGAAATGCAATGTTTTTATAGTGAAGAGACAATTTATTATCCTCCAACTAAAATTTCTACTTCTAATACCTCTAGGTGAAATTACATAACTTTTAACACATCTAGATAATAAAATGACACATGATCCCATGACCATGACCTCCAAATCCACTCAGATGTGTGTTTTCACTATTGTTCAGTAGCGTGGAAACACTGATTTAACAAATGCTATCAAAGTTGAAGTTTAAGTTGGATAAATATACATTCTATGTTTCATGGCTCAAAAATGGCACTACCAACATTTAAAATGTGGAAGATAACATCCAAGACCAAGTTTTTGTATCTCCCAACACATTCGATCGAGATACCCACTACCCATTTGAGCCTCAATAACACCCTTCATAATACAAAAAAATTGAAGTTTTTTACCCCAAGTTTAGACAAGCATAAAATATAAATTGTAAGTCATTTACATGAATCAAAAGAAGATTCACATGGATATAGAATCCATATAATTTCATTCCATATCATGTTAATTACACCTTGTAGATGAATCTATGGCACACACTACAATAATGGGTCTTAACATATAGTTTTTAAACAGTGAAGAGACAAGTTCTTATCCTCCACTTACCATTTCTTCCTTCAGGACCTCCAAGTGAAATTATATCACTCAAACACATCTAAATAAGAAAATGAAACGGATCCCATGACCAAGACATCCAAATCTACCTAGATGCATGTTTTATGTACTATTTAGGAGCATGGAAACACTAACAACAAACATTGTCAAAGTTGAAGTTGTAGTTGGATAACTCAATTTTTAGTGCTTCTTGGCTCAAAACTGGCATTGTTAACACATCTAAAGTGGTAGTGTATAGTACTAGGTTCTTGGCCTCCCATCACACTCGATCGATAGACCCATTACGATTCTGACCATAAGAACACCTTTTTTGTAATAACTAATTAATTATATTAAGCTTCTCTTAGCTTCATGAATATGAAATTATTTACTAATAGTGTCATCCATGTGAATGTGGAAGCTTATTTGGCACCAATAACCTACAAAAAAAATGTTAGTAAGTAATTAAAAATAAAACTTATATGTACTCCCTACAAAATCAATAAAATTTGGTAAAATTAAATACATCTACATTTGAGAACTCAACATACCTTGGAATTCCAATCCAATGAACCACTAGGATCTGCTATAATATTGATGGTAGAAAGATTAGCTTCATGTTATGACTCACAAACTTTATATAGATTCTTATTTAATGTCCTCCTATGATATTTAGCCAATTGAATATTTTTTTCAAGAACGAAATTTGAAAAGTGAAATATCTTCCTATGTGTTTCAAAGTCTTCAAAAAACCATACATTTGATTTTTTGGTAGATAATCATTGAAGCCACATTTCAATGACTACCACAGACCTAGTGGGATAGTCAATGTTTTCTCCATCTATGACTGAGGAAGTTAATTTTTATTTTCCTATACACATTAACATAAGTAGTAATTTATTCCCTCTTCATTATTTTCTTCAGGAATAACTACAAAAACATGCCCTGTACCACAAAAAAACAAATTATAATGATGTTGTCAAGATAGATAATGAGAATAAATAGTACATAATGATTAATATTCTACATGGTTTCACTAGATCAGATACACATAGTTAAAGCTATGTGACTGCTGGTGGAACCTGATATGTGGCGATTGGAATAAGAGGTCTACATTTCTATCCATCCACCCACTCTTTTGAATCACATTCATTACAAACAGATTCCACGCATGCATAACAAAAACATGGAAAGTGTCTCTTATGAATATTCCAAAAACTTAAATTTGACCTAAAAAATGAGTGGAGATCACTTGATTCCATTACAGTCATACAATCCTCATACTTTACCAAGTGGTATTCCTCCATCAACCATAAATATCTAGGAACAACATAATTTTATTGAGCACTATGATGCATTAAATTCTCATTACACCATTCAATAATGGTTTTTTCATCAGTCAAAATAACACCATCTTAAAACTTCAACTCCTCTCTTGTAATAAATATTTATACACATGTTTCAACACCATCATGATTCCCTTTTCCGTGGTCAACCTTAATAAAACTCCAAATATGTTTTATGCTAGTGGTAACATGCATCTTTCTCAACTAGTTTAACATTCATGCATTTTTGAATTGCAATGTGAAATTATTTGACCAAATGTGATGTTGATTGAAATTAATGTTCCTCTTAGTCAACTTTCCATAGAACATCTCAAAATAACCTTACACATACTCTATATAATGTGATCGGTCATCACTAACATAAAAATGGTATTTCATTAATATTTTTTTATCTTGCTCTATATTATCAAGTGTATGTATGATTGTTATATTGATGTATATGGAAACATGTATTGAGTTGCAATACTATGATTGAAATTCCATTTGTGGTTTGAATGTGTAATTCTCAACAAATTTGAATAATGAAACAATAAAACCAAGTGGGAATATGTCTTTTCTTAGCTTGAAATGTTCATCCAACCATATATCCATGTGTGTGTGCCTTGTAGACTCATAAACAATTTCCTCCTTGAATTTGACCATAAATTCTAAAATAGGTATCTATTTTGTAACAAGCTCACACATTTTAAATTCTTTGCCATATTTTACTTGATAAGTCACAAATTTGTGTTTGCTCAAATTAATTAATTCCTATCTAATTTCACGTGTACTCTCCTCATGGATATATTTTTTTAATTTTGTAAATCCACTAAAAATGTTACAGTTTCCATTTAAACATGATTTGTTATAAAATAACTATCCATCTAGTCTTTCACAAAATAATGGTTGGAATAAATTCCCTGGCTGATTTTGGTAGAACCTTTATGACACACTCAAGTAAAATATTGTCAGTATGTAAAGTACAACATATATGATGAAAAACATCATAGTGAATTGAAAATATTACATGTTACCTACAAAAAGTGGTGCATATGTGATTTATTGTTACATAAAAGGGTTTGGCCATCTCAAAATATCTTTGATTGATAGAAATTTGTAGATATTCTTCCAAAAAATTAGAGTACTATTATGTTTGGAACATATCCAAAAAATGTTTTAGATGTAGTTAAAGGTTATAAGAACCAACTCTTATATTCACTTCATCTCTTGTATTGGGTGAAACTCTTGTATTGTCTTTCCAAAATTGTGCAAGTAAATCTTTGAGAGCATCTACTATAGCCTTGTCCTTTCATGTAAGTCTACCATATAATTCCAAGAGATCATTGGTATTAGAATATTTAAGTCTTCGGCATATTCCAATTGTTTTCAAGAATATTTTTCTATTTGTGTTCGGTGCTTGGCTAGTTTTTAAAATCAATCATTTTCTTCTTGTTTGACCATTTACTGCACAAGTTGTAATTATACGTTAGGCATCATTACAATATTTTTTGCATGATGTCACACCTATAGTATGATATACATCATGTATATTTTCAACAATTTTATTATTTCCCTCATCCATGTTAAATGTTATTAGTCATAGGGTGTAAATTTTAGATCTCATCTTAATCAATTTCATTAATCAAACAAATAATTGACATCCTTTACTATCAAAGTCTAATTTTCCAAAGAAATTATCCTAATTTTTTTCAATTAGTCTTCTTGAATGGAAATAAAACATTTTGTTATACATTGGTTTCAATTTTTTTTTCATAAACTTCAATTAATTATGTGCATTTTCTACACATAATCCTTGGAGGTGTTATTAATGGTGTAATTTGTTGAGAAGGTGTTTCAAAATCACTATGTTCACTACAATTTTCTTCATTGTTACTTTCATTATTTAATGTTTCCATGGAATTTTATTCATTTTTATTTTTATCATTGTGTTTTTACATGTAATTTTATTCATTTTAAGGGGGTAAATCATCATGCATAGATCCATCATCAAAAAAATAAAAAACTTTACACTTTGAATGTAGAATTGCAACATTATTTGGACTTCTAGTTAAACATTTGTCTTCATTATTTAATTTATCATTATCAATTTCATCATCATCTATAATATTTGGTTCATTAGGGATAATGTTTATACCTTGTCTTAATTGAAATACTTAAATTCATACCTTTTATTTTTATCAACTCTTATAATTGATCTAATATTTTGTGCTTTAACTTCTTCCTCTTATTTGAACGAGATTTGTCACCCATGACTAGATAATTGATATCTTTTGAAGGAGGGGTCCAAAAAAATAACTTGATAGATTTTGTCCATGACTTGCAGGCTATATAACAAGGCAAAGAATATTTGTGGAGACATAATTCTTGATTGAGGTTAAATATAGGCATTGAAAGAAGATTGTTTATCTATTATGGATATAACGTGTATGTGATATATTTACATAGTTATATATCATATAACTAAGTCATTAAAATATTATTTGACGTAATTGTCTATTGATTGATGTCCAAATCACATCTTATACAACTAAAATTAGGTTTAATTAGACCCAAGTAACATCTATACTCATAAATATGTTCAAGGGGTTTAGGTTACCCCTGATTTTCTCTATAATTGCATTTGTGATATAATTGGGGCTGATTGAGCTCCAAATCACATTATACAATCATAATTAGGTTGAAATGGCTCAAATTCACCCAATTTTCCTTCATGATTGAATTGGTCAATTATTTTATTTAGGGTGTTATGCCAATGGTGTCAATTGACCCCTAAATTATATGCAATATAGTCAAAATTAGGTTCATAAGGTTTAATTTCATCTAAATTGCATTACTCATTGTAACAATGGATAAATTAGGTCAATATATAAAGAAACATGAGCTAATTTATCCCCAAATCACATCTTAGACTCAAATTTAGATTGATGGGGTTTAGATTATCCCCAATTATCTTCATGTTTTCATTTTTAATAAAATCAAGGTCAATTAAGCCATACGTTACATCCTATAAATGAACCGAGCCATAAATTAGGTTCACTAGACCCAATTGATCACAAATCACATCTCTACTTACACCAATTGACTAATTGGATCAATTCATAATAGAATTGGAGATAATTTAGCCCCAAATCACATCCTGCTCTTGTAGTTAGTTTGAAGGGGCTCAATTTGGTCCCAAATACCTCCGTGATTGAATGAATCAACTATTTAGTTCATTATATGATGAAATTATGGTCAATTTCACTCCAAATCACATCGTATATAATTGAAAATAGGTCCATGTGGTTCAATTTTTTAAAAATTATGTCACTAATTGCACTATTTGATTAATTGTCTTAATTTATATTGAAATCAAAGCTAATTTAGTCTCAAATCACATTATATAGTCATAATTAGGTTTAACGGGCTCATATTGATCCTAATTACCTTCACAATTGAACCAGTTGACTATTTCATTAATTATATTATGACATTAGAGTTTATTGAGCCCTAAACCACATCTTATACATGTCAAACTTGCATTTATCAGTGAACCAAATGATTATTTATGTCACTCTCTAATGAAATTGGAGCCAATTAAGTCCCAAATCATATTTTATAGTCAATGTTAGGTTAAAGGGGATCAAATTAGCCCCAATTACCTTAGGATTCAACTAATAGACTATTTACTTTATTTGGTATGGCATTAGGGTCGCCGACCCCAAATTAAATCCTTTATAGTCAAAATGAGGTTCATGAGGCTCAATTTTGCTCAAATTGCATCACTAATGACACCAATTCATTCAATATACCAAGAAATCTAAGATAATTTAGACTCAAATCACATCTTATACATGCATTTACACTCAAGGGGTTCAAATTGGCTATAATTTCCTCCACCATTAAAATAATTGACTCGTTCATTCACTTTGTAATGAAAATTGGCTTGGTTGAAACCTAAATCATATTATATATAGTCAAAATTATGATGATGGGTGCAAACACACCAAAATTGCATCGCTATATCCATTATGTCTTTTTTGTGGTAGTGTATATAATGAAGCTCTCCACTTTAAAATAAAAATATAAAAATAATAAATGTGAATAGATACATAGATAATTATAAACACATATGAATAGACTAAATTTGATTTTTTATGCTATGTCAATGTATACATAGACAAAATTTGTTTTTTTGTGCTATGTTAATATAGTGCATATGAACTATAGCATGTACATGCTATGTTGTGTTTGAATTTAGAAACCAAGTTTTTGGCTCAGAAATGGCTTGGATTCTCGAGCCAAAGATTGGACCTATCAACACACAGTTGAATCTGAAATCTTTATCAAAAAATAAGAAAACTCAATTTTCATTGCCAAATACACTGAATTTCAAGGAGACAATTCATAAATTTATTACCATGAAGATGATTGCACTCTTCTCTTTCTAAATATATGATTTTTTAAATGTCTAGACTATTTTAAGGTTTTCATCTATGTTGATTTATAACTATGGGTTTTTAGGGCACTACATGCCATAAATACATGTCTATATATGCTTCTGTATTTTTTTTGATCCAAATACAAAAAGAAAATTATATGGTCACAAGTTAGGCTTAATTCCACACACATTAAAAAAAATCTATTTTTCATTTTTTTGAGGTAGTTGGAGGCAGGGGTGACACAATTGGCTATCCATTTTTGTCAATTTTCATGATTTATTTACTTGTAAAATTAATTTTAAAAAATATTAAAAAAATATAAGTCATAAAATAGATTATCTTATCTAAATTTTTACCAAAGGGTTTCAAATAATATTAAACTATGCTAAAAAAATAAGGAGCCACATAACCAACTATCTACTCTATTTTCCTAAATAAATAATATTTTATTTTCAAAGTTTAGATGTTTGACCTAGTTATACTTAACTAAGTTTTCAAAAATATGGTGTTTTTTAAACTATAATTGAAATACAACAATTCAGGTTATTATATTATTCAAAATTTGAGTGTATCCATCTCAAATTATCTATAAAATTTCATATTTATCAATTTTTAGGAAAACACATCCACTAGTAGGCCCATTTTCATCTAACATCTTTATGCACTTATCCCCATCTATATTGCACACAAATAATCTTGCATAACTGGCATAGGTGTAGACACCCAAATTTGACACAAGCTCATCCAAAATATGAATTTTATATAACCTTACTTATTTAAACTATTATTGATGAACAAATGACTTATTATCATGACTTATTCTACATCGTAAGCTTCACTCTCTTGTTTTGTTGTCTCATGTCTTTTATATTTATATTTTATCTTTTGATGTCCAACTTGGGGATCCATAATTTCTATTCTAGGTATTTATTTTTAAGTTTTAAGTCTTTTGGACAAGGTTGAATTACAAGAAAAGGCCTCACTACAACCCAATCCTAGCATAATATTAATACGATTTTTTTTTAGAATTTCTATATTGTTAACAATTTTTTTTATCAAGTTTTGGTATGTAAGAGATGATCACCCAAATTACATGAACTATTGTGCTAAATCATATTGCTACAAATATGTAATAAATGACATAACTAATTTGGAAATTTGCTAAAATTGGAAAATCACTAAATATATAAAGTGCAAGAGAGAAATATAAAACTTAGCTAGAAAACTGAGATGTAGGATGTTTTAGAATTTAAGACTGAGAGGTTAACTATGTTGATTGTTTGTGAACTGAAAACAAGAGTTGGCAGAGTCCTCATACATGAACATTATAACTCGACATGGTAGCGGTGAAATCTAGTCCTAATGGAGCATTCTTGTCTAACTATGATATTTTTTTTGGGTTTTGTATGCCTTTGTCTACTTGTTTTATGGATTATGTGGGATATTTTGATTATCTTTGGTGACCACTTTGTGACTAATTTTCACTTCAAAACTCTAGCTCAATAGACAAGATGATAAGATGCAAACATGGAATGAAAAATGGTCAATGGTTGAAGTTGGGTGTGACCTCAACAACCTATATGTTGAGTGGTGCATACATACTAATACTCTGAAGAGGGATAAAAATTCATGTAGTTCTCCCTTGTTATGGTGTTATGTGAATAACTGGTGTAAAATGCTAGATGTTGGCGCAAATCTAGTGTGATTAGGTGTTTTAATCATGACTTGTGACCTTGATGTATTCAAACTTTATCTCAAGGCTACTAGGGATGTATGTAACTAGAATTAGGAGAAATAAGGAATTTTCCCTCAATGTGCATGTTAGCAAAGCTTTTTAAAGCATCACAACATGCTAAGGATGAGGATAACTATGAGATACTTCATGTACATAGAATAATTTATCATAAAATATCAAAAATTAGATGATAAAATATAAGATACATTAATTATTCTATGTTATTGAGCAATTTAAAATAACCAGTATTTTATAAACTAAAATAATGCATTCAGAATAGTTCAGATATAAAGTAACCAAGACATCACACATGAAATCACATGAAAGGAACATAACAAGAAATCATGCAGGTAACCATAACCAGATAATCTTTATTGATCTCTTCTAAAAGCAGAACCCTCTTCTTATTACAAACAAAAGTATATATAGACATTTCTAATCTATGACTATTCATCTTCTTCTCATTCTAGGCACCAAAATAAGAGTCTCTTCATATTATATCTTATTAAAAATCATGGGATAAGATAAAATAGGCTATACAATGACCAAATGAGTGCATAATGCATGAATATCAGACAAATATCATGTGCAGCTTTATAATCCATGTTTTTATACCAACACTTTCCAAGACTTAAAATGTTGTCTCATCCCAAGATAATGTTGTAGGATCTACAATAATGCATAAGTTATAGGGATTTGAAGAAATGGTTAGACCAGTAAGAGTCACAATAATTTTTCAAGGCACCCTTTATGATTTTTAACTCTTGCGCACTACTTAACCACCCTTTCAAGTTTTCAACTAAGTAGCATACCAACCTACTACCCTTTATGGGTTTTTAATAGGCTGTCATAACTAGGTGGCATCCTTTTATAGGTTTTCAACCAACTTGACCCTACATATCTTACTAAGTCTTCTCCAATACAAAATTTTATACAGAATTTTCAAAATTTGTACTCTGTGCAGTGCTTAACTCGAAGGTGGTGGCATGGATGAGATGAAGGTTAAATGAAAGAGTCCTTGGATTGGGACTAAGTAACCTTACACCATGTGATGATATACTAGAGCTCTAAAGGTAGCCTATAGGTAGGTGTATTCACAATCTATGTAATTAAGATGGTGAAAGGAGTTGGATTTATTTTATATGCATTTTAATCTAGTATCACTTCTTGTATCAAACATAGTAGGGTGAATAATAGAGAGTGGTAACCAATAATCTACTTGAGTTTTGTATCATCAGTGATGCTCAATAAAACCTTGGTATTTTCAACCCTTATCTGAATCTCTCTGCTCAACTCCTCCATCTTGTTTATGTGTCTTTGAGTTTGGAGGACAGTGAAAGAACTATGTAATAGTTTACTCTATGATTATATAAGGTTATCATGCACATTATCCTTGGTATTTAATGATTCTTGGATTGTTCCATCCTTATCTTCCATAGTTATAGTGTGGCTTGACACAGTTGCTTTAGTTTTGGTGGCCTTTACAAAGTCCATGCTGAAACTAGATAATGTAGTATCTAACTATTAATTATAATCAAGAAAATTATGTGAAACTTATTTGGATTGAAATGTGGCAACATTGAGCATACCTTGGTATGCCTCTAGGAGAGTGAGGAGTGTTGAATCCTCGACCTTGACATCCTGGCCCAATGTTCCCAATGTGCATAGTTTATGCATTGTGCACCAATCTTTTCTTAATTCAGAGACAAGTGTCTTGAGTTTGTGCTAGTCAGACATTACTTGGTCCCCAATCACACAAATGACCAAATTTGGATAAGCATCCTAGATGATTTTTATAGCTTCTTGTAGTTGGGTATGTAACTTGATGTTCTCGACCTTAGTTTTATCAACTTGTTATTCTAGTGAGGTGGCCTTCTATGTGATAGACTCTTGGAATGCCATAGCACCCTCAAACTACTTCATCAATGGTAACCTAGAAATATTTAATAATGATTAATACTAAAGTGGTAAGGATATCAAATTTACTACAATGGATAAAGGATTAAGTCATGGCATGGTCATAATTGGAAAGGAAAAGGTGGTGCATTGATCACCCACAGTTGGAATGTCCCTAGCTCAGAATAAGTTGTGCACAATCAAGGTTATCAATCCCTATTCTACCATACTTATACATAGATCCATCTATAGCCATCCCAAGCTTAGAATAATCATATTTATAGTCTCAAGCTCAACTCAAAATCACTCAAAATAGCATTCATACTAGCTTTACTTGCACTTGAACTAACCCTTAGGTAAGGAGAACTAAATCAAGTTTGATCCCTCATCAAAGTATTGGTATGTAGGCAAATATCATCACAACATGGTGTTGAAGATGTCCATCCTACCCTATTAACATCACACTTTGATATTTGTGCCAATCAATTACCTTATAAACATGGAGGTGTAGGGTTTACTGTAAAATCAATCAAAATAGGTCACCGATAAGGAGTCATAACTCATGTACATGGGAATAGGTTTGGTATACTTAGATATAGGTGCACCCAGAAGCTTAGGATAGTTTTACAAAGAGAACACTAGCATCATTGGAACTATTATCTAGTTAGGGAGCTACTATCCAAGAAGGGTTTTGACCTGAATCCTATCTGTGATACTCAGATCATTGATAGTACATGAATTATTATAATTATATATGATATATGTATATTAAATCTATATAATATATAATTAATACATAATAGTATCACTATAAAATAACAATATTTCTCAGTGATGTCACATCATTAGTGATGTCAAGGCATTTAAAATATTTCATGTTGAGGCCATGTCCAGTCATGGAGCCATTTGTAAGTGACACATATAGACACTTGAGTGCCTTGCATCCATTTATAAGGAATTAATCCATTTACATGCATATTTTTTGGGTGCAAAGGTAAGACTCTTGATATTATGTATTTGTTTTTTATATTGTGATATATAAATGGTTCTGTGTATCAATGATGTGGCTCTTTAGTTTTATTCTACTCCCCTTCACATTATGTGATATTCATTATATGTGAGAACATCTCCAAAGTTATTCACCAATGGAATGATAGGGTTAATTAACACTTAGTTATAATGTTAACATGAAGTTTCAAAATTAACATTTTTTTCTCCAAGTTTCTTCTAAAGTTGATTAAAGTGCATAACTTATCTCTCTTCATTTGATTGGATCAATTGCATGTATATTTTTCATTTTTTTTAACCTTGGCCTTGCTATATGCCCTTGGCTATAGTCAACTTATTTATTTATGCACAATAGTTCATTTCCCCCCTATTTATATGGGGTAATTGGTCATCTATTTTCCTATTTGTATGGGGTAAAAAGGATGAGTAAATTTTTTTGAAAATATTTTAGCCATCTACATTTATGTGGAAGAATAGAGGCATGTAAAAAATTATTTATGACAGATCATTTCCTAGTAATGATAAGCTATACATCCTACAATTGATGTAAATTTTATTCTAACTATAATGTATAAGATCCAATTTTAGTGGGTCAATTTACAATTTTTATTAAAAATTAAGTGTTAACTTCTTAAGAAAACAATTTTGAGAGTAAAAAATGTAAGTTATAATTGATATGGGCCCTTTAGTGTATGGTATCACCTGAAATGCATTGTAATTAGCCCTCACCATCACCAATCAACTCACCTTAAAATATTTCACTACTTGCATGTTCAGTATGGTCTTGTCGTTCACTACTACTTTACGATTGCTCAACCTTACTGTGAAAAATAAAAGTGTTATTGCTTAACCCTTCTTACATGAGCAAGATGAGGTCAACAGTCATATTGATTTATACTCTCTCAGTTTACAAACCCCCTTTACAAAAATAAATATTGCATCCCTTCCAATACAAAAGGTGAAACGATGTTAGCAATCATAAGTTTTAGGATAGGTAAGACTGTTCATTTACACTCTTTCATTTAAAAAACCCCACTTAACCAAAACAAACAATTACATCCATTTTGGGTTTAGTGGTAATGAGGCTCGAGTGAAGTACAAATATGAAATTACAAGCTTTACTTTATGAAAACATAAAATTACATGCCTTCCAAAATAATTTACACTCTTCATTTGGTAATCATATCCTATGATAAAGAAGCTATAAAATGGGGGTGGGGCCTAGTTTCAGATATATTAGAGTGCCATACCACTTGACGAGAGTATGAAAAGAATATAAATTTCAAAATTTAGTAACAAGTCACATCCGTCAATAAAATATGTTGCATGGACAAACATAACCTACAAGAAAGACTCTGAGACCTCAAAGTCTTATCTCCAGTGGCATTGCATCATTGCTTCTATTCACACATCAAATGTGGAGCCCTGTTACATTAAAATCAACTCTCATGATGTCTTAATCCACCCTTGAGAATAGAAAATGTCTAAAGAAATATGTTGCCACCTTTCATATCCATCATGCACAAAAGGTGAACAGGGTCAGTGTTCATGGGTTTCAAGTGAGGTGTGACTATTGAGTTACAATCTTTCACTTTACAGAACCTTGATTTACCAAAATTAAAAAATACATCATTTTTGATGTAACATGCACTTTTTGGCCAACTGATTATTTATCATAACATGTCACATAAAATGCTAATAATAACAAATTATTATTATATTAAATATATAATATAATATTTTATCATTTTTATATAGTAGAATATTATAATCCATTAAATATAATATATTAATGCTTTATATTGTTAGATATAATTTATTTTTATGTATAATATTATAATATATTATGTGACTAATACAAAATTAATAAAGAAAATTCCTTTGCATGTAGGTTGAGTGGAGTGGACATGAAATAAATTCAAGAAATTTGTAGTTCAAATGATGGATCCTTTAAGCAGGGTGTTACTGTATGTATGATATAAGAAACCTATCATTAAAAATATGTTTGGCTCGACAAGTAGCTTCCAAGGAAATTGAGCAATCATACATTTTTTCATATTTTTTGGGCATTGATCCTTTATTTTCAATGTTTTACCATTGGGAAAAAATCAAGAGTTTGTATAGATGGCATACAAAATGTAATTATAGTAATACATACATCGAATTTGTTAACCCAAATCTACGTGATGCAAAATCTACATCACCATTCAAGAATCTACTACAAAACTAGAGGGACTTCATTCTGATATTTACATGTTTCTCCTCTTACAATGAGTTCAAATTTCAAGTGTGTGTTTCCCCTCTTTGAAGGAGTTCAAATTATGAGTTATCCAACAATGTATTTAAATATTGGATTTACAACTATCCATTTTAGTAAATTATTTCAAATAAAAAAGGAAATTCATTATGAAAATACCCATTTCTCATCTTCCAAGGTAACCAAATATAAAATTATTCATGAAGGTTGTATATAATTTTTTCCTAATTTCACTTTCTATCATTTTATCTCAAAAATTAAGTGAATTTTGCTTTCAAAAAGTTCTTAAACTGTTTTTCTGTTAAGGCAGTCGACTTAAATTTTAAGTTTTGACCTATCTAATCATCTTACAAATGTAAATCCCTAGACTAGGTAGTAACTATATGATGTGTGATATGATTTATTGGAATCTTCCCTTTTCACTCCTAACCAACGTTTTAATTTTATGCACATTGTTTGTAATATTTTTAGAAGAATTAGTTTCATGTACTGATTTTCCATGACTGATGTTACTCTTAAATTTATTTCTAATCATCCCAAAATTATCTCATTTTTATTTATTTATGAAACATCTAACTTTGGAATAATAAAGTAATTTGTAGAATATAAACATCCCATATGCCAAAACCCTTATCACATTTGTTAACAATTTATAGCTCAATAGGTTGGCATTCAATTTTATCTATATAATACAAAATATTGGAGTTCAAAATATAATTGTACTTATTTTAGGAGATGTTAGATTGCATAATAGATTTACACAACCACCTCTAAATAGTTTTTAGAACATAAGTCTCACCACCATCCTCCAAACAACCTCCATATCAAATAAGTTTATGGATTAATCTTTTTGAAGACCCAGGATTAGGTAGCTAAGATAATTATCCATTAAGTATAATACATGGTAAGTAAATTTAACATTGATAAAATTGGCATATACAAAAATACGCCCACCATCCACTGATTCTTCCCACTACTTTATCCCCACTACACAATCAACATATACCAAATGTGAGACTAATCTTTGGTGTTCATCTCACAATGAAAACACCTCTAGCATAATAGATTATTATTTTTATTTATTTTTATAATGGTTGGCTATAATATTCTTAAATTTAAAATAAATTTGGTTGATATCTATCATTTTTATTAAACATAAACAAAAAAGTGTGAACGAATGAATCACAATTTTGAACAAGTACCATGATGCAACTTTAGTACTTGGTGTTAACAGAACTATTTAGATTTCATTACTATTAAGATTTTAAATATAGTCAAAAAGATTAATAGATCCAATGAGCCTACAAAGACATTTAAAGTGATTACATGGAGTGTGGTTATTTTATTTAAAAGTGATTAAATGTGAAAATTGTTCTTTTAAGACATTACCTTACTTTGTATATAAATTTTTTATGATAGTTATTTATATCCAACATTACCCTTTGAATGTTATAATAATTCCTAATAATAGAAGCAAATATTATTACAATATATGCATATTATTATTATAATATTTTTAGAGAGTTTTAAAGTATATTCAAATCTTCATCCTACATTCAATGTAATTTACTGAAGAAAAATGACTGTATATTATGGAAAAAGAAATGCAAATACAATCATTTGGCAATTACATTTAATCTAATAATTAGTTAAATGTTAAAAATATATTATATTATTCTATATAAAAAATGTATATATATCTAAAAAATTAAATTAAATAAAAAAATAAAAATTAAGAAAGAATATGTTCCCACATTTACATATACATCTAGTTTGATATTTACAGATAAAATGCTTAGTAAATATCCACACTCAATTTTTACTTGATTGATATTTGTGATAATTTTAAAATTATCTTAAGAATACATGATATAAAATTGTTAGGAATGGTTGCACATCTTATCTTTAAAAACCCTCTAGTTTATTTTCTCAAATATTCCCCTCTCCAAATCAAATAGTTTTAAAAATGACTAACGCCTTCACTATTATCAATGCAATAAACCTTATAATAATATGAAAAAGTAAAATTTACTTTTATTGAAGATGAGGATAATATGGACAATGCCTTGCAGTGTCTTAATACCTTCTTCCTTACCTCTGGCTCAAGCATCTAATGACAAAAAACTCATTGCTACAGGCAATCATACCTCCCCCAGTCAGTTTGGGCTACAAAATTTGGATGGGCTTGGATCCAACATGATGAAATATTCAAGTTTTTTGGCATCCCTTTTGATTTTAATGCCTCTTTTCCCCTTTTGTGGTAATATGTTATTGACGAAGTAGCTAAACATCTAGAATATTGGGTGACTAAGCCCTTATCATTAGCAGGGAAATTCCAAATCTGCTCAAAAGTGCTTACAACCACCCATGTTTAGTACTCTTCTTGATGGGTGCCTTTAAAGAATTCTTACCAAAAACTTGAAAAACTTCTCAAGGATGTTCTTTGGGCTAATTATTCTCATGGCCATGGATTCCATAGGGTTACCTGGGATTACTACTTCCTCATGTGGGATGCCGGAGGTATGGGTCTCACTGATGTGGTTCATTAAGGAATTGCCTTATGTGTCAAATGGATTATGTGGGAAATTGATGACAAAGAAGCTTTTAAGGTGTTATTTAGACATCATATTTTTTTGGGCTTGCTTAAAGGCAAGAAATCCTAAAAAAGGATCGACTTCTCCAATCTGCTCATCATCAAATTCCCCATTCAAATTTCAAGGTCCTTTGTGATAAAAATTATCTCAAAAGCATGGGAAAGGATCAAACCATGGCTTCTCTGGAATGACTCAGGGTTTGAAGATGGGTTTTTTGTTAACTCACACTTGCTATGGTGGTCACTTGTTATCAATTTTAATGAAGTTCCTCTGGGCAAGGTTCCTTGGATCAATGCTCTCAAGTTGTTTTGCAGAGGCATTCATACTATCCAAGATATTTTTTGTAATCAGTCTCACTCTTGGTTATCCTAAGAAGAGGTGAGAACCAAATTCTAGTTAGCCAATGTTGATTGAGAATCCTACCAAGAAATCCTTAATGTTATTCCACCTTCAATGCTTCATAAAATTTATGTTCATTTTGCTCATCCTTAGTGGAAGGACTGAAAGTGGTATGTCAAAACTCTAGTTTGTAATTACACCCCCCAACTTGGATATGGGTGGCTTACTCCCCACATACCTATGGTGGATACGATTAAATCTTATTGGAGTATGCATTCCTCTATTCGTACTTGTCACTTCTATTTTCACACTATTTAGGAGGCTTTCTTGGAGTCTACGCTAGCTCATTTCACTTAGTGTATCTTATATCAGGGCTTACTCATAAGTAGAATGCTTGTGCACATAGGAATTTTCCTTCCCACATGCCCTTTCTATGGCCATCTGAAAACACTCCCTCATCTTTTTTGGTATTGCTCCAAAGTTCAAAGGATTTGGACATGGATTGATGACCTCTTCTAGCCCTTCCAGCCTAAATTCTTTCATTGGCAGCATATCCTTCTTCGAGATAAACTCACCTTGCATTTTATATATACCCAAGTTTGGCATACTTTCAGAGTGGAGATTCTATTTTGGTTATGAAAAAAAGAGACAATGTAGTTTTTAACAATGCTTCTTCAGATTGTAATTTT
Organism: Torreya grandis; assembly: GCA_037957365.1. Classification (NCBI taxonomy): domain Eukaryota; kingdom Viridiplantae; phylum Streptophyta; class Pinopsida; order Cupressales; family Taxaceae; genus Torreya; species Torreya grandis. Next base: position 3,955,210 of record JARHVA010001045.1, on the reverse strand, counting down.
TTTGCTTTAGGCAATGCTTCTAATATTTTTAATGTTCTTTTACAGATATAAGTGCAAGAAAATAAATTTGCCATTGAGCTTGGCTATCTCGAGGTGGACACTGATTCAATTGATCTCAACGTCACTCTCACAGTGGTACCCCATATTAGTGCATGACCCCTCCTGGGCAATAGTGAGGGTGGTAACCCTTGCCTCCTTCCCCTACTAGACAAGATGGTTGGGATTCTCCTCCTCTTCCTCTACATCTAGATGCTTAAGGAGTGCCACTTTGAGGTTGGTCACATCTGTTGGACAAGTTCCCTAGGCTCTCTCTAGCCATCTCTCCTACTCAGACATAATAATATGTTAAGAACACTGCTCAGTCTTCTAGTTGGGAGCCAATTCCATATGGTAATGACTTACTAATCTTAGACTAGGGTCCTGATGATATGGATCCTCTGCCTTTCGGCATTGCTCTTGCAACTTAATATTCTCTCTTATGATGTTTTAATAACTTCTTCCTAGGCAGGGCCTAGTGTTGTTTTTGCTTTTGTTGTTTCCTGTTCCTAGGCTTGGCCTAGTATGACATTGAGGCGTGCTTCTATACCACTTTTTTTTTTGTGAATTATTTGTGTATTATATATTTTATTAATATATAGATATATTTCATCAAAAAAAAATATGGGACAAAACTTTAATGCAATAACTTTACTATATTTAATGAATAAAATCTACTAACCAGATCGCTTTGGCTTTTTTTTTTGGGGGGGTTGTTTTATGAAAATATGCTTAGTAATTACTTTGTACATGGGCTAAAAAGGGGATTTGTACTTGGTTAATCATATCATATTCTTAGTTTTTTTAAACTATCACTAAGAATAGGTTTGGTCTCATATTTAGATTCTAAGTTTATATTATAAATTTATGAGACGTCAAAAAATTAATGATTTATATATACTTATATCCATTACATACTTCTTTACCAAATAAAATATTAGAATTATTTCTCAAGAGTAATATGTTTTATTTTATCGAAAAAGGATGGACGCGAGTGAGTGTTGGGGATCAACCAACAATTTGATTACACTTATGAAAGCAATAAAACGTGGAATTAACCAGAATGATAAGTAACTAGAATGATAAATAGCAAAGAACAAGAGATACAAGAAACCACCCTGAAAACTTGTATTAAAATCTTTACAGAAGGAATACAATTAAAGAAACTTCTTTCTTCCACACCTCTCTCAGATGTACAGATCTCTCTCTAGATCTCTTTCCCTCAAGAGCTCTCTCTCTCAAGTACAATCAACTCCAACAACCTGGAATGATTCACATATACAATTTTGTACTGTTCTTCAACATTCTACATTACATTACAATAAGCTAAGAAGATCTATCCTATTATATAATAATTAGGAAACATGAGCATGCATTTACAATCAATAGTTATGCCTCTTGAACAAGGGCTCTAAAAATAGTCTTACTAATAATAGAGACGCGGACTTAAGACTATGACTTAATCCCATCATGTAAACACTCAGTTCTATCCACAAAAATAGCTTTCTAGATGCCCAGGTAACCAACATCGGTTCCTCCCTGTGTGCCTGTGACCAATGTCGACCGATTCCTGTCGATGCCGGCGTCTCCTGAACTGCTCCTGACCGACGTCAGTCGCTCCTGACTGACGTCGGTGACTGTGTAAACCTACAACTATCCAACTGCTCACTTGGTGAAGCTTTTAGGCTCCACACCTTAACAGTGAGGGCTCCGGTGGCCTACAGGGGGGGCGGATCCGTCTGCAGCTGGACAGTCGATTCTTGGAGGCAACTCACAAGAGACAAGAAAGGGGATAGTCTATGTTGGTGAGTGTGCTAAGATCAGTAAGGTTAATGGATGCTTTCCTCACAGCCAAGACAGACCAGTATTAATTATCCCGTCATATGCTATCAAAGACGATGTTGAATACTTGGCTTCTCATGCGTTAATCTACATATCCCAGTCAGCTCTGAAAGCTTGGATTTGCTGGTCATGGCATATTGAAGGAGATTTTGACATCATGCTGGCTGGGAATAGCTATTTCATGGTTAATTTCACTTGCATTTCTGATAGAAATAGGATTTTTAAGGGTGGCCCATACTTTTACGACTGCATTGGCCTTTTTTTAAAACCCTGGCATGTAGGGTTTAATTCTACTGAGGATCTCCCTTCACGAGTTCTAGTCTGGGTCCACCTTCTGAGGCTGCCTCTAGAATTCTGGCATGAGGACATCCTACACCAGATTGGTGCCATGATTGGAACACCTGCTGCAATCGCTCACCAATCTCTAGACAAGAATGTAATCTCTTATGCACGCATTTGTGTTGATATTGATATTAACAGCCCTCTGCCAGACTCCATCAAAATATGCTTGGGTTCATCCTCTTGAATTCAACAAATTGATTATGAGTCCATCCCCTTTCGGTGTCATTTCTGTCATGAGTATGGACATCTTAAGTGGCAATGCCCTCATGCACCCAAAGGTTCAAGAAACTCCGAGGGATCAGCTGGTCCACAAGCTGCCAATGCAGGTATGAAGAATGGACACCCTGACCCTGTCAATACCAAAAATGGACAGCCAGATAACGTAGCAAAGGGGAAAGTCCCCCTGATTACTCCTAGTTTGGAGCTAGGCCAATTTGATGCTTCGAGACTTGAAAGGGATGGTTTTACCCTAGTCTGACGCCGTACAAGAGGGAGAGGTCAGAAGCGATCTCATTTGGATTGACAAGGAGATGCAAGTTTCAACCGCTTTGAAGTCCTGGACAACATGATCATAGAGGAGGGCACTCTAGTAGTGGAATAGTGTGAGACGCTAGAGCTAGAAGGATGGACTTATATACCCAATGATCCCCAGGTCATAGTCACTCAGCAAGCATCGGAAGCTGCTCTTGCTCCGGAGAGCAAAGCCCTTGTGGTGGCATCCACACAGGATGAAGACTTACGCTAGGCAGATTTGGTAAAAGAAGTAGAAGTCCCTAGCAAAGAAAAAGGACCTTCTTCCACTCTTGGTTTAATGCAGAGACCTTTCAAGAAGGCATCCTCCTCCACACCTTCCTGTGCAGGACACAAAAAGGATCAAGAAAGGATTAAACTTACAGGAGATCTTTTGGTAGAGTCAGGGGTGGTGAAGAACATGGATGAACACTTCCCTCACTCCACTCAATGATTATTCTATCATGGAATGTGAGGGGGTTGAATAGCATCCCCATACAAAAGGCTATTCAGAAGCTGGTGAGAGATTATTCTCCTGACATCCTCTGCATTCAGGAGACAAAACTTTTCATTAACTCTTTGTTTACTTGCTGCCCCAATATTTGTTTCCGCGGCCAATGCCAGGGTATTGGTGCCTTGGGGACCTTAGGTGGTCTTGCTATGTGCTGGGATCTGAGGAGAGTTGTCCCTCACCTTTGGCGGTCCTGTATCTCAGCCCTCTCTATGGTGGCTTCCTCCTTGGAGACTGGTGAGATGATTCTGGTCACTAATGTTTATGCCCCAGTTGAGCTTCCAGGTCAGCTTAAGCTTTGGGACCATATCCAGTATGTACGATGCTGCCACCCCTTCTTGCCCTAGGTCATAGCTGGAGATTTTAATTCTATCCTTAGCCTGGAAGAGAAGAGAGGTGGACTAGCTCGAATGGGACCTTCTACAAAGCTATTTTGGAAAAATATTGATTGGTTACATCTTTCAGATGTTAAACCCCTCAATGGCCTTTTCACATGGAATAATTGCAGGATGGGAGAGGCAACCATCTTAGAATGTTTGGACAGATTCTTAGTTTCATGCTATTGGCGCTCTAGTGCATTCTCCCTCTCCTCTGATATCCTTGATTGGCGGGGGTCTGACCATTGGCCTATCATGCTCTCTATAAGACATATTGCTGCTCCTAAGAAGCCACCTTTCAAATTTCAGCTGATGTGGCTTCGTGATGCTTCCCTCTAGGATTTAATGATAGGGTGGTGGCAGCAAGGAACATCGAATTATGGCATGGCCATGTTTGTGTTTGCTAAGAAGCTACAGTATGTGAAAAGGAAATTGAAGTATTGGAACCTACACTGTTTTGGTAATTTCCATACTAGGAAGAGGAAAGCACAAGACCAGTTGGATGCCATCACCAGACAAATTTGTGACCTTGGATTGTTGGAAGCCCTGCGTTTGGCTAAGATTCAAGCTTCTACGGAATTGGCAGAATGGGAGCTTCGAGAAGAAAACAAAAGGCTCGAGTTGATTGGCTTCAGGAGGGTGACAGGACATAGCTTTCTTCCATAACTCTGTTCAGGATCACCGCAACAGAAGCTTCATCTTGTCCTTGATTACTTCAGATGGTAGAAGCTTGACTTCCTCCCAAGGCATATCCAGGGAAGCTATTCGGTTCTATTATGCTCTCTTCGGAAATGATACTCCTCCTAACGAGTTTGTTGAAGGTACAGTTTTATCTTGCATTCTTCTTATTGTGTCTCCTGAAATGAATGACTCCCTTATGCGACCTATTAGTATGTCAGAATTGGAGGGAGTAGTTTTTGGTATGAAGAAAGGTAAGGCCTTGGGACCAGATGGATTCCCTGTGGAATTTTTTTAGGAATTTTGGGATGTCATCAATCAGGACCTCTTGGGGGTGATTCAGGAGTCTTACTCCAATAAAGAAATGCTTCGAGCCTTGAATGCTACTTTTTTGGTTCTCATTCCGAAGTGCGAACAAGCTAATCAGTTGGAATATTTTAGACCTATTTCTATTTGCAATGTTGTCTACAAGATTATCACTAAACTTATTGCGGAGAGGCTTAAAATCTACCTTCCCAAGCTTATCTTTGAGGAGCAAGGGGGATTTGTTGTTGGTGAGTAGATTCTGGATGGAGTAGTTATAGCGACTGAAGTTATTCATTCTATGAGTACTTCCCAGGACCATGCTATGTTTGTCAAACTTGACATGGCTAAGGCGTATGACAGAGTCAGTTGGGGCTTCCTGCATAAAACTCTTCAGGCTTTCGGCTTTAACCAAGACTGGATCAGTTGGGTGCTTAACTGTGTTACAACCCCCTCTTTCTCAGTCCTTATCAATGGTGCTCACTCTAAGCTTTTTGGCACTTCCAGAGGACTTCGTTAGGGAGACCCTCTTTCTCCATATTTGTTTATTATTTTGGCTGAAGGCCTTGGGCATCTCATTAAGCTTCGGGCTTCTCAGCATGTGCTACAAGGTTGGTGGTGGGGACATGGATTACCCACTTTATCCCACCTCTAGTTTGTTGATGACACTTCTCTGATGGGGAGAGCCTACATCTAGGAAGCTGAGGTTTTTCGGCTTATTATGGACACTTATATGGCGGCTTCTGGATAGATAATTAATGACCACAAATCCTCCATTGTGTTTTTTAACACCCCCGAGCCTATTCAACGGAGGATCATGGCCATCTTGAGGTTTCAGTCACAATCCCTTCCTCTTACCTACCTTGGGGTCCCTATTGTGGTAGGGAGACAGCCAAGGCTCTTCTGGCAGAGGGTGCCGGACAAGCTTAGACAGAAAGTTAATCACTAGATGCACATATGGCTTTCCACTACCGACAGGGTGACACTCTTACAGTCGGTGATTCAAGCCCTCCCCATTTATCATAGTATGGTGCAGGCTACCCATGCATACTTCTTGAAAGAATTCGATGCTCTTTCTCGACAATTTTTGTGGAGCGGCAATCTACTTAAACACCAAATGGAGCCTTCTCAATTGGGACACCATTTGTTGGCCCAAAAAGGAAGGCAGCCTTGGGCTACGCTCTGTAATTTTGAGCAGTCAAGCTCTTGCTGCCAAACTCTATTGGCGCTGGTGTTCCAACCCAGCCCAACTCTGGGCCCGTATTTTGGCCTTTAAATACTACCCTGGGGAGCGGCCTGAAGATATTCCAAGAATCCCCCTTGAGGGAAGAGGGTCGATGGTTTGGAACACTCTCAAGCGGGGAGCTCAGCTGGTGAAGAATAACCTTTTTTAGATCAGCAACAGGGGAACAGACACTCTTTTTTGGAGCAACTCCTGGGATGGGTACCCCCCTCTCTTATCCTCTCATCCACATCTGCAGTTGCTATGTGATGCTATGCAGAATGCTGGTTGGAACACGTTGGATCATTATAAGGAGGCCGTCAAGTTGGGCACTACAGTGGGATACAGATGGAAGAATTCCTTGGACTAGCCACCGGGAGGCTCTATTGAGGATCGGTTGGAGCTATCCTTGATATTGGCATCCAGGGAATGCAGTTCTCTGCAGGGGCATGATGTTTTGGCTTGGGGGGAGACCCTTCAGGGAAGTATTTTGTTTCTGCCGGATACCTTGCTTTGACTAAACATCTCCTGGGAGAGGTGATGATCCCTTGGGGGACCAAAGTTTGGAATAGCTACTCTTGGCTCAAGTGTAACTTCTTATTTTGGGTGTTGGTTCACAACAAATGTCTTACCTGGGAGAATCTCTGTAAGCTGGGTTTCCAAGGGCCCTCCATGTGCGTTCTTTGTCGCAGTTGTGCGGAGACTATTTCCCATCTTTTCTTTCAGTGTCCTATTGCCAAACAAATTTGGCACCTTTGGTGGGCTATTTGGGATTGCCCCTGCTGGCACGTCTCTTCTTTAGCCGAAGTCTGGGACCGCTTGGGTCATTCCCCCTCTCAGGCTTCTTTTCTCCAAGTCGCTTGGCGTATTGGCCCATCATTCATCCTGTGGCAACTGTGGCTAGAGAGAAACAGGCAGATTTTCCAAGGTACCAGAGCTGAGATTAGTATCTTATGGGGGAGAATTCTACACTCCTTGGTTGAAACACTTTATGCTAACTGCGACCTGGTAGTGGACTTGAGTTCTGCTGATGCCAAAGTGTATGCACGCCTGGTCCCTGTTGCCCCTAAGGGTACTCCCCTCGCCCCTCATTCTGCTGTGCACGCCTGTGGTCCATCTAAGCGGCCTGTAGATAGGATGGGTTAGTGGTCTCCCCTTGATGCTGGCTAGCTGAAAATCAACACTGACGGATCATCTCGTGGGAATCCTGGACTAGCTGGGATCGGTGGGGTGGGGTGTGACAGATCTGGTCAGGTGATTTTTTTCTTCTCTATTTACAAAGGTTGGTATTCTAATAACTTCATGAAAGCTCTTGCGATTCTTGTTGCTGTACAACAGTGTTGCTCTCTCGACTGGAATAGAATCATCTACGAATCTGACTCGCAGGTTGTTATTAATATGTTGAATGATCGAAATGTTGAAACTACTGACTGGCATTTGGCTAGAGTGGTGCTTTAGCTCCTCCAGCTCTGTACTTCTTTAGAGTCTGTATCTTTTCGGTATATTTCTCGAGAATGGAACGGGGTGGCTGACTGCTTGGCCAAATGGGCCTCCAAGCATGGGCCTCCTTGGAATATTTCGGAACATAGGTTGCTACCTCCACATTTATCCCGAAAGTTTGATCAGCTGGTTGACCAGGATAAAGTTATGTAATTATGTTCTTTCTCTGTTTTTAATATTATTTTTACCCCGTTTTAGTTAAAAAAAATATGTTTTATTTTATTATATGAGAGTTAGGACTATCCTCTTTTTAATCTTCTTATTGTATTCTGTTACACTAATATTGCAAAATATTCTTTATGGATTTTGTTTTGTATTTTAGTTTCATTAAGATGTATTATTACGCTCTCCCAATCTTATTTACATTGTATTTTTCAAAATCCTATAAATCAATCTTGGTCATTGATAAACATTACTAAATAAATTTAATTTAATTTAATATAACAAAAAATTGTCACATAAAAAACTACTACCACATAATGATACTTTATTTCCACAAAGGTTGTGGAATGATTGATTTATCAAGAGTGCAACAATGACAAAAGAAGTTTCTATAGCTTAGAATTTGTGTTTCATTTAGTTCAATATTTATGAGGGAATACATGTCAGGAATCTAGAACAATAAACTGCTCTGATACCACTTATTAGGATCTAGGAAGCACCATTGATTACCATGTACAAGCAACTAAATGCAGAATTTACCCAGAAGTAACAAGTAACTAGAATTCAGGAATAACACAGAATATGAGAGACAATACCCAATTGTATTAAATACTCTTCTAGAAGGAAATACAACAAAGAAGATGCCACAGTCTTCTTCCTTACACACCTCTAGGGCTCCCACACCTCTAGGGCATAAACAGTAAATCTCTTCAAGAGCTCACTCTCTCAATTACGATCCCAACACACAACTCAAACACAGAGTTGGTGTTCACCTCCAACCAGTCAGTATCACTACTGCCAGTACCACTAGTCAGTATCACTACTGCCAGTACACAAGTACTCCACATACTCCACGATCGAGTACACACCGTACTCCAAGTAGATCTCCCATGAGCTTGCTACACTGGTTGTGTTGCTGATCTCTCTGATCTTGCTGCCACCTGCAAATCAACTTGGTTTTGCAACACCTGCAAACCTAGATCTTGCACACACAAATACCTGCAACTCAAATGATCTTACTTACCATGTAGATCTCCCATGAACTTGCAACAACCTGCAATTCAAATGATCTTACAATTGGAAGGATCTACCTTGCCTTCCTCTATAGCACCCCTGTGGAACTAGGAGGAGCTACCCTTACTCTCTTCACACTGAAGGAGCTAACCAAGCTCAACTCTAACTAGCCCACTTTACAATACAACACATGAGTCTATTATATAGATCTCATGCAAACAATAATTAGACATCCAATTACAATAATTAGATCCGCAGCTCAAGACTAAAATTAGCCTTTCAACATGCAAACAACTGGTTCGTTAACTAACTGTTCGTCAACTAGCAGTTCTGGAACGGCATAGGCGACCGATGTCGGTCCCTGTCTGGCTAGAGATGACCAACGTTGGCCGATCCTGACCGATGTCGGTTGCTCTGCTCACTGAATATGACCGATGTCGATTGATCAGACCGATGTTAGTTGCTCTGCAACTCAGCAACCTCTCAACAACCTCCTCCATGTCTGCATCAATGAAGCTTTTAGCTCCACAACCTAACAATACATAAATTAAATCTTGTTAAGTGATCAAAAGAGTTGTAGTTTTACTGGAAAGGATGATGATTTGTTATACCATGTATCAAGATACAAATTGTTTTACATATACGACATGGAGAGTCAAATAGATAAAATCAAGATCATTCCTTTAAATAATTTTGACAGATTAAATACCCTTAATCATAATTACTTAACCGAAAAAATACTCAAACTTAAAGATACACTTATCAATTATAATCAACTATATATAATTTAAAACATAAACAAAAATAACAAAATCTTTATAATTATAAGATTCTCGATCAAAAATCTTATCAAATTTGCAAATGCTTCATAAAAAATTCCATCATCATCCTTATCTTATATAAAATAGATAAAAATTAAAGTAGGAGAAAAAGGTTTCAAAATTAATGAAAAGAGGATTATTGAATTCACTCCTACCCTCATCTTAATAAAAAAATGGCAAAGAAGGCAATAATTGGGTATAAAAGGGAACTTATGATTAGTGATCCAATTTCCGATACCCTAAAGATCCAAAGGTATATGCCAAAAGCCATTAAGAATAAAATTTAATATGGTGAGATCCGTTGATAAAACTAAACAAGATACACGTTTTATAATGTGAGCCATCACATGCCAACTTTCCCATTTCACACTTATCCAAACGATTGTCTTTAGTGGTGTTAACAAATCATTATTTGGGGCTTCGTAGTGTTATCCAATTATGACATATACAAAGTTCCCACTTTAAAAAGAAATAAAAAATAAACATGATTTTAAACATGTTAGGGCTAAACATGAGGGAATGTGATCATCTAGCCTCTAGTCTATAGGGTTAAATCTGATGGCCATATAAATCTTTTTAATTGTAAAATATGATTAATTTTTTCTGGTAGACCGTCTTCTATATAAAATGTTTTTTTAAATAGAACATCTAAAATATTAAAAATTATAATAAATATATGAATTATTTTTAATATTTATTTATTTTATGATAAATTGTATTAAATTTTTTGAAAAACATAAATAATTATCATATAAAAATTATAAAAAAAAAAGTTGACAAATAAATTTAAATTTTACATATAATCTATTATTTTATTATTAAAAAAAAGGTTGGATCAAACTTTTTTATTTAATATTAAGCTAGATGAAAGAAATGGAAGCATGAGATAAATATGATTATATAAGAAATTTATTAAAATGTATTAAATATAAGATTTTATTAGGAATAGTCCATAAAAATATATTATTATTTTATTAAGAATAGTCCATAAAAAATAATATAAATATATACATTGGATCAAATGAATTTATTTAGTATTGAATTGAATTAAAAGAACAAGAGGAGATCTTATATTTTTCTTTCATTAATTAATTATTTATAAATAAATAATTGTATAATATATAAATCAAAGTTTTCAACAATTCAATAGTAATTATATATTATTAATATTTAGAATGGGTTGTGGTGGATGGTTTTGTGGACGATCTTAGAGAAAATCTACCTACATCCTTCATGAAATACAGGGGATGCTCATCTAGGTACCTTATTCATGATTTGCCATATGCCCTGGTTATAATTTAACTTGGTAGTGACCTTGCATATGATGACAAATTGGATATAGGGTTGGGTTGTGGACTTTCTGACGATAATCACTGTCATAAATAAATAGACACCACTTTTGGTAATGTCCATATATTCTGTTTCGACATTGTATACAAGGTAATATTTTTAGGGTCCATAAACATTGAATTTCCCCAAAATATTTGTCAAATTGCTATTTTTTAATTAATAAGAAGTTAATAAATTAATTTATTTCATATTTTTTTTGTAACAGGGATAATACAAATCTAATGTTAAAAGCTAAAAATATGAAAAAATATTGTATTTGAAAAATATGAAACAAATATTATATTTGTATTGGTTGCACATTGTCTCATACAAATTATAAAAAATATAGTATTTGTAAAATATGAAAAAATATTGTATTTGTATTAGTTGCACATTTTCCATACAACTTAACCTGTTGAATTGATTCCTATAGTTACCAGCACAATATGTCTTGATAAAAATATTGATGAGTTGTAAAAAAAAAATTGTTTTAAATATGTTATTAAATATATATAAATTTAACCAATTAAATGGAAAATGCTAGTAGCGACAATGCCTAAGTTTGAAGGAAAAAAATGCAAGAAGTGACAACTCCTAAGTTTAAAGGAAAAATACTAGTAGTGACACTTCTTAAATTTGAAGGTTAATCAATGCATTTTTTTTAATCCGTGCATGTGAAAATAAAGCCAACAAATGTATGTAAATATTTAACAATGGTACATGAATGGCCTCTAAATTTTAAATAAAAAATAATCAAATATTTTTAATTGACAATATAGACAAAATAAAAAAAAATTGATCTCCTCCTTATCCTTTATTTAAGGATTGCACTTTTAACAAATACTAATTTTTTTGATGCATGTTTATGCACACCATAGATAGTGGGTTTTCACCCTCTCATTTTAAGATTGATGATTAATCATTCCAAGGCACAAGTTGTAGGTATGAAGTTTTAGATTAGCCAAGTGGTGGAATAGTAGCATGTGAGCTACATCTCATCAATATAAATTCATTCAAGTGATCAAATTAACATCCAAGAATATATACTTACAATGATGTTATATTTAAAAAATAAGATCTCATAAAAAAATAGAAAAAAGGGAAGAGTAGAGCAAAAAAAAAGGCCCATAGACCAAACAAGATGCAACCTTTCTAAACTAGCTCTTGAACTAGGGGTTAGACAAGAAATCAAGAACTAATATTTATTACAAGCTATTATAAGCACGCCAACAATCAAGCACAGATAGAAGTCTAAGAAAATGAGAATAAAATAAACTTAATCATATATAATTAAAGGTTGTCACGTTTGTAAGATTGTGTTTGCACATCTATAAGGGGGATTATGATTAATACATAAAAGGCATTCAAATTAACAATAACACAATATGAATAACTATATTGAAAATATAACTCATGCAAAACCAAGAGACTAAGACATTGAAATGACAAAACTTATTACAAAATCCAAAGGTTTAGATAAGAATTAGATTTGCACATCAAGAATAACTATAGAATAATTCATAAAAATTCCTATTAATCTTAATACCCAAAATTCTCCTCATTTTGGATCAAGAGGATACAAGTATATATAGCTTGGAATGGGGACGCCTCATCTCTCAAACAAAGTTCAAAATTACATATCCAAAAATTGAAATATGTGCCAATTCTCATGCAAGTGATGCTTGTACAATGATGATTTCCCAAAATAGAATAACTGTAGAACAATTCATAGAATTTATTATTAATCTTAATATCCAAAAATCTCCTCATTTGGGGATCGATAGGATTCATGTATATATAATATTGGGATGGGTATGCCTCATCTCTCAATCAAAGTTCAAAATTACATGTCCAAAAATTGAATGATGTGTCAATTATCATGCAAATAATGCTTGTATAATGGTGTTTTCCTAGAATAGAATTTTGGTGTGTGTGTGTGTGTGTGTATAAACCAAAATTAGGAACTAACAATCCCAACTTAGCTCAATCATGCAGATACTTACATATTTAAGGGGGTGTTGATGTGGTACTCGTAAAATAAAAATGATGAATTAATAGTTGTAGAAAATGAAGTGGATGAAACTATTGTAGTAACTTTAGTTATAGTTGTAATATACATTGTCACTATAGATATGCTAGAAGTTACAACCAATGTAGTCATAACAATGAGTATCAAAATTGACACATATGTTGCCCATCAAAATTGAATGTATTAATTTAACAATTCATGCGAATTAATGGTAACAACAACTTTCACTCCATTCCCTATTTATTATTTACATTTGAATTTCATAACACCAATTTTTACGTATTTTATTGTCATGTGGATTCTTTTACCTACTCTCGAGTGCCTAATTAGCATAATGTGATAGAATTATATTTTCTATACTTTTAGGCTTGGTATTCATGTCTTTGTTATCTAATTATGTGGCTAAAGAACACGTGTTTGAGTATCGCTACTCTGCTCATAACTGAGCTATGGCCTACTATAATTTATTCTTTTGGATACATGTTAACAAGATGGTGAAACGTGGATGACTCTCATTATTCTACTTGACCGAGATATTTTGTATGAGGAACTCTACTAACATGACCTCTAGGTGAGTGGGATGATGATAGATGGATAGTTCTCATTGCTTCACTTACACAGGACAATCCATACAAGTAACTTTGTTGATGACACCTTAGATTGAGTAAGATGATGACATGTGGATGAATCTCATTTCTTTGCTTGCTTGAGATAATATGTATGAGGAACTCTACTGACATCACCTTCGGGTGAGCAGGATGGTGACACATGGATGGCTCTCACTGATCCACTTTCCTAGGATATTTTATATAAGGAATTCTACTGACATCACCTCTAGGTGAGCAAGATGATAACACATGGATAAATCTTATTGGTCCTTTAACCTAGGATAACATATATGAGGAAATTTGTTGACATCACCTTTGGGTGAGTGGGGTGATGACACGTAGATGGATATCACTAATTTGTTTACTTGGGATAATCTATACGAGGAATTCTTCTAATGTCACCTCTAGTGAGTGGGATGGTGATACTTGGAAACATCCCATCCACTTACTAGGGTGACTTATATTCTTCACTTGGGATTTGAGTTATCAAAATGATGCCACATGGTAAAATTAGATGAGGTCCAGGATGTCCCAAAAAACACTTAAGCATGGAATAACTTATTCAAGATGAAACACATGCAAATAACCAATTAAAAACATAACACATCATCCTAGTTAGTTATTAAATCGTTAATCAAACCTACACATAACTACTAAGTTAAAGGAAAATCAAAGGCAAAAGTGAATTGTATAATATGGCTTGTACGTAGCTTTAAATCTCCTATAACTTTGAAACATATTGTAAACTTTGAAATGACCTTAAGTTTATGATTTTTAAATTCCACATCATAGTCTTTTGGTTCAAATGACCTTGAATTAGGATATACAATCAATAGTGGGCCCCTATTTAAATTTTAAAATGAAGTGTGTTTGTTAGGGCACATCAAATGGTGACTCAGAGGAGAAAATACTTCTGAGTATTTAAGAATCCATAATCTCAATAAAGCATTATTAAAAAAAAAAAAAAGCTCTCTCAATTAAAAAATAAACAAACCAAACCTTGAAAAAGACTCCTACTTCCTCATGCAACATGTCAATCCTTTCCATTCCGTGGATTTGAGTGTGAGATTTTGCCATGAAATTGATTTCCTGTGGTTATGAGATTTTAAAAATTGACTTAAATAAATATTTTAGGATTCATTTTGACCTCAATTTTTTTAACAAACATTAAGGGAAGCCTGGGCATTGTTTTTCTACTAGATAGAGCTCCATAGCCCCAACAAAGATACTTTTGATTCCACTCTACGCATTATTCTACTACCAACTGATGTAGGAACATCAAGACAAGATCAGTTTCAATAATATAACTATGTAAATATCTTGTAAATTTACTTATGTATGGTTGAATAACGTTTTATAAAGTCTTAATATTATTTAGGAGTCCATAAGCATCTTTAATTTGTCCATCCTAGGTCTCTAGGAGTCATAGTCTATTTTCCCTCCAAAAATCTCAAATTTGAATGTTTATGATGTAATTTCATGAGTAAATGTAAATATTTCAAAATCATGTTGAGTTGTATGAGTATATATTATTTATTTTAGGTGTATGTAATGTATTAAAATTCTTCTAGACCTTCTGGAGGTTATAATCATCTCTTTTGTCCTAAATAGTCAATGTAACTACAAAGACCTACATAATATGAGGTCAGTTTTTTAAAGTTAAAGCCAAGCGAATGAAGGGAAATATTGATATTTTAGTCAATTTTCAAGCTTAGTATGTATTTCAAAAAAGTGATAATCACCACTCCTAACTCAGGGGATTCATACAAGGATGAGTTCAAGCATTAAAAAAATTTACTTTAGCTATACATGGAGGCAATAATAATGAATAAGTCTGTCATATGTTGGGCTAAGGCATTAATTGTATTCTTAATAAGATATGTTGAAATCTTGTTCAGATCAGTGTATCAAGTGTATTTGTATCCTAGTGATTATAATTTGAATTATTTTGAAGTCTTTTAGATGTTGATTCTAATGTTTATGTCTTCAAAACCTTTAAAATTTTGTATTTGTTTTACCTGATACAAAGTCATACACAATACTCTTGAAATATGTGAAATGCATTGTATGGATTTGAATTAATTATTGGAGAAGGTGGAGGATTAAATTATTTTCTTACTCCAGAGGTTATAATTCAAAAATATTCAAATAACTTTGTGAACCATAGTTTATTTTCTCTTGATCTTTGTGTTTTACATATTCAGTCATCTACAAGGGTTTTGTTACACATAAAGAAAATTGTATGAATTCATTTTTTCTATTATAAAATGTGGAGGAATCATCTGAGAACATCATATAGGTGTTAAATCAATAAAAACATCAACGATCTTGAAGAACAACCAAATCATTGCTCTTGTCTTCCTTATGTGTAAGTCTGAACTCTGGTTTTGGTCTCTAAAAAGCTCATAATTCCTAAAATAATGACTCAAATGATCTGAAACTTGGTTAGATGTTAGAAGAAAACATTTATTAACCAATAAAAGTGTCTTTAGACCAATATAATCTCTAAATACTTATCTATATATGATTGTGTTTTTAGTCCACATGTAGATGATTATTAATGAGAAACTTGTGTCAAGAATTAAGACACATTTTTCTTTGTTTTGAGTTCTATAATTTGGTATAATACTTGGATAAATATTTTTATGTTTATATAGCCTTGGTAAATAAGTTTTTAATTTTTAAAATATTTATTTTATGATTATTAAGAGGCAACATTTATCTTAAGACCAACTGGCCTAAGATAGTCTTGTAGTAGGTTAGGGCTAAACTAAATTTTCTTTGTGAATGGTGAATGAGTTAGTTTTTAAATTGTGTGAGTGCCTATAAAGTTCCATCGTAATTGTTCTAAACCATTCCAGTTTTCAATGAATTCAAATATTCTATATTACTCAACTATAGAGGACTGAGTATTGTTCAATATATAATTTGTCATCAAGAAGGACAAGTTCAGAAAGTTTTTGAATAAAAGTTTTGTTGTTTGGAGTTATGAATTTTACATAGAGAATGGAATAATATTTATCACAATACTGACCATCTAAATAAGTGATTTTAAGATATTTGAAGATTTGTATTGACCTTTGATCTCTTAAACATAGAATTAGGCCTAATAAGCCTATTGGTAAGATAAGATTGTCAATTGAGTTTGAAGTGTTGAGTTTCTACATGATCAGAGAGGAATAAAGAAGACTGAGTTAAACATATAAATAATACCCATATAACTGTGTTCAATAAATAAGGTAATGTATTTGATTGATTATGAAACATCAAGGGTTTGTGTGAAATAGATCATTGTCAAAATGGTTAAGTATCCTATTTAAAGAAGATTGAGAGTATTTCATGATTTAAATATAGAGGTTCTTGATGAAGGTTCATTGAATTCATAGATAGTACTAAATTAAAAGGTTATTGGTATTTTAATACCAATACTAAAAAAGACCTTTTGTGATAATTTTTGAATTAGAACGAAGCCTATTTGTAGGTAAGTGTTAAGAAGGTATTGAAATATATCACTTTAAGTAAGGCATCCTTTTTACTTGTGTCATCACCAACCAAGCGTCCATAGACCCAATAGAGATTACTTGAATCATTGGTCTTCTATTAATTTGCATGATGTTTTTTTAGAACAGATATAAAATAAGGGTTGGGAATCACAATTGGTTGGGTATATGTCTAAGGAAATGTGTTTCAATCAATACATCACTGTCAGTGTGTATCCATTTCTATGTTTATTTTCTCCCATCAAAGTTTTAGCATGTAATAGTCCAGTTAATCTTTGGAAATTGACATTCTTTCTAAAATTTGCATGAATATATCAAATTAAATCCCAAAGGTCCAGTAAACTCAATCAATCCAAGTAGAGAATAATTATTTCATTCAATCCCATAAGCTCAAGTAATGTTAGAATAAATCCTTGTGAAAAACAATTGTGCATCCTTTTAAATTATCCCCTTATTTTTGGCAAGTATTTTGTACTTCCATTATAGAAAATCAGTTGGTATGTTCTATAATTTTATAAAACTAATATAAAAAGCACAACAATTAATCTACCTAAAGTAAATGCAAAAATAAAAAAAATCTAATCTAATAAAATAGGAAAGACTAATCTAGAAAGCAAGAAATCTAATTTAGAAAGTGGGAAATCTACTCGGACTCTAGAAAAATAATTCCAAACAAGTTGGGAGGGTGGGTTTTTAAAATTTAAGTATAATTTCTCCCATTGTTTGGTAGAATCAAGCTTCTTCCAGTTAAAGTCCTCAAACATGCAATAACATCTTTATATTCCTTTGATAATTCTTTTAGTTTCTTTATCTTAAAACCAAAACAATTTGCATGCATGTATTCAACATAATAATATTTATTAATTCCAAAATTAGAATAAATATTGGTAGATATGAAAGATTTACCTCAAATTCTTGTCAAACATAAATAAGGGATTCATTTACTTGAATTTTGGAGAGTAAGATGTTTGGAGCAAGAGGTTCAATAAATACCAATTATTTGAGATTTGAATCATCTAATAAAAAACATATTCTTTTAATTCTTTTTGAATGTGTTTATTATGATCTTTTAGATTTGAAATCTCTTTGTATTCATCATCATTTGAAATATCTTCTTCCACTTCAATTGTATCATGATTTATAAAAGTAGAAGCTTCATAATAAACTTGATCATACTAAAAGGCTTCTGTTTAAACAATGATAAGATCCTAAACTTTTTGATTATTTGGCACAATACTTTGAAAAGAGAATAGATCCTCTAATTGAACTCTATTTATTCATGATAATTGATTATCCCCCTGCATAAATTTTACACAAACTAAAACCAAAGTATTTGTTGTAGACATTCTCACAAAAGTGAAGGTTAATACATCCAAAGCATGCAAATACATATCTAAAATCATTACTTCATAAGGTCCATGACTAATTGGGATTATATTATAATTATTTAAAAATCCAAAATTAAAATAGGTAATTAACTCATGAGGTTCTCTTTTGATCACAATAAATTCTTTTAGAAAAATATGAGCATCAATCATTTGACCAAATTGAAAAACAAAATAACCTTTTAAAATCTTCCAACTAGTGATATAATTATGTTCCAATCCTAAAAAAAAATCATAAGATTCTTCCTCTAATTTAAAAGTAAATAATATGCAAGATACATTCTCAAAATTCTCATTCAAAACATTCATAGCAGATTTCTAAGCAACAAGATGTTCTTCAATAGTTATTTTGCTATTATTTTGAAAACTAGGAAGAAAAACATATGAATCATCTGGTAAATCACATTGAATATCTAAGATGTTTATAAATGATTTCCCAAGCCAAGACATAATTTTTTAGACTTTTAATTTTACAAATTTTATGATGCATTGAGTGAAAGTTTATCACAAGAGGTCCTCCTAGCACCAAATTTATATTGATGTAGGTTTTATGAATAGCATAGATAATGGGTTTTTACACTCTCATTTTAGGATCTGTAATTAATTAATCCAACATATGAGTTGTAGGTATTCAGTTTTAGAATAACCAAGTGGTGGAATAACAAGATGTGAGCTGCATTCTATCAAGGGAAATTCACTCAAGTGTTCAAATTAACATCCAAGAACATATATTTATAGTGATGTTATATCAAAATAATAATATCCCATAAAAAATTAAAAAATGGAAGAGTAGGGTAGAAAAGAAGGCATGTGGACCAAACAAGATGAAACCTTTCTAAGCCAACTCTTCAACTAGGGGTTGAAAAAACAATTAAGAATCAATGTTTGATGTAATTCTAAGGAAACAAGAATAGAATAAAATTAAGCATAGATAATTAAAGTTTATCATGTTTATAATATTGAATTTTCACATCTACAAGGAGGATTATGATTAATGCACAAAAGGTAACTCATGCAAAACCAAGAAACTAAGATAATAGAATGACAAAACTTGTTATTGTTAAGCAAAAAATATACTAAGAGGGGGGGGTGAATCAATATATCTTATATCTTTTAAATATTTTACTTGATCTAATTTATTTTCTTTAACCACTGAATCATACATATAAGATATGCAATAAAATTGAAACAATAACGTGCACCACACAAGAGAGAGAGACATCAAATTTTTATGTGGAATCCAATGTGGAAAAAACCATGAAGAATAATCTCAAGTATATGAATGAACACCAACTCAAATTACAAAGTTTGCAAGCACCAACTTGCAGGAGCACCAACCCCTTTGTCGATCACCAACACAATAACTATTTGTGAGCACCAACCCATAGGTGCACCAACCCCTTGCAAAGATTTGTGAGCACCAATCCACATGAGCACCAACCCCTCTTGTGTATATAACACAACCATCTCTCAATTTTGCTTTCTCCAAAAATGATATAACTCTACAAAATCTCTTTCTCTTCTCTCTTCTTTTCTTATATAAAAAAATTACAAACCATACACTCTCTTGTATTTTACAAATGGCTTTCCAAACCTCCTTTTATAGATTTTCAAATATCCTTTGGCATTCACCCTTTGATACCTTTAAAATACACATAGAAAATGGTGCTAGACTTGCATGACCCTTCGAATCCTTTCATTTGAAAAGTCACATGGTGACCCTTCATGAGAAAATGCATCCTTTCCCCTTTTGTCTTTATCTTGGTGAATTTTTGAATTCCTCAAGGTGACCCTTCATGAGAAAATGTGCCCTTCCTCTTTTGTCTTCACTTGGTGACTCTTTGAATGCCTCAAGATGACCCTTCATGGGAAAATGCATCTTTTCCCTCTTTTGTCTTTACCTTGTGACTCTTTGAATTCTTCATGGGCCCTCTTTTGACTTTATATCACCAAAAATATATTCATTAATATTAAATAAATATTAACACACTTTAGCCAAAATATGAACATGAAAAAAACCTTTAGACATTAAATGCCATGGGGCCTTTATCACCAATAATGTTAGACTTTTGACATCAATGACAATATTTCCAACAATCTCCTCCTTTGTCATTGATGATAACCTCAAACTGAAACTACCACATCCTAAAACTTGTACTACACATGCCAACTTGCACATACTACCAACTAAAAAATATACAGTAACTCCCCATTACTATAACATCATGTACCTATTCCTATACTTCTCCCCCTTTGACATCAATGGAAAAGGGTCTATCATGGAGCTACCACTTAGCTCCCTCTCAACTAATGTTGATCTTCAATGGTAGGAAGTAAAATAAATTACTCCGAACTTCTCTCGTAGATACTTGAATATGTCCTTTGGTAGTGCCTTCATGAAAATATTTGCAATCTATTATGTAGTATTGATATATTCCAACTTAATATGTTGATCTGCAATTTATTCTCTCAAGAAATGATATCTAATACAAATATGTTTTTTTCTTGAATGCATTACTAAATTCTTAGAAATATTAATAGCACTTGTGTTGTCACAAAAAATAGAGATAGGTTCATCATATTTTACCTTGATGTCTTCTAATGTTTGCTTCATCTAAAGCACTTGAGTATAATACAACACTATTGATATATATTCTGCTTCAGTTGTAGAAAGTGACACTGAGTTCTATTTCTTGCTTAGCCATGATATTAAGCTATCATCGAGGAAGAAAGCTCCTCCACTTGTACTCTTTCTATCATCCAAACAACCTACCCAATCTAAATCTGTATAAGCAACCAAAGTAAAATCTTTGCCTATGGGATACCACAATCTATAATCCAATATCCCCTTGACATATCTAAATATTCTCTTCACCAACTGAACATGACTCTCCTTTAGAGATACCTGATATCTTACAACCATGCCTACTATATGCATGATGTTTGGCCTCGATGTTGTCAAATATAAAAGACTACCAATCATAGATCTATACAAAGATTGATCTGCAACAAGTGAATCTTCATCCTTACTCACCTTGTTCTCTATACTCATTGGTCTGCCAACTAGTGCACAATCCTTAAAACCAAATTTTTTCAACATCTCCTGCCATATTTACTTTGAGATATGAAAATTCCTTTATCTAAATGAAATATTTGCAACTCTAAGAAAAATGACAATTCTCCCAGCATAGACATCTCAAATTCTTTTTACAAATTATCAAAAAATTATTTTGTCATCTTTTCAATGTTACCTCCAAATATTATGTCATCAAAATATACTACAACAATCAATTAATGCTCACCTTCTATTTTGATGTAGAGATTACTATCAACACAACCTCTCTTGAAAGCTTGATCCTGTAAGTACTTATCAATCCTTACATACCAAGCTCTGGGAGCTTGTTTCAATCCATACAATTCTTTCTTCAATCTACATACATGGATACTATCATTTGAGAGAAGAAATCCCTCAGGCTGCTCAATGTAGACTTGTTCTTCTAGATTCTCATTCAGGAAAGTAGACTTGAAATCCATCTAAAACACTTTAAAATTCTTAAACACTGCATATGCAAGAAACATTCTAATAGCCTCTAGAATTGATACTAGTGCAAAAGTTTCTTCAAAATCTATTCCCTCAATTTGAGCATATCCTTTACATATTAACCTTGCTTTATTCTTGGTAACTTCACCATCTTCATTCAACTTATCTCTGTATACCCATTTTATTCCTATCACATTTTGACCTTTTGGTCTAGGCACTAATTTTCAAGTATCATTCTCTTCTATCTGATTTAATTCTTCATTCATTGCCTTAACCCAATGCTCATCATGTCTAGCTTCTAAAAAAAATTTAGGCTGAATTTTGGATAACAAAGAAAAATTAACTTGCTCAGATTTACTTACCATCATTCTTCTAATACAAACTCCTTCATTTATGTACCTAATGCTGTCATTTTCATTATGATTTCTCTAGACATATTTGGATGGATTTTTTTGTCCTTCTCATCTTCATCTAATTCTTCAAAATCTTCTTCAATGATTTCAAGAGTGTCTATTGGCTCACTGTTTCGTTGTGCTACATCTTCATCTATCCTAACACTTGTAATTTCAACAATCTTCTTGGTTATTTTTTTATAACATTTACAAGCTTTAATTTTACAAGAATATCTAAGAAATATACCTTCATCTCTTCTAGATTCAAACTTGCCTAGTTTGTCATCCATTCTTTTTATAAAGCATCTACTGCCAAAAACTATGAAATAACCAACTGTAGCTAGTTTGTCTTTCCATAGCTCATAGGGAGTCTTATCACTTTTGACTCTCAACAACACTCTATTTTGGATATGCACTATTGTACCTGCTACCTCTCTCCAATATTTATCTAGTATTTTGGATTCATTTAGCATTGTCCTCACCATCTCCTAAACTACTTTGTTTTTTTGCTCAACTACTCCATTTTGTTGTGGAGTTTTACCTACTGAATAATGTCTCTTTATCCCGTGGTCATCAGAGTAATAAATAAATTTATTTGACATGAATTCTCTTCCTTGATCTGATCTCAAGAACTTAATCTTTAAACTAGTTTTATTCTCAACTAAAACCTTGAATGCTTTGAAGTGGCTTAAAGCTTCTGATTTTTTCTTCAAAAACAACACCCAAGTCATACATGTAAAATCATCAATTAAGCAACATGAAGTATTTCTCACCTTGAGTACTTTGAGATCTCATAGGTCCACACAGATTAGTGTGAACAAGCTCTAACATCTTAGTAGTTAAGTATTCTTTTATCTTGAACCATCTTCTGGCATACTTTCCATGCTAACAAGGTTCATAAATTGTGTTGGAGGTCTTTGTAATCTTAAGAATATCTCTAAATGCTTGCTTCTTGATGATGTTGACAAGATTATTAAAATTTATGTATCCCATTCTCCTATGCCATAACCAACTTTCCTCAACCTAACTCAAAAAACATCTTTGACCTTTGACATCTGATAATATATATAAATTATTGTTTATCCTCTGAGCATCTGTAATCAACACATCTGAATCTTTTGTCCTAATTTAAAAACCTTATGCATAAAATTTTAGTATGTGTCCTTGATCACACATCTGATTTACACTCAACATATTATGCTTAAGACCTTCTACATACAAAACATTTTTAGTCTTAGTACTACCATTACCCAAACTTAATGTACCTTTTTTGGCAATTCTAGCAATGGTATTGTCTCCTAATTTTACTGTGCCACCATTGATCTTATTTAGATTTATGAACTTTCTCTTATATCCTATCATGTGCCTTGAATATCCACTGTTGATGAACCATGGCTTTTCTTCATTTCTTGTATGCAAAGTTGTCTGAACTAACATTGACTTTTTAAGTTATTTCTTCTGCCATGAACCTGTCTTAAATTTCTTCTTGATGAATGGAGCCTTAAAACTTTGGTCCTTCTTGACTGAATCAAACACACTTCTACAATAGTGGGTTGTGTCTAAAATTATTGCTCTTATAACATACTATGGCCTCTTCATCAAATCCTAATAGAAAAGCAAAATAATTGTCTTCTGCTTGACTCTGCATGAGTTTCTTTCTCCTTGTTTCTAAAATTGTTAGCTCTTTTCTGATAGTTTATTTTCTTATGACCATAACCATTATAATAAAAACAATAACCATGAAAATAGAACTTATTCTGATTTGTGTATCACTGACCTAGTTGTCGTTGTAGCTTTGTTCCTTTCAGCCTTCTTTGTTTGACCTGTCATCTGCATTCTTAACTTCTTTCCTTTTTATTTCCTCTTTTGTAAGAGCTTGAACATAGCTCTTTTTCTTTTCAAATCTGATACTTATCTTATTTGATATTGATTTTTGAATTTCTAATATCTTATTCAACATGTTAGTGATATTCTCAAATTTTAAATCATTTGTTGCTCTATCATTGACTGCTTTATTGGTTTTCTTGATATTCTTTTAAAGAGGAAATTTCAACAACATACCTTTCACATTCTTCACTTCATTTTCTCAATTGAGTTATTAGATCTTCTTCAGTCTTTTTGGCTTCTTCAATTTGTGCTTGTAGATCTTTAATTATTTCCTTTGACTCCTTTTCATTTTTCTCGATCTAGAGCTTCAATCTTTGATTCTTCTTCTCAAAAGATTTTAATTATTCTAAGGCAAAAATGAGTTCTCCTTCCATATTCACTTTGGCTTCATCATGTTTTTATTCTTGATCATCTTTACTTTTTCTTGTGGAGGCATCTTCATGTATAGTCATGAATAGAAACTCTTCGTCATTTGAGTCATTGACTCCACTATCTTCAACTGAGCTAGGATCTTCAGAATATAAACTCTTCTTCCCGAATCCCTTATTTAATTTTCCTTTGAATTTCTTCTTGTATGTAGACTTTCCTTCTTCATTGTCACCATTATTCTTATTTGGGCACTTAGCTATAAATTGTCTAATCTTACCACATTTAAATGGAAATTTTCTTTGATATTTCCCTGTGCCTTTTTTTGGCTTACAAATGAATAGAGCTCCATTGTCATCTTCCTCATTGCTAGAGCTATTACTTGATTCTTGAATCTTAGATTTATCTTTATTTGATGTATTGAAAGTAGCTTCCCTCTTTGAGGGTTTCTCTTATTCAATCCGCATCTCATATGTCATAAGAATACCATGTAGCTCCTTCATTTTTAGCTTGGCTAGATCTTTCATCTCCTCAATTGCTAAAACTTCTACATCATATCTCAATGGTAGAGATCTCAAAACTTTTTGTACCACCACTGATTCTTCTAACTTTTCTCCAAGGCTTTGAAGTTGATTAACTATTTGATAAACCCATAAAATATAACTTGCTATATTTTCTTCCTCTTCCATCTTCAAACTCTCAAACTATCTTTTGAAAGTCTGGAGCTTAGCTTACTAAACCTTTCTATCACCTTTGTAAATAATTTTAAGCTTTACCCAAGTCTCATGAGCATATTTGCATCTCATAACTTTAATAAATTTTGATTCACATAAACCACATAAAATAACATTTAAATCTTTAACATCATTTTCACTTACCTTCTTTTCCACCAGAGTAGTTATAAGTGTCTATGGCTCTTCGTATTCCTTCACTACTGCTTTCCAAATGTTGAATCCAAGGGACATCAAGTAAGTCCCCATCCTTATGCTCCAAAAAGCATAGTTTATCCCATCAAACAAAGGTGATTTATTTTTAGAAAATCCTTCATGTGATCTAGCCATCATCTTTCCCAGATCTACCTTCAAGTTATTAAACTCTTTTAAAAAAACTTGCTCTGATACCAGTTGTTAAGCATGTAATATACTGAGAAGGGGCTTAAATCAATATATCATATATCTTTTAAATCTTTTACTTAATCTGGTTTCTTTTCTTTAACCACTTAATCATATAGATAAGATATGTAATAAAACTAAAACAATAACATGCGCCACACGAGAGAGAGAGAGAGAGAGAGAGAGAGAGAGAGAGAGAGAGAGAGAGAGAGAGAGAGAGAGAGAGAGAGAGAGAGAGAGAGAGAGAGAGACTATATTTTTATGTGGAAACTCAACGTGGGAAAAACCACAAAGAACAATCTTAAGTATATGAATGAGCACCAACTCAAATTACAAAGATCTCAAGCACCAAATTGTGGGAGCACCAACCCCTTTGTCGAGCACCAACACAATAACTATTTGTGAGCACCAAACCCTTGCAAAGATTTATGAGCACCAACCCATAGGAGCACCAACCCCTCGTGTATATAAAACACAACTATTTCTCAATGTTTTTTTCTCAACAAATGATAAAACTCTACAAAATATCTTTCTCTTCTCTCCTCTTTTCTTATATAAAATAATTAAAAACTATGCACTCTCTTTCATTTTACAAATATCTTCCCAAAACTCCTTTTATAGCTTTCCAAATGACCTTTGGCATTTACCATTTGAGACCTTTTAATTCACATAGAAAATGGTGCCAAACTTGCATGACCCTTCAAATCCTTTCATTTGAAAAGTCACATGGTGACCATTTATGAGAAAATTTATCCTTTTCCTTTTTGTCTTTATCTTGGGGAATTTTCAAACTCCTCAAGGTGACACTTCATGGGAAAATTCACCCTTCCTCTTTTGTCTTCACTTGGTGACTCTTTGAATTCCTCAAGATGACCCTTCATGGGGAAATGTGTCCTTTCCCTCTTTTGTCTTTACCTCATGACTCTTTGACTTCTTCATGGTCCCTCTTTTGACTTTATGCAACCAAAAATATATTCATTAATATTAAATAAATATCAACACAATTTAGCCAAATTATGAACATTAAAAACACCTTTAGATATTAAATGCTATGGGGCCTTTGTCACCAATAATGTTAGACCTTTGACATAAATGACAATATTTCCAACAATTTAAAAATCCATAGGTTTGTATAATAATCAAATTTACACATCAAGAATAACTACAAAATAATCCATAGAATCTATTAGTAATATTAATAGCCAAAATTATCTTCTTTTTGGGATCAAGAGGATACAAGTATATATAAGCTTGGGATGAGGACACCTCATCTTGCAAGCAAAGTATAAAATTAGATGTCCAAAAATAGAACGACATGTCAATTCTCCTGCAAAACATGCATGTACAATGGTGTTTTCCCAGAATATAATTCCACAACTAAAATATAGTATATAATATACCAAAATTAGGAGCTAATAGTCTTAACTTAGTTGAATCATGTAAGGGGGTGTTGATGTGGCACCATTGGAAGAATATAATGATGAGGTAACAACTGTAGAAATTGAAGTGGATGAAATGGTTATAATAAATTGAGTCATAGATGGAACAAACACTATCACTATAGGTATGTCAAAAGATATAGTCAATGTAGTTGTGGTAGTTACTATTAGAAATGGCACATATGTTGGCCTTGAGAATTAAATGTATTAATTTTCCATTTTTTTGAATTAATGGTAACAATGGATTTCAATCCTTCCCCTATCTATTATTTCCTTTTAAATTTCATAACATCTATTTGTATGGATTTCATTACCATGTGGCTTCTTTTACCTTCTTCTAGATGCCTAGTCAACATAATATGATAGATGTCTCTTTTCCATGCTTTTGATCATGGCATCAGTGTCTTTATTATCTACTTATGTGGTTGAGGGACACATGTTTGAGTATTAATAATATTATTGTAATTGAGATTTGACCTATTTTACTTTGTTAGTTTTTCATGGGTTAGTGGGATGATGACATGTGGACCGCTCTCATTGCTCCACTTGCCTAGGATATCATGTATGAGGAACTCTGCTAACATGACCTTTGGGTGAGCGGGATGATGACACATGGATAAATCTAACTTATCTAATTTCCTAGGATAATCCATATTAAAAAATCTATTGATGTCACCTCTAGGTGAGAAAAATCATGACAAGTGAATGACTCTTGCTATTCCACTTGCCTAAGATAATTTATACAAGGAACTCTACTAATGTCACCTCTTGGTGAGTGGGATATTGGCACATGGATAAATCTCACTACTTTTTTTTCCCAATATATCCTATAGGAGGAAATATAATGATGTCACCTCTAGGTGAGTGGAATGATGACATGTGGATGGATCTCACTTTTTCACTTGCCTGAGATAATCCATATGAGTAAATCTATTGATTTCACCTTTATATGAGTAGAATGATGACACGTGGATGGATCTCACTAATCCACTTGCCTGAGATAATATGTACATAGAATTTTTATGATGTCACCTATGGGTGAGTGAGGTGGTGACACTTAGCAAGATCTTGGTGATCCACTTGTTAGGGTGACTTATATTCTTCACTTGGGCTCTGGGTTAGTAGAATGATGCTACATGCCAAAAATAGATGAGCTCCAAGATGCACTAAAAGGAAATTGAGTATGGAATAACTTGTTCAAGACATAACACAGGAGAAGAACCAACTAAAAACATAACACGTAAGCTCTGTTAGCCATTAAATTATAAATCAAACCTACACATAAGTACTAAGTTAAAATAAAATCAAAGGCAAAAAGTGAATCGTATAATATGGATTATGAAAAAATTTGATTCTCTTATAACTTTAAAAGACACTAAAAAATTTGAAATGACATTAAGTTTATGATTTTCAAATTTCATGTCATAGACTTCGAGTTCACAAGACCTTCAATTAGGATATTTAATCAATAGTTAGTCCCTATTTGGATTTAAAAATGGGGTGTGTGTGTTAGGGCACAACAAATTTACTTTACCAAATTACCTCACATTTTTTTACATTTTAATCCCTTAATTCTTACTTACCCATGTGAAATTCACATATTTTTTTCCTTTTAACCCCTTCATTTCTTTCTTACTCTCACATTTAACAAATACTATTTTAATTTACTAAATTAACTCACAAATATTTTACTTTTAACCCCTTCACTACTTGCTCATCCATATGGAATTCACACATTTTTAATTTTTAACCCCTTCATTGTTTGCTTACCCACACATTTAAAAAATATTAATTTACTTTACCAAATTACCTTACATTTTTTACTTTTAACGCCTTCATTGCTTGCTTACCCACATGGAATTCAAGCTCACCTTAATGTTGAAGGGATATCCATCATCAAAGTTCTATATCAAATATAATCACTAAGTTTAATGATGTGTATTTTACTAGTCAATTTTATATTGATAAATAATTTTCACACTCAAACTATTATTTACAAATGTTATTGTTATCTCTTAGAAGTTAAATTTGATTACTATATATATGATTTTTCATTTTAAAGTACACTATTCTTCTAATTGTATTGTATATAATGTGAACTTTCGGATAGACTATAAATAATTTGTAAATGATTACAAGTATATATGTTGTCTTTTAAATTTGCTTTTTCATTGAGATATATATTAGTATATGAAGGGAAATGTTTATTAATTAGTTTTCCATTTATGTTTGTGATGACATTCTATGTATAACATCTTAGTAATATGTTTTTTAAAGCTTATAATGCATTCTTACAAATTTCAATTAGTGTAGCCTATGAGACTTTATTTGATTCGATTTTTTATCTATTTTATCAAAGTAAATACTTTTATTGTTTAAAATAACTTACATATTTGTTAATAAAACTACTACATATAGAACATCTCCATATTCATCAATAACAAAAATTCATGTCATCTCAATAAGTAATAAATTAAGCCACATTGCAACCCTTATTTTAAAAAAATATTCAAAACTTTATTAAACAAGGCTATAATATGACAAATCATATCTAAACTAGTTAAATTCAATGAATGAAATAGAAGTGGTATGTGTGATATGTGTAAGTGTGAATTTAAAATCTTGTCAAAGTTAGTCAATACAACATTCTTACTATTCAAAATCACCTTCAATTAGCCTAAGTTTTTTTAATAGAATTTGGAACATTAAATTTAGATGTAAAGTCATGGTTTGGAGGTGTCTTTGAAGGGTAATGTTAGGGTATCTATAACAAGTGACTTTAATAGGTGTCATTATAAGGTGACATCAGTTTGTATTTAATGGTGACTTAAAGGTGTATTTAGGTAGTGACATCAGGGTGTCTCTAAGTGGTTGCATTAAGGTGTCCCTAATGGTGACATTGAGGTGTCACTAAATGAGACTTTAGTGTCATCACTAAGGGTTGATGTTTGGGGCATCTCTAAAGGTGACTTTATTATTAGATTTAAAATGAATTTAGTATCTAAATTAAATTCATATTTACTTAATTCACATATTAAGTTAAACACAATAAGAGATCACTGTGTGTGGGTAGATAAGGTGCCATTGAGAAAACTAAGGCATCATTTGTTAAGTATTTACAATGAATTGAGAATGAGGACATAATTATGATGAATTGAGAAATAGGGAATTATTTGAAAAAATCTATGCATCATTTGAATTAACTATTTGTTGAATTGGGCATTTAATTTTGATTTAGGTTAGATTGGACTCTTGATGCAACAAATTAAGGGTGAAGTAGATTCTTCATGCATGAAATTGAGAGTAAATTGGGTGTGGTGAATTTTAAAATTTTATTGTAGAAACCCCATCTTATCCATGTACATATTTACATCTCATTAATTTCATTACATGTTTTTAAATCATTCATTGTTGAATTATATAAAAATAAATATGGATTTCATTTTACGCCCACTAATTCTAAGAGGGGAAGATGAAATTTTGATACTTGATGTTATTCAACATATAATTTATATTACATTTAAAACTTAATAAGTCCTCATTATTACTATTTAATATGATTTATAGCTTGCCTTTGGGATTGGAAAATTGCCATTGGTATTTGATATTATCTAATCCTTGATTTTATTTCACCCTCTAGCTAAGTAATCTGAGGTAAAAACCTATTTTTAAGACTTGAGTAGTTGTTAGGGTGAATCAAAAATAGGACATGTTGAATGATGATTATAAAAACCCCATTTCTTACCAAAACAATCCTAAATATTTAGGGTTTGATAAGTGCTTGGTGAACCTATCAACCTTGTTTAATGTCTATGTCATATAGGGCACCTAAATAAATGCATCTATATTAAAACATAAATGCGTGATTATACACATTGATAAATGATAATAACACTTTTTATAACATATATGGTAAATTATTCAGATGATAGCATATATTTCATGTGTCCTTTATAGATATCTAGCTCAAAATCTCCACCAAATCCCCACTCTAGTTATTATACACACAACTATCCTATGACTTTAGACAACAATGACTCTCTATCTTGTCATGTATATGTAAACACCTAATTTTAGCACAATACATTTTACCATTAATTATTTATAATGATTTATGACACTTTTTCCATGTGCATACATTTGGCACTTTTTGGTACACTTTCCTATTATGTTGGGCCATTTATTGTCATCTCTTAGCTTAGGTTTTCCTTACATCTTGACTTATATTCACTTTTGGTCAATGATAATATATTTATTAAATATTAAAGATCTAAAATCCTATATATCACCCATTCATTTACTATTTTACAACCTCAAATGTTCCTATAATGTCCAAAATATTGTTTCAAGGTCTTTTGTAGGTCTTATTTGGCTCATCATATGGTGCCTTTGACTCATGGATATGTTTCTCTTTGATTTTCACCTATTAATATATTCTATGATTGGCCCATGTGTTAATGTGCCCTTATTAATTATATAAATACAAAGATACCCTTAACCATTTTATTATTGATTCATATCATCTAGATCACTTATAAGCCAAATCTCGCAGGCTCGTTTATCAAGTCTTATCCAAAGGTATTCACATCTTAATAAGGAATATGCATATTGATTTAATTATTATTTCATCCATCTTGTGCCAAAATCTTACACTGAGTGAATGACATAAAGAAGCATTCATTTTAATTTGACTATCTATGAAAAGGAGGTGAAGTCATTTCACTCATTTGGGTTGGGGTTCGGGTGGATGAACAAAGTTTGGGAACAGAAAAAGGGCCATTCTTTAAAATTTTGTCCAATAATTATAAAGGGAAAGTGATATTTTAAAAAGGGCACACACTTTTGAAAAAAAAAAGCGAAAATCTTAATAATCTTGGAATTCCAATCCTAAAGGGTACATGTCCTTTACAATACAAAGGCACACGCCCTTTGGTTTTGTTTGTATTTTATTTGTTTGTGAAGTTTTGGTTGTGTTTTTATGTTTCTAATTTTGAATGTATATATAATAAAATAAACATTTAAGTATAATATTAAATTTTATACTTTAAATTTATTTTAATAAATATAAGAAATTAAGGTCACTCTGGGACTTCTAAAATCAATTCAAACACTATAGGAGTTAACCTTTGGAAAATTATTTTTTAAAATTCAGTCTAATCAAAACCTTAGTCATTTTTCAAAATTTTAGAATTGAAAAAAATGTTATCTAGGCATAAATTTTTCACCTGATGTTTGTTTTGGGAAAACCAATGGTCATTTTATAGGTTTTTAGATCTTCTATATTGATTTATGATATTTTAAGGTGTTCCATATGTACCAAAAAATAATTTTACAAACCTCACATCTCTTAGAGAGAGTGAGAGTTAAGATAATATTGACACATGAATTTACATACACATTACATATTTTATAACATTTAAATTCACAATCTAATGTCACCTTTAACTCATATGAGAGTCACATAGGCTTTTGGTTTTCAAAAATTATAACCCTTAAGTCATATATTAAGTCACATGAGGGAAGCATCTCAATAGGGTGACATTAGGGTGTCTTTATAACACACAAGTTACACATATGACATTATGATGATCTTGTAGGTGACTTTAGGTTGAATTAAGACACACCATTGAAGTATATTTAGTATATTAAGCTTGTGTTGAGCATTGTTCATGTTATTGAGGTTTGGCATTGATGTTGTCATTGATGTCAAAGGTTCTTGAGAAAGGTCTTTATGAGGTCACTAAAGAATGTGCCATGAGAGAGGATATTGATCAATGTTGTAGTGATTATAAGAGTGTAAGACATGATTGGTATATTTTATTATGTTTGCATGAGTGATGTCAAGGTTAGCATGGAAGGTCCTTGTTGTCAAGTGATTGAGCCTAGTAAGTGACTTGAGAAGGTATGTGCCTAGGATGCCTAATCTTGTATATAAATGGTCATGATGGCTTGGTGATATGAACACACGCAAGCATGAAAGGTTGTAAGAGGTTGATTGAGCATGTATATGATAAATTGGAGCACTCATGTGAGTCTCAAGGTGAGCCTACATGGGTAGGACCTACAGACCTAGTTTGTACCTAGACCACTTCTAGACCCTACTTAGGCTAATGAGGCATCATGATTTGTTTTAAATGCATATGAAGGATGTCAAGTAGTTTTTAATAATTATATAGGTTTCTTTATTATGTGAGTAATGTGGAGAGCACATGGAATGAGGCATGAAGGTCATTTCTAAGGCCTAATTTGGGTTGTAGGTCAAGGTCTAAGCAATCAAAGTGAGAGAGAGTATGGCCTAATAGGGTATGAAGTTATTTTTCCAAGTAAATTATGGATATGTGAGTGTTTTTAGAGGTATGATATGTTTTTTCAATCATGTTCACAAATTTTGAGGTCATGGTTTACAAGAAAAGGAATGAAAAGTGGTTTTGAGGTCTCTTGAGTACACAATGAAGACATTCAAACCCAAAATATGAATGATAACTTAATATATTCATGGTATATGGGAAGGATCCTAGCTCAAAATTCTTGGCAGTAATTTTTTTATTAAGGGGCTATGCTTTATGAATGATCATTAGGAGTGGAAGCAGGTTTAAACCTTCCTATAACCCTAATAAGGACCTAATGTTGAATATGTTGATCAAAATAACCCAAAATGGTCTCAAATGAATATAAAAAATATTTTATTTCATTCTCAAATTTCCCAAGCACCTCCAAGTGTGATTGAGTTGTCAAGTGTGTGAGTAGACCCTACAAGAAAGTACACATTTCTTAGAGATTTATTGTATCAGTTAGAGTTGACCAAGTCAAAGTATGAAAATCATTGGATGGATAAGGTTGATAATTTTATTTAATTTTCATGAAAGTTTATATAAAATTTGAATCCCTAATTTTTTGAAAATAGATCATCCCAGTTAGTTAGTCACTAAAAGGCCTAATGGTAGAAATAGTGAAGAACCCAAACAATAGTGAGAAGACGATTAGGGATGTGTTATCATGGCATAGTGATGGAACCAAGTACTTAGAGATGTTAATTTTTTTTAATAAATGCTAATTTTTTGTATAAATGTTGGAGGATAGTGATTATAGTGAAAAAATTGCTCACAAGTTGACTTATCTAGTTCAGATGAGATAGTGAGGTACAAGGTTATGAGATTGGTCTGCAAGACCAATATTTCCACTTGAAAATACTATATTTATATTTGATAATGGTATAATGATCTCATAAGATTATCTAAATGCATTAGAAGTCTTTAAAATTTGTCATACAGGTGGTGAAGGTCATTATCACCATGACTAGTCTTTAAGGAAAACTGATAGTTCTAAGTGAGCAAGTTGCATGAGTGTTTTTGAGTCCTTTGTTGAGCATTATTATTATTATTGAGGTTTGGAATTGATGTAAAAGGTGATTGTAAATTATGATGTCATTTTTTTCATTTATGTCTCAATGGTGTTCTAGTGAGTGTTATGTTAAAACAAGCTAAAGTGTTGAAGATCAGTTAACATGATCATGAGGTTATAGGTCTTCATAAAGTCATTGAAGAGTGTAGCTATGAGAGAGAATATTGATCAGTGTTATAGTGATTGTGAAAGTGTGAGATATGATTGGTATATGTTATTATGTTTACATGAGTGATGTTAAGGTCAACATCGAAGGTCCTTGTTGTCAAAGTTGTCAAGCGTTTGAGCCTAGTAGTGTCTTGAGAAGGTATGTGCATAAGATGCCTAGTATTATGCATGAAGAGGCTCGGTGACATGGTGATGTGGATGTTTTTAGGATTTTAAATGTTATATAATATTGATATCAAGTGTCTTTGAGGAAAATGTGTCTTTTGAAGCTTAGTTATGGCATGAAGAGACCTTGTGTAGATGCATAATCTTGGTTGCATAATAGAATAAGGTTGTAGAAGGATGTTTGACATTGTTTGTGCACATGATAGGTTATATGGAATGAGAGTGAGATGTTGATAATGTTATTAATTTGTTGAGAGAATGAAAAGAGGCATGAAGGTCAAGTTCTTAAGTATCCTAAGACTAGTCATGGTATGTAAAGTCCTTGTGAGAAGATATGACTATGATGGCTTAGTGAGATGAGTGTACACAGTGATGAATGAATGTATAAGGTTGATTGAAAATGAATGTGAGTAAATGGATCACTCATGAGGGTATTATGGTGATCCTATTGTGGTAGGATATACAAATCAAGTATGCAACTAAACCACTTCTAGACCCTGCTTGGCCTAATGAGGCATCATGATCTATTGTAAAGGCATATGTAGGATGTATGGCATTGTTCAAGAATAAGAGATATTTATTGAGTATGTGAGTGAGGTGGAGAGGACATGGAAAAAAACATGAAGGTTAGGTTTAAGTCCTAATGTGATTTTTAGGTCAAGGTCTAAAGAGTAAAGAGAGAGAGAGTTTGGACTAATGAGGGGTCATGATCAATTTTCAAGACAAGTTTGCATATATGAGCATGTACATAGGTATGATATATTTTTTCAAGCATGTTCACAAAGTTTGAGGTCATGGTTTGAAATAAAATCCATGCAAAGTGCATTTAAGGTCTCTCAAGTACATAGAATGAAGGCATGCAAACCCAAAAAAGACTTTCATGTGTTCATTGTCATGTGTAACCTCTGCATGGAAACTTGATAAAAATTATAGGCATTAGTTTTTGAATTAAGAGGCTATGCTTTATGAATGATTGTTATGAGTGGAAACATGTTTAAACCCTCCTAGAACCCTAATAAGGACCCGATGTTGAATATGTTGATCAAAATATCCCATAATGGTCTCAAGTGACTAGACAAGCTATTGAATGTTGTAGTAAAATCACTCAATTACCTCCAAGTATGATTGACTTGTCAGGTGTGTTGTAGACCCTATAAGAAAGTGCACATTTCTCAAAGATTTATTGTAGTAGTCAGAATTGACCAACTCAAAGTATTTAAATAGATTAAGGCTAAATTTTCAGACTCATGTCACATGTATATAAAGGTTTATGTATAGGTTTTATCTCTCAAGTGTGATAAACTATTCATCTAAGTTAGCCAGTCGTTAACATGCCTAATGGTACAAATAATGAGAAACACAAGCAATAGTGAGAAGATGAATAACAATGTGTTATCATGAAATAGTGATGAAACCAAGTGCATGGAGATGTTTTTTAGGGCTTTTAATACATTCTCATTTTTGGTATAAGTTTTGGAGGTCAGTGATTATAGTGAAAAAGTTGCTCACAAGTTGACCTATCTACTGTAGATGAGAGAATGAGATGTAAGGTCATGAGATTGGTCTGCAAGACCAATATTTTCCATTTTACCATGTTATATTTCTATCTAAGAATTATCTAAATATCTCATAAAATCATCTACATTCATTTTAAGTCTTTGAAAGTGGTCATACAAGTGTTGAAGGTCATTGTCACCATGACTGTGCTTTAAGATAAACTGGTAGTTTTGGGTAGGCAAGTTGTATTGATAAGTTTGATGCCATATGAGCTGAGTTGATGAATATAATGCATATGGTGTTATTTTTTATGAATTTAAATTAGTGATTATTCTTTTGGAAAGCTTTGAACTTAGTATAAAAGGTTGAATGTTGAAGCTAAAATGGCTTGACTAGTTCTAGTTTGATTGTGTGTACTAAGGTCAAAATATTGGTCTATAAGACTAATATTTGACATTAGAACTTGTGATTTTTGTATTTTATAATAGTATATATATGTCATAGTATATTTTTAAAGTATAATTGGTCATGGGAAATGTTATTTTAGGTGTTGAGGATCAAGTTGTTTATGACTAGGTTTTGGAGTGTTCTAGTAGTTCTAAGTGGGCTATTTGTAGAGAAGTGTTTGAGTCATTTTGCCATGAGTTGTGAGGTTTAAAACACATGGTTATGTTTTTAATTTCATTTAGTTTATTTTAATGATATTTATTTTCATTATTATGTGACTACATTGTGTACATGTTTTTTTTTTGTTTGATAGACTTTATGTAGGTTCATAAGCCTAATCGTGATTAGTACTAATGGTGTGCTTCAAGTAGTGGTTGGAGCTAAAAAGTGGAATGGACCTAAGATGAGATTATTGGAGGTATATTTGAGTGGTTTATGATATTTTCATACCATGTGTGTATTTTTAAAGTGTTCTAAGGAAAGTAAGTGTAATGTGGGACTAAGAAGGCCTAATAGGTCTCCATGAGACCTAAAGAAGGAATGTAGCCTATTGAGTTTTGACCAACCTAAGATTGTGATTGATTATTTTTGTAACATATAATAAGGTATATTATGTGTAAAATATAATTATGAAAATGTGTGTGGATAACTAATAGGGATATAAGCAATATGCTTATATAAATACAAGGCAGTTTTAGGCTTATTTGCGTATGTGAAGTGCAAGTGAATGAAAGAGCACATTGAAGAGAAGAAGGAGGTCATGTAGACCATTATAGGGGTGTAGAGAGAAATTTATGAATATCTAATATAAATTTTGAGTATGAATATCAAGTTCATATGACCTAATTAATATTGAAGAGACAGTTAAATGAATAGGTCTAAAATGCAGTTTGAGAGGGATAAGAATGTGAAGAGCTGAAAAGGTGTTCATCATCTATTGGTTTAAAAACATAGTGTTATAAAGGTGATTAAATAAATTATATGGTTGAGTTGGTGTTGAGTCATCTAGGAGGTTTGTGCCTCCTTGCAAGTGGGTGCTTTACTAGTTGGAGTTAGTGTTCCATGTGAAGTTGGTACTTCACTAAATATTAGTTTATGTCTTATAGGACTGTAGTCCATTTTCAAATATCAGTGTTTTTTATTTGCCTTAAGGGTTTCCCACATATGATGTGTTATATTGTTTCATGCTCTTGTATGGTTGCTTATGCTTACTAAGATCTATGTACTTGTATGAATGGCTCATGAATGTTAAGTTAATTTGAATGAATATTTTTAATGACGGATTCACCCCTCCTCTCAGTCATTATGCTTCCAATAATTCATATTAGATCAAGGTAATTTTGAGGAAGCCTAATAGTTGAAAGGTGATCCTAGAAACATAAGATGGCTAAGCAATTAAGGAAAGAGATTCAATAGTTGAGATCTATGGTCAAGACTCTTGAAGAGTAGATATGTATCTTGAAGAGTGACATGGCCAAAGAAGACAAAAGGGATGAAAATAACATCAAGGATCTCAAGAATCAGTTAGAGGT
Organism: Torreya grandis; assembly: GCA_037957365.1. Lineage (NCBI taxonomy): Eukaryota > Viridiplantae > Streptophyta > Pinopsida > Cupressales > Taxaceae > Torreya > Torreya grandis. The sequence continues at coordinate 3,917,094 of JARHVA010001045.1, read as the reverse complement.
TGTAAATACAAGTTTGAGATCAAAGGAAGTTGAGTGTGATCAGTTGAAGTCTGAGATAAGTTCTTTGAAGGTTGAGAATGAGAAGCTCATAGACAAGACGAGCAAGTTTAATTAAGGTCATGAGAATATAGATCAAGTCAAGAACAATTCCAACATAAAGATAAATATAAGAAGACCAATAAAACATCATAATTCCATAAGGTATTCTAATTTCTCCCATGGTCATTGTTTTACTTATTATCAATTTGAACATAAAACAAAGGACTGTAGAAGTATGCCACCCAATAATGAGTTTTCATGGGACTATAGTAAAGGAAGCAATTGGCCAAAAAAAGATCACAGACCACTTCGATCAAAAGTTATATCTAAAGAGATTAATTTTATTTGTTATGAGTGTCAATGTGTTTGTTGATGAGGCCACCAATTGCTCTATTTTTATCCTCATCCATACCTAGTATATATCTTTTTCTATGTAAATCTCCATAACCATCCATGACTCATACAAATGAATTTATGATTTTATGTGTGCATATATATATATATATATATATATATATATGTTATGAATTATTGATGCATTTTCCTTGATTATATTATACTTGTGTAACTTTATTTAACAAGCATTTTAAGGATGACATAAGGCTATAGGATCTCATTTGGACTCAACACTTATAGGCTACCCGCATCAACTATAGGCTCCACCTACAAGCTGATCATAGCCACTACAGGTTACGCACAACAATTGTAGGATCCACCTATAGGCTACCCTTAGCCATTATAGATTGCCTATGGTAACTATAAGCTTCACCTACAAGTTTACCATAGCCACTACAGAGTGCCCATAGCAGCTATAAGCTTCACCTACAGATTGCCTACAACAACTGTAGGCTTCACCTATACATTGTTTGTAGCCAATGTACAAAATAGGACTATTGTTGTGATCAGATATTAATGACATATCTAGTTATCTTGGGAATTGAATAGATGATTTAAAAATACCATAGTTGTTGTACGAACTCCCTACATACAAGAAAATTTGGATGTGCTATCAAAGATGAGAAAGACAAGGACAATGGGAAGAAGACAAAAAGAAATAAACCAACAAAATAATATACCTTGTCCTTAACTCAATCAAGCTTAAAAACAAGTAACATCAGTTAATAATCACTTGAAGGTTGGCTGGGGCAGTTTCTAAAGTATTTGTATTTTTTTTTATTTTGGTCTCTTTGATTAGAAGTTAATAAACTACCTTCTATATTTAATGGTAGAACCTAGATCAGATTAAGAGTTAGTGAAGTCGAAATTGAGATTGGATAGTTAATAAAACTATAAAAGTCATTGCATTATAATCTTTTGTAGCAATATTTACTTGTTACAAATTTGAGTAATGAGAAATTTGATTCTATAAGAAGCTTTTGAAATTTTCTTGGAGAAGGATTGGAAATCAGTTTTGAATGAGGAAGGGCCCCCTCGAAAGGAGTTTTAGTGAAGATCCTGACCCTCCTTAGTTAAGAGTGTGTAAGTAGATTTCATTATTAATCTGATTATATAAAGTGTGATGCATGTGTGATTTATAAGTGTGAAGTATTTTTGTATTTTTATCATAATAATTTCATAGTATAACTATCTAGTAAATTCAACATAAGTTCATTATACTGCAACCACTAAAACAAGCTGATTTATGAATCAATAATGTATATATAGTGATAACATCCTTGAAAAGTGTACACACCCTAGGTTGATAATTAATATTAATCTAACTCAAAGATCTAGTATGCATTAGGTAATTAGTTTGCATAACATTTTGGCACCATTATCAGGGAAGATGTCAATTATTGTTTTTTAAAATCAATCATTATTTTTTAAAGATTGGTTAATTCACTATTCTACTTAATTGAGCAAGTCAAGTGAGGATACTAAAGTGTGTTATGCCAGATTTCTAAGTTTCTAGACATATAGTTCTATCCAGACAAGTCAAGTGAGGGCACTACGGTGTCTTATGTCAAATGTCTATGTTCTTGGAAGTAAATGGTGCATAGATTTGAATGCCTCTTTACAATCTTGTAATTTACTTAGTTCATGTTTTTAGGATTTATTTCCTATGAAAGTGATTTATTTTCTGCAAAGTGTGCCTTTAATTTTTTGTTTTCTAGGATAATCTTCCTTCTTTCATTTCCTATTTTCTAGGATAATTTTCTTGCTTTCATTTTTTGCTTCCTAGAGTAATTTTCCCACTTTCAATAGATAATTTTACTATTTTCTAAAAGTAAAATTTAAATTCCAGTTATTTTGATTTATGCACTCCTTTATTGTACTTTTTTGCTTATTCTAAAACAACCCCCTAGAACACTTGAAAAACAAAAAGACACTAATCTTGTATAGGAAAGAATAGGATAGTTGAAAGGTGTAACACAACATTTATGTAGAGAGAAAGATATTCTCAAGGGAGATTCTTGCCAAACAAGCCATAAGTTGCTACTGGGAAAGAACTGTAAGTACCCAGAACAACCAATAATCTTGTTGAAAAGAATACCATAAGCTAAAGGGCTCTTGAAGAAGGAAACACTAAAAACCAAAGGAAGCAGCTTGTATAAAAAGTACTATTAGCTTTAAAAAAAGAATTAGAAGTAGAGAAAGCATAACCTCAATTATTAAGGAGAAATAAATGAGAATAACTTCATGAACCAAACACTCTAGAAAGTAGCATCAGAACAACATTTCATCAAAGATTTCTTGAACAAATCCAAGAAAGCTCAGGAGAATCTTTAGATTTCTCATAAAAAGAAGACTATGGAGCAGCAAATAAATGTTTACTATCGTACTGATGAAGGGACTGCTATATAATTTGAAGACATGATCTTGAGTACCTTTGGAATCCATATCACAAAAAAAGCCATCATGAACAAAGAATGAGACTTTATTGATAACAATGGGACTCCATATATAGTTACTTTTGATTTTCCTATTCTAGATGCAACAGGCATAACATAAATAAAAATTATCCTACCCTAAACCTTGCCCAATTTTAGAGGCACATTCTTAGAAGACCTGGACACCTTTTTATTCAAATTTGATATCCTCTGTAAAAGCTATGAATATAGGTAGAATGCAAATAAATTGAAACTTTTTCAAACCACCCTCAAAGACCTAACACTTTGTTGGTTCATGGGACTAGGTAGTAATTTGGTCCTCATAAGTATCATAAATATGGATGATAAATAAGTTACAAAAGAAATGACATCTTCAAGATGACTCAAGAAGTGGATGAGTCTTTGGATGACTATGTTGAACGGTTCATGTTCAGTGTATATAAATTAAAACAAAGTGCACTAGGAGAAGAACCTCTAAACTCATCTTCCTAAAAGGAGTTTGAGAAGACTATCTAGAAGCCTTGGACCTATTGAGTGGAGGAGATATCTCCCATTTTCCATTTGTATAAATCAAGGAATTAAGCAAGAACTATTTCATGTCTATCATAAATAAATTTAAGGGTAGAAAGCTTCCACTAGTAGCTACAAGTGGCCTATCAAAATCTAAAGTTAGAAACCTATTACAAGACATGAAACATGATATCATTAGTCATTTGGCCACCCAATTGAAGATCCTGCACTTTAGGCAAAAACAAGCAACCTTAGATCAAGTTTTGACCATATATTGTTTGGATTATAAGAGGATTAAGATAGATTATAGGTGTCACAAGGTTTGGGCTAAAGTAGCTAACATCATAGGTGAATAATCAAAAATAGTAAAGCTACATGCTGTAAGAGGATATAGAGACCAAGTTTTCTATGTTACACAAAAAAATCCATGGGTTCAATGACCATCTTATCCAGGTATGGGATAAAATCAACTTTTTGAAAATTCTACCTCCTTTAACTCATAATTTGAAAATACTAATCCCAACTTGACTAGTCTATGGATGAATGTCCCACCTCTTAATTCCACCTGGCAGCCACCTCAAATAAGCTACCCCACTACCTCTTGATAACCTCCACAAAATGCATCCACGCCTCTCAATTCTAGTTGGCATCCACCTCAAACAAGCTACCCCACTACCTCCTAGTAACCTCCATAAAATGCATCCCCACCTTGGACAAAAGCTTGGCAACCACCCTAAGGCCCACCCTTCACAAACTAGTGGCAGTAACCCTGAAGACCCAATCAGCCCTAGAGAAACCATCAAGGATGATTCCCTCCACATTAGAAAAAAAATCTTGCTCTTATGCCCAATACCGAAGCTGCACCCTAGCTTAATCAGGTCCCTACCTAACCCATGTGAAACCCTACAAATAAGTTGGTTCAACTGACCTTTAGTACTGAACCTATCCAGTACCTGACATATGCAATAAATATCAATGAAGTTAACCTACATTCAAGGAAATTTCTACCACCTCCAGCCCCACCCATAATAATGGATTCAGATAAAAAAACTCTAGAAGATCATGCTAACCCACCTTCATCACCGCAAGAACTCTTTGAACCAACAAATAAAGCTATTGCTAAAATAGCCCAACTATTTCTAGAATGTCTTACCCTTCAATGTCATTGCAATTGAACTTGAATTTGATTTCATATAATAGCTCAAAAATATATATGTTAAAATTCCATTTTTCCAAGCCATCAAGGATGTGCCCATATATTCCAAAGCTATTAGAGACTTATGTCTACTTAAGATTGATAGGAAGAAGAAGGGTCCCAATACAATGCATGTAATTGACCAGCTGATAGATCTTATGTTGGAAAACACCTTACCAAAGAAATATTTAGATCTAAGATGCCCAGTAGTAATAGTATAGATCCATGATCAACATTTGTCTAATACATTGATAGATATAAGGGCTACAATAAATTTAATGACAACTAAAATCATGCACAAACTACAGTTGAATAATATTCACCCCACATCTATAATGTTGCAAATGGATGATAGGTCTATAGTAAGATCAGAAGGAATCATTGAAGATGTTGTCATTACTATAAATTCTTGGGAGTATCTTATAAATTTCATTGTGTTATAGCCTAAGTTTAATTTAGGTGGATATCCTCTTATCTTAGGACTTCCTTGGCTTACCACAACTAATGCCTTCATTAGTTGTAGATTCGGTGACATGTTGATCTCCAATGACAACCACACTAAGAAGTTGGTTCTCTATCCCCCAACACAACCAGCCTTAACACCAGAACATATGTTATGGGCTAAAGAAGATGAGGTAGAATAGCCTCCCTAGATTCGTACATTCATTCTAGACTATGCATACACCTTGGTTAATTAGGAAGATGATGCAATTATCTCCAACATTCTCCAAAATAATTACCAAACTCATTCTACAAATCTCAACCACCTACAATGTGTTGAGTGCCCATTTTCTAACATCTAGAAAGTAGATAAATTTGATGCATCTATACATAAAATATTCCATTAGAAATATAGAAATGATGAAAACACTCTCATAATAAATTGAAATCTCTCTAAGAAAAACATTGCTTATTAATAACAAGTTGGAGTCAAATGAGGAAAAGTGCTTAGTCAACATGTTGCATGCTAACCACTATGATTTTACATGGGATTATGAGGACATGCATACATCATATCTATATCAAATAAGAATGCCAACCAATTAGACAGTCACAACATAGGATGAATTCAGCTCTTAGGGAAATAGTCAAAGTAGAATTGTAGAAACTACTGACCACTGGATTTATATACCCAATTTTAGATAATGAATGGGTTTCACCTTTGTTAATTATACCAGATAAACATGGAGAATGATGTGTATTCATAGATTATAGGAAATTTAATACAACAACCATAAAGGATCATTTTCCTCTACCTTTTATTTATTAGGTGTTGGACACACTAGCAGGGAAGAAATATTTTGCCTTTCTGGATGGCTTCAGTGGTTATAACCAGATTAGCATTTGCTCTTGAGGACCAGGAGAATACCACCTTCACCTATCCCTAGTGTACTTATGATTATATTTTATTACCTTTTAGGCTATGTAACGCTTATGCAACATTCTAGAAAGTTGTCTTGAGTATCTTTGCAGATATATCAAATAAATGTGTATAAATTTGTATGGATGACTTCACTATTTATAAAAAAACATTTGATGAGTGCCTAAATAACTTTTAAAAAGTACTACAATGTTTTTAGGATCACCATCTATCTTTAAGTCATAATAAATGCTACATGTTTATGACAGAAGGCATTGTCTTAGACCACCATGTATCTGCTGAAAGAATTAATGTTGACCCTATAAAAAACAACATCATAAAAAATCTTCATGTTCCTAAAAAAAAAAGATGTCAAGATTTTTTAAGGACATGTTGGTTACTACAAGAGATTTATCAATAATTTCAAAGAAGTAGTAGTACCATTGTTCACTCTTTTGACTAAAGATGCTAAATTCCTCTAGACTCCTACTTGTGATACAACATTCAAATAATTGAAGGAGTTATTGACCACCACCCCTATTCTACATGGTTCTAATTGGAAGCTTCCCTTCCATATTCACACAGATGCTTCATATACTACCTTAAGATCTATGATAGGTCAAAAATAAAGAACACTCAATTATTCTATCTATTTTATAAGCAACAACCTACAAGCATCAAAATTAAATTACATTGTTACTGAAAAAGAGTTATTGACAGTAGTGTATGCTATCAACAAGTTCTATCACTACATCACATGGTCTCAAGTCTTTGTTCATATAGACCATTTAGCCATTTGGTACCTTATGAAAAAACTAGTTGTCTCAAATAGAGTGATAAAATGGTTGCTCTTATTACAAGAATTTGATATCACCATTATAGATAAACTTGGTAGGGATAACGTCATGGCTGATTTCTTATCACATCTACAATCCTTTGAAGAAGATACCATAGTGGATGACTCATTTCTAGACGAGCACCTATTCTCCCTCACCCTTATCACACCTTGGTATGTTGATATAGATAACTACCTTGCCACAGAGTTACTCCCACAACACTTCTTTCCTAAATAAAGAAGAGCTTTGATTTATAAAAGTGGCAGGTATTTATGGCTATCCAAATTTTTTTATACGATGTCTGACTCCATCATCAAAAGATTTCTTAGAGAAGATAAAGTTCCAGATATCCTCAAATCCTACCATGATGAACCCTATGGAGGGTACTTTGTATCCAAGTGTACAATAGTAAAAAATTGAATGCGGGATATTATTGGCCCTCACTCCATAAAGATGTAATAAGATATACTAATCATTGTGATATATTTTAGTGCATGGGGAGACCCACACATTCAAATGAGATGCCTTTATAGCTTCACATGGTGCTTGAGCTATTTTAAAAATGGGGCCTAGACTTTGTAGGACCTTTTGATCCAAAATACAAAAACAAAGTGTAAATCCTTATATGTAATGACTATGTCACTAAATGGGTTGAAGTCAAGGCTCTTACACATGCTAGGGATGAGAGGTGGTAACTTTTCTCTATGTAGAAATACTCACAAGGTATGGTGTACCATGAGAAATAGTCATTGGTCAAGGACCCTAATTCACTGTTAGTTTACTTATTGATTTGGTCAAATAATACGAGATTATGCATAAGAAATCAACTCCATATCATCCACAATCCAATGGATAGGTGGAAGTCACCAACATGGAGTTAGAAAATATTTTGACCAAGACTGTTAGTATGTCCCATACAAATTGGAAGGCTAGACTTCCCAAATTTGTTTGGGCTTACAAAATCACATGGAAGACTATTAAAAGCTTCACCCCATATGAGTTGGTCTATGAGAAGAAACATGTCTTGCCAATAGAATTTGAGCATAAAACCTTATGGACAACACTAGCCCTTGGGATGGATATATCTGAAGCACCAAAAAAAGGCTTATGTAATTGAATGCCTTAGATGAATAAATATAGCAGGCATTACAGACCACAAAACTTATACAACACTAGTGGATTAGTTGGCATGACAGGTATATTAAGATAAAGTAATTCAATGTAGGAGATTGAGCCCTTCTTTTTAATTCAAAATACAAGGATCACAAGAGTAAACTTCAAACTATATGGCTTGGTCCATTTGAGATTGAGCTTGTTTTTGATAATGGAGTAGTACAACTCCAAACCATTGATCTAGTAGATTTTATCTCCTAGTCAATGGCCATATACTAAAGTTGTGCAAAAAGCCACTCATTCAAGAGGAGTTTTCCAAGCACATACACATGTAATTATAAAATGGATATAATGATGTGTTGGATCAGCATGATGTCTCACAAGATAAAGGGAGAACTAGCCAACACACAGATAAAGAAGGAGAGGAGGACATCTTAGCCCTCCTCTGGCATGAAGACTATAACCTTCACTTGGTCCTTGACCAATAACCCTCACTGCTAACATGGCAAGGACCCAGAATAAACATTCTACTGTAGGTAGCAGTTAGAGTCAAAAAACAAAAACTAACAATGAAAACCCTTTTTGGATGTCAGTAGTTTTTGGGTAGAAAACTAACCTACCAGTTGTCTAGAACTATAAAATGGTCTAAATATAAAACTAACTTGCTAGCTATTTATGGGTAAAAACAAATAAATAAAAAATAAACAATCATTCTAAACAAACTATTCATCCTTCTTCAGTTGCCAAGGGCTATTTTTTAGCTATTACAGGCACCTCCTTTAGTTACTATGGGCTCTTTTGTAGCTACTATCAACACTTTTTCCATAGCTGGGCACAATCTTGTAGTCACTACGAGCACCATCTTTGGTTACTACAGGCATATCCTAACATCTCTCTAAGCATATGCAGGATAGTTTTTCCCAAAATCTAAGCTATGGACTTGGCTATGAGCTTTTGAGCATACATGGAAGACACCAAACTAGCCAGAGGAAAAATGAAGAAGGATTAGAGAAGAAAACTTAAAATTTTACTTAGGCCCACCCTTGAATAACAAGGCAAATTCACTAGGTAAAATCCATAAGCAATAAGATATCATAAATAAAAATCATGCAAGCTCATGCAATGGAAGATCACAAAGCAACAACACCTTTAGCTACCATATTCAATGTTCATGCAACACCTAACTTGGATCACCCAGCTCTGAAATAACCACTTTGTGGTAGGAGAGCAATAATCTCTCATCTAATTCTAAAGACACTTGTTCTAGTTCCATGCAGGCTATCATGAATCACATACAAACATGCTAAGGGCACCATAGAAGCCTACCATCCTCTAATGCCACAATTACTCCAAAGGGGTCCAATTTAATCTAGTTACAACTACAAGCACAATCATTGCATTCTACCAATCACTCACATGCAAACACTCACATGAAAATCCTTGATGTCACCCTAGATAAACTATTAAAAAGGTACATCATATATTTTGATCATTGAAAAGTATTCATTGTTTTAATATAACATGTACGATATTGAAAAACATATTAAATCATGAAACATGTTATTCATTAATACCCCTCAACTCACACTTAAATCCACTTGATGATGTCCCAACCCACACTTATATCCCTAATTATGACCCCGTTTTATCCCTTCCATCTTATTCACTCCATGTCAGTTGAGGACATGTGATGGCTCATGTAGGGGGAGGATGTTGTAAGTGAGAATATCATGCACTATAGGATCTATACGTGAAAGATTAGATGCCATAATGAATCCATAATAACCTATAGGGAAAATAATCAATTTCATTGCTTTCCCTTGCAAGTAAAACTATTCATGCAAAGTTGAAGCATGCCATAACTTGTAACCCTACAACTTGCAACCATAAATAACCATTATTGAATACACCCTACTTTACTACATGTATATTTTTTATAAGTCAAACAGAGTGTGTTGCCAATTACTAGTTAAAAGGATTGGCAAGAAATATTAACTTAGTAGAATAGAAGGGTTAGTTATGAGGAGAGAACGCATGGATCATAGGCAACTTCAAGGAGACCAAGCCAACTTGGTTGTCTTTAATAGATCTGGTTGGACCACTTATTTTGAAAAATTGTAGCATTTCTTAGAACCCCTTTTTAGGGAATTTGCAAGATCCTTTACGAGAGACCAAACTACTGTATATGACATCACATTCCTAGTCACTGAAGAACTGGTGAGCTAGGCAACTGGGCTACCAAGTATAGGAGATAATTGGAAAGACAAACCCAATGGTTAAGAAGCTAGACAACAATTTTGTTAAGAAAATGAAAGACAAGTACTAAATAAAGGCGGTGTGGAAAGACTTAACTTACTTGCAACCTAGAGGGAGATAGCCTCATATATTATCAGATATATGACCTATGAAGGAAGGTATTCCCTAATTTATACTCTTAAATTTAAATTTTTGAATCATATAAGGCATGAAAAAATCATTAATGTTCCAAATCACTTATGGAACATTCTAAAAAAGATGTCCAAAAAGTAGCAGAAGGATATTGAAAAAGCCCTATCCCATCATTGCCTAATATAGTTGATAACTAAACATGAAATAAACTCTATCAGACCTTATCTTAGTTGGGAATAGTTTTTAGCTCTAAGAAGAAATGAACTTCAAAAAGAAGAGGGTAATAATGAGGAGAAATCCCTTTAGGAGAAGGTCCAACAGATTGTACAAGAAGATGTTGTGGGCACTAGTGCTACTGGCCAACCTATAGCTACTGAGGGTCCATCTAAAACTGATACAGGTAGAAGAAAGAGAAGGAAATTATTCCTACCTCCTGACATATATGAGGGAAGTCCACAATATCATATTCCTTCTCCCACTATCTTCTCACCACAAATTTATCTTTCCACCATGGATTCTTCAGGACAAGAGGAAGTCCTTCTATCAACTATTGCATAAGAAGAACAACTTTTATCAGCCACCCCTCCTGAAAAGAAAATTAAAACTGAAGAAAATAAACCCACTATATCAAGAAAAAGGAGACCTCCTCCTCAGAGATCTCAAAGAATTAAGAAACAAAAGACAACTACAACCTCTTCACCCATAGGCATCAATGAGGATGAAAATCTAAAGAAAGAGCCTAAGTTTTGGAAGACTCTTGATGGGTTTGAAATTAAAGAATGGTCTACTGATGATAAATCTGTCAAGGAAGAAGAAGAATAGTCACCCCAACCATCCAAATTTATAGAGAAAGACATTGATCTCCTTAGAAACATTAGGTATATAGAAGAAGAATTGAGAATGGCAGATTAGCCTACAATAGAAGAGGAATTGATCAAAGAAGAGACTATGAAAAATAAGTATAACAAAGGATATTTCCTCATGCCCAAGAGTTACAAACATTAGAACAATATATAAAATAAATATACAAGCTGAGGAATGAAATAATAGAATTGAAAGGTAAGAGAGACATTAGAATGATTCTAGGGGTAGCAAAATTTATAGAACCTTTTATGGATAGAGAAGGGTTATTGGAGGCACCTGCAACAACTTCCTTGAAGGAACTTGCAACAACTTCCTTGAAGGAACCTGTAACAACTTCATCTACCTTGGCCACAGAAGCACCTGCAGTAGATTATGCTCTGGATTTGGTACCCTTCTACCATATATTTCCTCCTAAAATTGCCTACTGCAAAAATACCTATAGCAGAGAAGTTATTGATGTGGATCTTTCAACTATCACACCTATAGAAACTAATGACCCCCTACATTTTCTTAAAGAATAACTTAGTGATGATGAAACTCACTACAAAAAGTTAGTACAAAGATTTAAGGTATATGTTGAAATAAGATATCAACAAGATGACTTAAAAGAAAAACTAGAAGTGGTTGAAACTAGGATCAAGTATCTAAAGGAAAAGATTAATAAAATTCATGAAACCACCAAAATATTAATGGTGTGTAGACCACCTTTTAGGGTGTATGTGTTTTTGTAAATTTTCACTCTTTTCTTAGTTTTTTATGAGAAAAGATAGAAACACAAGATGAAGGGTCTGTACCTGGTAAACATGTGCTCATTGATGACTAGATGAAGAGAGAACTCCTTTTTATCTTGGAAGGAATACCTCAATGTTTGTAGATGCTTATTGAAGAAGATGGTTTGTTGAAGATTGTTGAAGAAGATGTCTTGAGGCAATTTTGATAGAGCTTCATTAATTTGAATTCTTTTCCTCCAAGATGTGGAAGAGCAATGACATATTTGAAATGGATGAACACCTATAATAAAATTTGGGTAGAAATTCTCTCACTTTTCAACCTCTTCCTTGGGTGACGGAGAGGGGGGGAATTTGTAGTTTTTTTGTGAGGGAATGTGCCAAAAGAGGGCATCTTGGAAGTATGGCATATTTTTCCCCAAGGTCAAGGATGGGGTTTGTAGAATATTCCTATGGGGGTTTTGAAGTCTCCCTACCTTTCATGCAAGTCCAAGTTTATAAGGACTTGTGCACATGGTTTTAAAATGGGACCGAAGACTTTGTTACACCCTTATTTGTCTTCATTTATGGCTTTTAAGAGTTATCCCACCAAATATGGCACCATTTTTCAAGGAGGCATGGGTGAGTCAAGGTGAGGTGGGTGAATATTCTAATTTGTTCTCATAATTCTCTTATTGGGGCTAAGAAGTCTAAAATGGGGGCTCTTTTTCTCTCCCAAGGTGTGAAAGGGGCAGGTAAGTCAATTTTGAAGGCTATTTGGATGTAAAAATTCAAAACCAAGTCAAATGACTTACCCATGAGGATAAATTCGACCCATTTCAAGTGGATACCCTTGTGATGATTAAATGAGGTCATTAATCATCTTAGAAAAAGGGGCTAAAGGTGGGGTACCAAGCCATGTCACTTTGCCACATCATTTTGCCATGTCATATGCAATGTCACATTCTATGTCACATGCCATGTCATTTTCTATGTCACTTTCCATGTCATCATGAATAGTGAAAGTGGGTCCCATAGTGAACATTGATGATGAATAGTGTTTTATGAATCATGATTTCAAAAACTATTTTTGAATGGTGTTTTCAAATAGTACTTTTTGAATATAAATGGGTATAGTAGGGACTTTGGTTAAATTAGGAGGGTGGAAAAAGGGGTTAGGAAGGTTTTAAGAGGATTTAATGTGATCCCGAGGCATTAAAACACTTAGAACTACAAGTGTACAATTTTCTAGTGTCTACAATATGTTATCTACTTAGAAGAGAGATGTTTAGATTCAGATATGATAGGATCTATAATGATTAGTATTACATGGTTTTTGATCTCAAATATTTCTATAAATTATATAGACATGTTGATCCTAACCTTCAAGCTCAGTTAAGTGAGTTTTACATCCACTAATATGATGTACCTAGTAATGTAAATTAGAATCCAGACATCTACATATGGGATATCCAACTGAATGCATTTTATTCATATGTTCTTAATGAAACAAGAAGCAAACAAGTGGAAGATTATCAAGAAAAATAAAAATAAGCTACCATGATGATTAGGGGTGAATCAAGTGATCCAGATGCTGTAATAAAAGAATGGATCTCCTTCATGAACTCAAGTACTCCACAAGAATATGTTATCAAGAAAGAGGTAGAAGTTCATAATCATCATCTGAGTCAAATGAAAGGAGATGGCATGAATTTTTTTTTGCTTATTCTCATAGATGGGCATAACTCTTTGATGCTTTGAAAAAAAAGGAACCTTACTCCCTTCAAAATCTTAAGGAATCCATACATAGAGTATACATGTATATTGATCTTGCCAAGAAGAGAAGGGTAAAATGGTTTGGATTGATGTTTCAACTTCCTTTATTTTGGTTCCCAATTCCTAACTAGGAGGAAAAGGTCCCAGTTGACAAAGAGGTTGAGAAGAAAATATGGGAGCCCATTGATGATGTAAAAGGCTTCTATATCCTTGAAGGGTTAGGGTACACTGAGCCCCTTGATGTCAAAAAAAAAATTGGTTTCAAAATGCAGCCAAGGCTTGCTCAAGGTTGAGCAAGAGGTTAAGTAAGGGGGTTTGATGAGGCCACCAATTGCTCTATTTTTTAGCCTCATCCATACCTAGTATATATATTTTTCTTTGTAAATCCCCATAACCATCCATGAATCATAAAAATGAATGAATGAATTTATGATTTTATGTTTGCATTGATATATATATATATATATATATATATATATATATATATATATATATATATATATATATGTTATGAATTATTGATGTTTTTTCTTTGACTAGATTATATTTGTGTAACTTTATTTAATAAGCATTTGAAGGATAACGTAAGGCTATATGATCTCATTTGGGATCAACACTTACAGGCTGCCTACAACAATTGTAGGCTCTACATACAAGCTATCCGTAGCCACTGCAGGTTGTCCACAAAAATTGTAGGTTCTACCTACAAGTTACTCGTAGCCATCACAGGTTGCCCATGATAACTATAGGTTTCACCTATAGGTTACCCATAAACACTGTAGAGTCTCTATAGAAACTATAGGCTTCACTTACAAGTTACCCATAGTAATTGTAGGCTTCACCTATAAGTTGCCTGTAGCCACTATACAAAATAAATCTATTATTGTGATCAGATCTTAAGGACACATCTAATTGTCTTAGGAACTAAATGGATGATTGGAAAGGACCATATCTACTATATGAACTCCCTACATATAAAAAAATTTGGATGTGCTACCAAAGATGAGATAGACAAGGATGATGGGAAGAAGACATAAAAAAATAAACTAGAAAAATAGTATACCTTATCTTTAACCTAGTCAAGCCTAAAAATAAGTAACTTAGATTACTAACCACTTGAAGGTTGACAAGGGTAGTTTCTAAATTATTTATATTTTTTATAGTTTGGTGTCTTTGGTTAGAAGTTAATAAACTACCTTCTATATTTAATGGCAGGACCTAACTCAAATTGGGAGTTAGTGAAGTTGATAGTGAGATTGAATAGTTAATAGAACTATAGAAGTCATTGCATTGTAATCTTATGTAACAATCTTTAATTGCTATAAATTTGAGTAATGATAAATTTGATTCTAGAAGAAGCTTTTATAATTCTCTTGGAGAAGGATTGAAACTTAGTTCTGAACAAGGAAGGGTCCCCTCAGAAGGAGTTATAGTGAAAATCCTAACCCTTCTTAGTTAAGAGTGTTTAAGTAGATTTCATTATTAATCTGATTATATAAAGTGTGATGCATGTGTGATTTATAAGTGTGAATTGTTTTTGTATTTTTGTCATAATAGTTTCATAGTATAACTATCTGATAAATTCAACATAAGTTCATTGTACTATAACCAGTAAAACAAGTTGATTATGAATCAATAATGCATATATAGTGCTGGCCTCCGTGAAAAGCATACACACCCTAGGTTGATAATTAATGTTAATCAAACCCAAAGATTTGGTATTCACTAGATAATTAGTCTACATAATATTTTTGTGCTATTGTTTGGGAAGGTGTCAATTATTGTTTTCTAAAATCAATCATTATTTTTAATATTGGTTAATGCACTATTCTACCTAGTCAGGTAAGTCAACTGAGGACACTGCAGTGTCTTATGCTAGATGTCTAAGTTCTTGGACATATAGTTTCAATTGGGAAATTCAAGTGAGGACACTACCATGTCTAAGTTTTTGAAATTAAATGGTGTATAGCCTTGAATGCCTCTTTGAAATCTTTTAATTTACTTAGTTCATGTTTTTAGGATTTATTTCCTGCAAGAGTGATTTATTTTCTATAAAGTTTGACTTTAATTTTCCTGCTTTCATTTCTTATTTTCTAGGATAATATTCTTGCTTTCATTTCCTATTTTTTAGATAATTTTTTTGCTTTCATTTTCTATTTTCTAGGATAATTTTCTTACTTTCATTTTCTACTTCTTAAAGTAATTTTCCTACTTTCAGTAGATAACTTTACTGTTTTCTAGAAGAAAATTTAATTCTAGTTATTTTGATTTTTGCACTCCTTTATTGTATATTTTGCTTATTTTGAAACAACCCCCTTGAACAATCAAAAAACAAAAAAACACTAATCCTATGCAGGAAGGAACAAAAAGGTGTAACACAACACTTATGCAGAGAGAAAGAGATTCTCGAGAGAGATTCCTGCCAAACAAGGCACAAGTTGTTATCAAGAAAGAACCATAAGTACCCACAACAACTAAAAATTCTATTGAAAAATATACCATAAACTAGAGGGCTCTTGAAGAAGGAAACACTACAAATTGAAGGAAGTAGCTTGCAGAAGAAGTACTATTAGCTTTTAAAAAAGAAGCAAAAGCAGAGGAAGCATTAGTTGAGTTATTAAGGAGAAATGAAGGAAAAGAACTTCACAAACTAAACACTTCAAAAAGTAGCATCCGAATAGCATTATATCAAGTATTTCTTGAATAAATCCAAGAAAGATTAGAAGAATCTTTAGATTTCTCATCAGGAAAAAAGACTGTGGAGTAGAAGATAAATGTTTACTATCATACCAGCAAAGGGACTAATATAGAATTTGAAGATGTGATCTTGAGTAATTTTTGTATCCATATCACCAAAAAATTCATCATGAATGGAGAATGAGACGTTTTGGATAAAAAAAGGACTCTAGACATAGTTACTTTTGAATTTCTTGTTCTAAATGCAACAAGCATAACACAAATGAAAAATATCCCACCCTCAACCTTGCCCAATTTTAGAGGTACATTCTTAGAAGACCCAAACACCTTTTTTTTTAAAAATTTTATATCCTTTGTAGAAGCTATGAATATAGGTAGGATGCACAAAAATTAAAAAAAAATCTAGATACTCTTAAGGACTCAACACTTTATTGGTTCATTAGACTAGGTAGTAATTTAGTCCTCACTTAGGAAGATATGAAAAAGAAATTTATGGCTAAGTATGAGGAATATGGATGAGGAAGAAGTTATATAAGAAATAACATCTTTAGGATGACTCAAGAATGGGATGAATCTTTGAAATACTATGTTGAACGGTTCATGTTCAGTGTACAAAAATTTAAACAAAGTGCACTAGAGAAGAACCTCTAAAACTCATCTTCCTGAAAGGAGTCTGAGAAGACTGTCTAGAAGCCTTGGACCTAATGAGTGGGGGAGATATCTAACATATTCCATTTGTATACATCAATTAATTGAGTAGTAACTATTCCAGGTCTGCCATAAATAAAGTTGGGGACAATAAGCTTTCACTGGCAACTGCAAGTGGCCTATCAAAATCTGAAGTTAGTAACCTATTACAAGACATGAAACATGATATCATTTGTCATTTGGCCACCCAAATAGATAACATGAACTCCAGGTAAAAGTAATCAACCTTAGATCAAGCTTTAACCATCTATTTTCCAGATTATAAGAGGAGAAAGATAGATTGTATGTGTCATGATATTTGGGTTAAAGTAGCTAACATCATAGTCGAAGAACTGAAAATAGTAGAACTTCATGTTGTAAGAGGAGATGGAGACCAAGTTTTATATGTTGCATAAGGAGACCAATTTTTCTATGTTGCATAAAAAAATACATGGGTTCAATGACCATCTTATCCAGGTATGGGACAAAATCCACCTTTTAAAAATTCTACCTCCTTTATCTCATAATTTGAAAATACTACTTCCAACTGGACTAGTCCATGGATGAATGTCCCACCTTCTAATTCCAACTAGCATTAACCTTAGACAAACTACCCCACCACCTCTTGAAAACCTCCATAAAATGCACCCCACCTACTAATTCTAGTTAGAAACCACATCAGACAAGCTATCCCACCACCTTCTAGTAACCTCCACGACATGCACCCCCACCTTGGACACAAGCTTTGAAACTGCCCCAAGGCCCACCCTTCAAAAATTAGTGGTAGTAGCCCTGAAGACCTAATCAACCCTGGGAAAACCATCAAGGATGATTCCCTCCACAATAACAACAACCTCCTACTCTTATGCCCAATATTGAAGCTACACCTAATCCTAATCAGCTCCCTACCCAACATGTGTAGAACCCTATAAATATGTTGGTTAAACCAACCTTTAGTATTGAACCTGTCGAGTACCTAGCATATGTGATGAAAATTAGTGAAGTTCAATTACATTTAGAGAAAATTTTACCACCTTTAGCCCCACCCATAATAATGGAGTCAAATCAAGAAACTCTAGAAGATCATGCTAACCCACTTTCATCACCACAAAAACTCTTTGAACCAATAGATAAAGGTGTTACTGAAACAACCCCACCATTTCTAAAATGTCTTACCCTTCATCACCATGCAATTGAGCCTAAATTTGATTTCATAGGATAGCTCAAAAATCTATGTTAAAATTTCTCTCTTCTAAGCCATCAAGGATGTGCCCATATATTTCAAAGTTGTTAGAGTCTTATATCTACATAAGCCTGGAAGGAAAAGGATCCCAATATAGTGCATGTGATTAGCTAGTTGGCAGATCTTATACTGGGAAATACCCTACCAAATAAATATTTAGATCCAAGATGCCAAATAGTAACAGTTCAAATCCATGATCAATAATTATCCAATGCATTGATAGACCTAGGGGATGTAATAAATGTAATGATAACTGAAACCATGCATAAACTACAACTGAATAATATTCATTCTACATCTAAAATGTTGTAAATGACTGACAAGTCTACGGTCATAATAAAAAGAATCATTGAAGATCTTGTCATTACTATATATTCTTAAGACTATCCTATATATTTCATTATGTTACAACCTAAGTCTAATTTGGGTGGATATCTTCTTATATTAGGATGTCCTTAGCTTTCCATAGCATATACCTTCATCAACTACAGATCAAGGGACATGTTGATATCCAATGGCAACAAGACTAATAACTTGGTCCTCTATCCCCCAACACAACCAACCTTGACATCCAAACATACATTACAAGCTAAAGAAGATGAGGTAGAATAGCCTCTTTGGATTCGTGTATTGACCTTAGAAAATGCATACACCTTGGCTGATCAGAAAGATGATGTAATTCTCTCCAACATTCTCTAGAATAATTACCAAAATCATTCTACAAATCTCAACCACCTACAATGTGTTGAGTGCCCATTTTGTAGCTTTTGAGAACAAGATAAATCTTATACATCTGTATAAGAAATATTCTACCAGCTACTACCTCATAGATGTAGCCAAACCAAATCTATTAGCAATATAGAAATGATGAAATCACTCTCATAGAAAATTGAAATCTCTATAGGAAAAACATTGCTTCTTAATAACAAGTTAGAGTCAAATGAGGAAAAATATGTAGTTAGCATGTTGCATGCAAATTAGTGTACTTTTGCATGGGATTATGAAGACATGCATGGAATCAGCCTATAAATATGCATACATCATATCTATATCAAAGAATAATGCCAACCAATTAGATAGCCACAATGTAGTATGAATCTAGCTCTTAGGAAAATAGTCAAAATGGAATTGCAAAAACTACTAACCACTGGATTTATATACCCTATTTTAGATAGTGATTGGGTTTCACCTTTGGTAATTATACCAAAGAAAAATAGAGAATGACACGTATTCATAGATTATAGGAAACTTAATATGACAACTAGAAGGGATCATTTTTCTCTACCCTTCATTGATCAAGTATTGGACACACTAGCAGGGAAGAAATATTTTGCCTTTTTGGATGTCTTCAGTGGTTACAACTAGATTAGCATTGCTCTTAAGGCCCAAGTGAAGACCACCTTCACCTATCCCTAGAGTACTTATGCTTATGTTGTATTACATTTTGGGTTGTGTAACACTCCTACAATATTCCACAAAGTTGTTTTGAGTATCTTTGTAGATATGGCAAATGAACGTGTAAAAATTTATATGGATGACTTCATTATTTATGGAAAAACATTTGATGAGTGCCTAAATAATTTAGAGAAAGTGCTACAACATTGTCTGAAGCACCATTTATCTTTAAGTCATAAGAAATGCTACATACTTATGATACAAGGCATTGTCTTAGGCTACCATGTATTTGCTGAAAGAATTAATGTTGACCCTGCAAAAATCAACATCATAAAAAAACTCCCTATTTCTCAAAAATAAAAAGGTGTCAGAATTTTTTTAGGACATGTTGGTTACTACAAGAGATTTATCAACAATTTTAACAAATTAGTAACACCATTGTTTTCTCTCTTGACTAAAGATGCTGAATTCCTCTAGACTCCTACTTGTGATACAACTTTCAAACAATTGAAGAAATTATTGACCACCACCCCTATTCTATGTGGTCCCAATTGGAAGCTTCCCTTCCATATTTACACAAAAAATTAGATATTACCATAGGAGATATGCTAGGCCAAAAATAGGGAGTACTGGAGTATGTTATCTATTTTTTAAGCAAGAACCTATAGGCAACAAAATTAAATTACACAATTTCTTGAAAAAGGGTTCTTGGCAGTAGTCTATGTTACCGACAAATTCTATCACTTCATCATAAGGTATCAAGTCTCTATTCATATAGACTATGAAACCATTCAGTACCTTATGAATAAACCAGTTCTCCCAGTCAGAGTGAGAAGATGGTTGCTCTTATTACAAAAAATTGATATCACCATTGGAAATGATCCTAGTAGGGACAATGTCATGGTTGATTTCTTATCATGTCTACAATATTCTAAATAAGATACCATAGTAGATGACTCATTTCTAGATGAGCACCTATTCTCCCTTACCCTTATCACACCTTCATATGTTGATATTTCTAACTACCTTGCCACATAGTTACTCCCATAACACTTCTTCCCTAAATAAAGAAGAGCTTTGATTTAGAAAAGTGATAGGTAATCATGTCTAATTAGATTTGTTTTCTATACTAGGCCTGACCTCATCATCAGAAGATGTTTTAGAGAAGATAAAGTTATAGATATCCTCAAAGCTTTCCATGATGAACCTCGTGGAGGTCACTTTATAGCCAAGCATACAACAATAAAAATATTGAATATAGGATATTATTACCCCCCACTTCATAAAGATGCAATAAGGTATATTGTTCATTGTGATAGATGTCAACATATGGGGAGACCCACACGTTCAAATGAGATGCATTTGTAGCCTCAAATGGTGCTTGAACCATTTGAAAAATGAGACCTAAACTTTGTAAGACCTTTTGATCTAAAATCAAACAACAAAGAGTACATCCTTATATGTATTGACTATGTCACTAAATGGGTCAAAGTCAAGGCTCTTACACACATCAAGGATGAGAAGGTGGTAACTTTTATCTATGAAGAAATATTCATAAGACATGGTGTGCCATGATAAATAGTCACTAACCAAGGACCCAAATTCACTATTAATTTAATTACTACTTTGGTCCAATAATACAAGATTCAGCATAATAAATCAACTCCATATCATCCACAGTCTAATGGATAGGTGGAAGTCACCAACAGGGAGTTACAAAATATTTTGACCAAGACTATTAGTATGTCCCATAAGGATTTGGAGGATATACTTCTTGAATCAATTTGGGCTTACATAATCACATGGAAGACTACTACAGGCTTCACACGATATGAGTTGGTCTATGGGAAGAAACTTGTCTTGTCAATAGAATTTAAGCATAAAACCTTATAGACAACACTAAAACTTGGGATGGATATACCTGAAGCATAGGAAGAAAGGATTATACAATTGAATGCCTTAGATGAATACATATAGTAGGCATTGTAGATCATATAACTTATATAACATTAGTGGATTAGCTAGCATGATAAGTATATTAAGACTAGACAATTCAATGTAGGAGATTGGGCCCTTCTTTTTTATTTAAAATACAAGGATCACAAGGGCAAACTCCAAACTAGATGGCTTGGTCCATTTGAGATTGAGCATATATTTAAAAATGGAATAGTTCAAATTCAAACCATTAATCTAGTAAGATTTTATCTTCTGATCAATGGCCATAGACTCAATTTTTATAAAAATCCACTCACTCAGGAGGAGTTTTCTAAGCACATACACATGTAATTACAAAATGAATACAATGATGTGATAGATCATCATGATGTCTCACTTGGTAAAGGGAGAAATAGCTAACACATAGATAAAGAAGGAGAGGAGGACATCCTATCCCTCCTTTAGCATAAAGACTGATACCTTCACTTGGTCATTGACTAGTCACCCTCACTACTGACTTGGCAAGGACCTAGAATAAACATTCTACTATAGGCAGTAGTTAGAGTTAAAAAATAAATAATGAAAACCATTTTTGGATGTTATCAGTAGTTTTTGGGTAAAAAAGTAGCCTGCTAGCTTCTAAGAACTATAAAATGAGTCTAAATATAAAAGTAGCTCGCTAGTTATTTAGGGGTAAAAACAAAAAAATTAAAAATAAATAATGATTCTAAACAAATTGTTCATCTTCCTTCAGTTGCCAAGGACTATTCTATAGCTATTATAGGCACCTCCTTCAGTTTCTACAAGCTCTTTTGTAGCTATTATGGACATTTTCCATAATTTGGC
Organism: Torreya grandis; assembly: GCA_037957365.1. Classification (NCBI taxonomy): domain Eukaryota; kingdom Viridiplantae; phylum Streptophyta; class Pinopsida; order Cupressales; family Taxaceae; genus Torreya; species Torreya grandis. Next base: position 3,894,672 of record JARHVA010001045.1, on the reverse strand, counting down.
ACAATCTTGCAGTTTCTACAAGTACCATATCTAGGTATTGCAGGCATGCCCTAACATCTCTCTAAGTACATGTAGGATAGTTTTTCCCAAAATCTAAGCTATGGCCTTGGCTATGAGATTTTGAGAATACATGGAAGACATTGGACTAGCAAAAGGAGGAATGAAGAAGGATTAGATCAAAAAAGTATAGATTTTACTTAGGCCTACCCTTAAATAACAAAGTAAAGTCACTAGGCAGAATCTACAAGAAGTAAGACAACATAGAGAAAAATCATGTAGGCTCATGTAATAAAAGATCACAAAGTAAAAACACCTTCAACTACCCTCTTCCATGTTCATGCAGCCCGTGAATTGGATCACCTATCTCTAAAATAACCACCTTTTGGTAGGAGAGCAATAATCTCTCATCCAAGTTAAAAGACCCCTATTCTAGTTCCATGCAAGCTATCATGGATCACATATAGATGTGTTAACGGCACCATAAAATTCTATCATCCTCTGATCTCATAATTAATCCAAAAGATCCCATTTTAGTCTAGTTACAACTATAATCACAATCATTGCATTTCACCAATCACTCACATGCAAATCCTTGGCGTTACCCTAGGTAAACTATTAAAAAGGTACGTCATATATTTTGATCATTGAAAAATATTCATTATTTTAATATAGCATGTATGATATTGAAAAGTATATTAAATCATGAAACACATCATTCATTAATACCCCTCAAATAACACTTAAACCCACATGATGACATCTCAATCCACACTTATACCCCTAATTATGACCCTATTTTATCCCTTCCATCCTATTCACTCCACATCACTTAAAGACATGTGATGTTGTAGGTGATAATATCACACACTACAGGATCTATACGTGTGAGATTAGATTCCATAATAAAGCCATAATATCCTATAGGGAAAACAATCAATTTCACCACTTTCCCTTATAGTACAACCATTCACACAAAGTTAAAGCATGTCATAATCTACAACCCTGCAACCTACAACCACAAATCATTACTAATTTGTTACAGGTAAATTTTTATAGTCCAAATAGAGTGTGTTACCAATTATTGCTTGAAAGGATTGGCAATAAATCTAAACTTAGTAGAATGGGAGGGTCAGTTGTGAGGAGAGAACCCACAAATCATAAGCAACTTCAAGGAGACCAAGCCAGCTAGGTTGTCTTTAATAGATATAGATAGACCACTTATTTTTAAAAATTATAGCATTTATTAGAACCCCTTGATAGGGAATTTTTAGGATCCTTCACTAGAGACCAAACTATTATACATGACATCACATTCCTGGTCACTGAAGAACTGGTGAGCTAGGCAACTGGCCTTCCAAGTATAGAAGATGACTAAAAAGACAAACCAAATGGTCAAGAAGCTAGATAGTAGTTTTTTCAGGAAAATGAAAGACTAGAACTAAAGAAAGGTGGTGTGGAAAGACTCAGCTTACTTGCAGCCTAGAGGGAGATAACCTCATACATCATCAAATATATGACTTATGAAAGAAGACATTCCCTAATTTATACTCTTTAGTTTAAACTTTTGAATCATTTAAGGTATGATAGAACCAATAATGTTCTAAAAAAGATGTCCAAAGTGTACCAAAAGGGTATTAAAAAAGTTCTATCCCATCATTGCTTAATATGGTTGATAACTAAACATGGAATAAACTCTATCAGACTTGATCTAAGTTGGGAACAATTTTTAGCCCTAGGGAATAATGAACCTCAACAAGAATGGGATAATAATGAGAAGGAATCCCCTAAGGATCAAGCCTAACAGATTGAACAAGAAGATACTACAGGCACTAGTGGTACTGGCCAACCCGTAGCTACTAAGGGTCCATCTAAAACTGCTACAAGCAAAAGAAAGAGAAGGAAACTAGTCCTACCTCCTCCTGACATAGAGGAGGGAAGTCCACAATATCATATTCCTTCTCTCACTATGTCCTCACCATAGATTGATATTTCCACCATGACTTATTTAGGACAAGAGCAAGTCCTTCTATCAATTATTGCATAAGAAGAACAACTTCTATCAGCCACCGCTCCTAAAAGGAAGATGAAAACTAAAGAAAAGAAACCCAGTGTATCAATAAAGAGACCCCATCCTAGGATATCTCAAAGAATTAAGAAACAAAATAAAAATATAGCCTCCTCACCCATAAACATCAGTGAGGATGAAAAGCCAAAAAAAGAGCCTAGATTTTGGAAGACCCTTGATGGGTTTAAAATTTAAGAATAGTCTAGTGATGAGGAATATGCCAAAGAAGAAGAAGAACAATCACCCCATCCATCTAGATTCACTAATAAAGGAATTGATATCCTTAGAAACATTAGGTATACATAAGAAAATTTGAGAATGGTATATCAACCTACAGTAAAAGAGGAATTGATTGAAGAATAGACTATGGAAAAAGAAGTAGAACAAGAAATATTTCCTCATGCCCAAGAGTTCCAAACATTGGAACAAGCTATGAAATAAATATAAAAGCTAAGGAATGAAATAAAAAAATTGATAGGTAAGATAGGCATTGAAATGCTTTTAGGGGTAGTAGAATTTGCACAACCTTCTATGGACAAAGAAGGGTTATTAGAGGCACATACAATAGCTTCCTTGGAGGAACCTGCAGCAAATTCATTTACCTTGGCTATAGAATCACCTACAGTAGATTATGCTCTAGCTTTGGTACCCTTCTGCCATAGATTTCCTCTTCCATTTCCTACTACAAAAACAACTACAATAGAAAAAGTTATTGATATGAATCTTTCAGCTGCCACACCTATAGAAACTGATGACCTCTTGAATTTTCATAAAGAACAAGTTGGTGATGATGAAACTCACTACAAGAAGTTAGTACAAAGATTTAAGGTATATGTTGAAACAAGAGAAAAATAAGATGACTTAAAAGAAAAACTAGAAATGGCTGAAACTAGGATCAAGTATCTGAAGAAAAAGATTAATAAAATGCATGAAATCACTGAAATGTTAATGGGGTGTAGACCACCTTCTAGGGTGTATGTTGTCTACTTAGAAGAGAGATGCTTTAAATTCAAATATGACAGGATCTATAATGATCAGTCTTAAATGGCTTGTGACCCCAAATCTTTCTTTGAAGTATATAGACATGTTGATCTTGACCTCCAACCTTAGTTAAGTGAGTTTTACATCCACCAATATGTTGTACTTAGTAATGCATATTGGAATCCAAATATCTACTTAGGAGATGTTCAACTGAATGCATTTTCTTCATATGTTCTTAATGAAACAGGAAGAAGGAGGAAAGTTGAAGAGTATCAATAAAACTAAAAAGAAGCTACCCTGATGATCAAGGGTGAATCAAGTGTCCAAATGTTGTAATAGAAGAATGGATCTCCTTAATGAACTCAAGTACTCTACAAGAATGGGTTATCAAGAAATAGGTATAAGTTTAGAATCATATTTGAGTTTAATAGAAAGAGATGGCAAGAATTTTTTTATTTCTTGTTCTCACAGATGGGTAGAACTCTCTAATGTTTTAAAAATAAAGGAATCTTACTCCCCTCAAAACCTTAGGGAAGCCATACACAGAGTATACATGTATATTAAGCTTGTCAAGAAGAAGAGGGTAAAATGGTTGAGATTGATGTTTTAACCTCCTTTATTTTGGTTCCCGATTCCTGACTAAGAGGGAAAAGTCCTAGCTAAAAAAGAGGCTGAGAAGAAAAGATGGGAACACATTGATGATGCTAAAGGATTCTATATCCTTGAAGGGTCAGGCTGCATTGAGCTCCTTGATTTCAAAAAAAATATGGTTTTAAATTGCAGCCAAGGCTTGCTCAAGGTCGAGTAAGAGGTTAAATATGGGGTGTGATGAGGCCACAAATTGCTCTATTTTTTAGCCTCATCCATACCTAGTATATATATTTTTCTATGTAAATCCCCATAACCATCCATGACTCATATAAATGAATGAATGAATTTATGATTTTGTGTGTGCATTAAAATATATATGTTATGTTATGAATTATTGATATTTTTCACTTGATTATGTTATACTTATGTAACTTTATTTAACAAGAATTTGAAGGACAACGTAAGGTTATAGGACCTCATTTGGGCTCAACACTTATAAGCTACCTGCATTAACTGTAGGCTCTACCTATAGGCTATCGATAACCACTATAGGTTGCCCATAACAATTGTAGGCTCTACCTACAGGCTACTTGTAGCCACTGTAGGTTACCCATGACAACTTTAGGCTTCACCTATAGGTTTCTAGTAGCCACTATAGATTGCCTATAGTAACTATAGGATTCACCTATAGGTTGCCCACAGTAACTGTAGGCTTCACCAGTAAGGTTCTCATAGCCACTTTATAAAATAAAGTTATTGTTGTGATTGGATCTTAAGGACACATCAAGTTATCTTCAGAACCAAATGGATGATTGTAAAGGACCATATTTGTTGTATGAACTCCCTACATACAAGGAAATTTAAATGTGCTACCAAAGATGAGAAAGACAAGGACAATGGGAAGAAGACAAAAAAAAAAACTAACAAAACAGTATACCTTATCCTTAATCTAGTCAAGCCTAAAAACATGTAACTTCGGTTACTAACCTCTTAAAAGTTGACTTGGGCAGTTTCTAAAGTATTTATATTTTTGTGCATTTGGTGTCTTTGGTTAGAAGTTAATAAACTACCTTTTGTATTTAATGGCAGAACCTAGATCAGATTAAGAGTTAGTGAAGTTGAAATTGAGATTGGATAGTTAATAGAACTATAAAAGTCATTGCATTGTAATCTTTTATAGCAATCTTTAATTACTACATATTTGAGTAATGAGAAAGTTGATTCTCTAAGAGGCTTTTACAATTCTCTTGGAGAAGGATTGGAACTCAATTATAAATGTGGAAGGGCCCCCTCAGAAGAAGTTATAGTGAAGATCATGACCCTCCTTAGTTAAGAGTGTCTAAGTATATTTCATTATTAATTTGATTATATAAAGTATGATGCATATGTGATTTATAAGTTTGAAGTATTTCTATATTTCTGTCATAATAGTTTCATAGTATAACTATCTTGTAAATTCAACATAAGTTGATTGTACTACAACCAATAAAGCAAGATGATTTATGAATCAATAATACATATATAGTGCTGACATCCTTGAAAAGTGTATGCACCTTGGGTTGATAATTAATGTTAATCAAACTCAAGATTTTGGTATTCACTGGGTAATTAGTCTGTAAAAACATTGGTCATATTGCAATATTTTTTAAGATCAAATTGAATAAGTCCTCAAGTCATAACAAGATGTTGGAAGCTTCTAAGAGACAAATCATGATATTGAAATTAAAGGTGAGAACTAGTTGATCAGCGTATGGATCAAGGTGAACTAATTACCAGGGTATAATGCTAAGAGTTTTTGGTATCAGCTCAGATAGAGAATAATAAGGATGATGTAGATATCAAGATAGAGGTGTCAATCATGACTAAGAGGATCCTAAATGAATATTATCATCCTCATGATTGCAAGTTGGCTGAGAAAAGAGTGGAGATTTGAGAATCTCTAGATTTCACATTGTTTTAGAGCTCTATGAAGTGAGATGTCTCTATTAGACTTCATAGAGGCATTCATCACTCAATAGAAGAATCATGGAGGTGTGTTGCAAGGTTGGTATGTAAAAAAAAGTCATAGATCATGATATAAAAATATGGACAACCTTGATTTGGAACATCAAGAGTAGATCATATAACTCCACGGTATGAAGGCTTGAGGCAGCTATGATAAAGATAGTAAGATGATTGTAGAGATGTGTTGATCAATCATATAGATTAAAAGAAATAATGAACATCATGATATTTCAAGGTGATTGAATGAAGATAAGGATGGTTTAAGAGTCCTATTAACTAATGTGTTGAGTTATGAAGATAAAAAGGGAGTCCCAAATTCTATAATTAGTGCAAGAGTATTGTTGCTATGAGAGAGAGTGTAATCATGATTAATGAGGTTAATGTCAAGTAGTTTTTTTGATAATGGTGTTTATATGAGATCAAGGTCAATTCAGTTGGCAATGAGTTATGTCAATGCACATAAGAATGTTACATTGATGAGAATTATCATAAGTGGTGTGACCATGGAAGGCATAGGTCAAGGTGTCAAAGGTGTTCAAGTGAATTAGAGGCTTGATTCTAGACATGGCATGTTAAAAGTATGAGAGTAGTGATATGAATGTGTTATGAGTGTTCTTATTTCATCTTTAGTGATATCTTCAAGGTGATATTGTTGAGCATTATCTTTTCTATTGATTAGTGATCAAAATTGATATCAAGGAACATCTTGTGAAGATGCATCTTGTATAAGGTGGATATCAAAGGTGAATAGAGATAATTGATATAGCACATTTGGTAGTAATTAGGTGCTTAAAATAATTGTCATGAGTGAGGTCATTCATGAAGGAAATAATGTTGCTATAGTTTCTAAAGATTGTGTGCCATCTACTGTCTTTGAGAGGTAGTATCAACTCATGGGGAGAAAGTGTGATTCCAGTAGTTTTAGGTGACCCTTTGTCATTAATTTAAAATGGGAGAAAGATCATAAAGGGTAATAAATGGCAAGAGATATATCTAGGAGATGGTTACCTTCAAAGATGGTTGCCATAGTTTTTTGAGTGTGTTTGCCATTAATGACAAAGGGACAGATTGTTGAGCATTATTCCTATTGTTGAAGTTTGGAATTGATGTTGTCATTGATATATAAATTTATTATGAAATTTAATGTCATTTTTTTTCATTGATTTCTCAATGGTGCTCTAGTGAGTGTTATGTTATAACAAGCTAAAGTGTTGAAGATCAGTTGGCATGATCATGAGGTTACAGGTCTTCATGAAGTCATTGAAGAGTGTAGTTCTGAGAGAGAATATTGATCAGTGTTGTAGTGATTATAATATTGTAATATATGATTGGTATATGTTATTATTTTTTCATGTGTAATGTGAAGTGTATCATAGAAGGTCTTTGTTGTTAAAATTGTCAAGTGCTTGATACTAGTAGTGTCTTGAAAAGGTATGTACATAGGATGCATAGTCTTGTGCATGAAGATGATTGGTGACATGGTGAGATGGATGTTATTAGTCTTATAAATTTTATATGATATTGATATCAAGTGTTTTTGAGGACAATGTTTCTTGGGAAGCTTAGTTATAGCTTGAAGAGACCTTGTGTAAAGGTATAAGCTTGGTTGCATGATGAGATAGGGTTATAGAAAGATGTTTGACATTGCTTGAGAAGATGAGAGATTGTATGGCATGAGAATGATATTATTATCATGCTATTAAGGTGTTGATATGATGAAAAGAGGCATGGAGGTCAAGTGCTTAAGTAGCCTAAGACTAGTCATGGCATGTAAAGTCCTTGTGAGAAGATATGAGTATGTTGGCTCAGTGAGAGGAGTGTACATAGGCATGAGTAGATGTATAAGGTTGATTGAGAATGAATGTGAGGCACTAGAACACTGATTAGAGTCTTAGGGTGAGCCTACAGGGGTAATATCTATAGATCAAGTATGTAACTAAACCACTTTTACACCCTACTTGGCATAATGAGGCATCATGATCTATTATCAAGGCATACAAAAGATGTATGGAAATTTTAAATCATGAGAGAGGTTAATTAAGTATGTGAGTGAGGTGGATATCACATGGAAAGAATAATGAAGGTTAGTTTCAAGGCCTATGTGATTTGCAGGTCAAGGTCTAGAGAGTAAAGAGATAGTGTGTGGCCTAATAAGGGTTTATGATCAATTTTCAAGACATGTTTTTATATATGATCATGGAAAGAGGTATGATATATTTTTTCAAGCATGTTCACAAATTTTTAGGTCATGGTTTATAATAAAAGGCACAAAAAAGTGGTTTTAAGGTCTCTCTAGTACACATAGTGAAGGCATGCAAACCCAAGAAAGAATTTTAGGTGTTCATTGGAATGTGTAACCTATGCATAAAAAATTGAGTTATTTATGAGAGATAGGTAAGGGTCATATATAAAAAATTTAGGCATTAGTTTCTATATTAAGTGATTATGCTTTATGAATGATTGTTAATAGTGGAAATAGGTTTAAACCCTCCTAAAACCCTAATAAGGACCCGATGTTGAAGATGTTGACAAAAATATCCTAGAATGGTCTCAAATGACCAGTGAAGATATTTTATTTTGTATTAAACTCTCCCAACCACCTCCAAGTATGATTGAGTTATCATCTATGTGAGTAGACCCTACAAGAAAGAGCACATTTCTTGAAGATTTTATATAGCAGTTAGAGTTGACCGAGCCAAATTATGAAAATGGATGGAGGATTAAGTTTGAGACTCATGTTACATATAAATAAATTTTTATAGATAGGTTCTATCCCTCAAGTGTGCTAAAGCAATCACCTAAGTCAGACAATCACTAACAGGCATAATGGTGTAAATAGTAAGAAACCCAAGCATCAATGATAAGATGAATAGGGATATGTTATCATGAAATAGTGATAAAACCAAGTGAATGGAGATGTATTTTAGGAATTTTAAAGCATTTTTATGTTTTGTATAAGTTTTTTAGGGTAGTGATTATAGTGAAAAAGTTACTCACAATTTGACCTGTTTAGCGCAAATGAAATAGTGAGATGTAAGGTCATGAGATTGATCTACAATACCAATATTTTTTATTTTATCATGTTATGTTTCTATTTGATAATTTTATAAATATTTAATAAGATCATATAAATGAATTTTAATTCTTTTAAAGTGATCATACAGGTGTTGAAGGTCATTTTCACCATGACTGTGCTTTAAGGTAAATTGACAGTTCTCGATAAGCAAGTTATAGTGATGAGTTTGATACCCTATGCCTTGAGTTGATGAATATAATTAATATTGTGTTGTTTTTTGTGAATTTAAATTAGTTATAATGTTTTTTTAAATCTTTAAATTCACTATTAAAATTTGAAATTTTGAATCCAAAATGGCTTGACTAGTTCTGGTTTGAGTATGTGTATTGAGGTCAAAATATTGGTCTGCAAGACCAATATTTGACATTATAACTTGTGATTTTCATATTTGAGAATTGTATAGAGATGTAAAAGGATATTTTTAAAGTATCATTGGTCATGTTAAGTGTTATTTCAAGTGTTAAATATCAAGTTGCTCATGACTAGATTTGGGAGTGTTATGGCAATTCTGAGTGGGCTATTTGTAGAGAAGTGTTTGAGTCATTTTGCCCTGAGTTATGAAGTATAAATAATGTGGTGATGTTTTTAAGGTTATGTGGTATTTTTTCATGTGATTTATTTTCATCATTATGTGACTATATTGTGCACATGCTTCAGTTTTATTTGATAGACTTCCTATAGGTTCATAGGCCTAAATGTGAACAATACTAATGGTGTGCTTCAAGTGGTGGTTGGTGATAAAAAGTGTCATGAACATAATATGATCTTAGTGGAGGTATATTTTAGTGGTATATGATATTTTCCTATTGTTTTTGGTGTTTCAAAATGTTCTAATTAAGGCAAAGTGTAACGTGTGATTAAGAAGGCCTAATAGGTCTCCATAAGAGCTAAAGAAGGAATGTAGCCTATTAAGTTTTGACCAACCTAAGATTGTGATTAATTATTGTTGTAACATGTCCTAAGCTCAAATATGTGGAAAATATAAGTAGGCAAGTGTGTGTGGCTGACCAAGAGTGATATGAGTAAGAGGCTTGTATAAATACAAGGTAGTTTTAGGCCTATTTATGTATGTGAAGTGCAAGTGAATGAAAGAGCAAATTAAGGAGCAGAAGGAGGTCATCTAGACCATCATAAGTGTGTAGAGAGATAGTCTTGAATATATAATATAAGTTATAAGTATTAATATCAAGGGCATATGACCTAATCAGTCTTGAAGAGAACTATTTAAATGAAGAGGTCTAAAAGGAAGTTTGAGAGGGATAAGAATGTGAAGAGCTAAAGAGGTGGTCATCATATGTTGGTTGAGAAACATAGTGTTTTTAAGGTGATCAAATAAATTAGGTGGCTGAATTGGTACTAATTTATCTATGGGGTTGGTGCTTCCATTAAATTCAGTGCTTGGCTAGTTGGGGTTGATCTTTCATGTGAAGTTGGTGCTTCATTAAATCTTGAATTTTGTCTTATAAGACCGTAGTCTATTTGCAAAGATTAGTGCATTTTCTTCCCTTTGAGGGTTTCCCACATATATGATGTGTCGTATTATTTAATTCTCTTTGTTTCCCACATATATGATGTGCCATCTTATTTCATTCTCTTGTATTGTTAATTATGCTTACTAAGATCTATGTACTTGTATGAATGGATCATGAATGTTTTCAATGACTGATTCACCCCCTCTCTCAATCATTGTGCTTCCAACATCCTTTTTCCCTATGTAATGGATTCTAATGCACTTGGTGAATTTTTTGAGGTCTTGGAGGTTATGTTTATATTTTTTATTGTCATGGTTTTGTGTCAAAACATTATGTTATCTTCAATTGTTCCAGATAGACCTTTCTATGTGTGTGAAGGCCTAATGTAAATAGTACTAATGGTGTGATTCAAGTGGTGATTAGAGATAAAATGTGTCATGGAACTAATATGAACTTATTAGGGGTATATTTGAGTGGCATATGAAGTTATCCTACCATGTATGAATTTTTTAAATTCTCCAAGAAGATTAAAGGGTAATATGTGCTAATGAAGGCCTAATTTAATTAGGTCTCCTTAAGGCCTAAAAGAGGTTTTGGTCATATATGATATGACCAACTTATTTTAATGCTTGATTATTATTTGTGACATGTTATAATTCCTATTTTATTGAAAATATAAGTGGTAAAGTGTGTATGTCTGACCAAGATGTGTATGTGCAAGAGCCTGGTATAAGAACAAGGCATAATAGGCCTAAGTGTCTAGTGTGAGAGTGAATGAATGGAAGAAAAGTATATAAAAATTTTAAGAGATGGAGGTATAGTAAACCATTATAAGGGTGTATAAAAACTATCATGAATAACTAACATGGGTACTATAGATGAATATCAAGTTCATATGACCTAATCTATCTTGAAGAGACTTAGTTGAGTGAAAGAGCATAGAAGGTTTTTGAGGGGGATAGAAGAGTAAGAAGAGATAAAGAATATGATCATCATATGTTGTGTGAGAAACATGGTTTTATGAATATGATCAATATAATTAGGTGGCTGAGTTGGTGTTGAGTCATCTAGGGGGTTGGTGCCTCATGGCAAGTTGGTGCTTATTAAATGCTAATTGAGTGGGTGTTTAACTAGTTGGGGTTAGTGCTCCATGTGGATTTGTTGGTTCACTAAAGATTTATTTATTATCTAATAAGGCTATAGCCCATTTTCATATATTAGGGGGTTTTGTTCCCCTTGAGGCTTTCCCACTCAAATAAGTGTTCTATGTGTTATGTTCTCGTCTCATGCTCATAAAAATGGTTCTTGATGTGTTTCTAGTTCATTATATTTATTTGATAGTTCATTATTGATAAAGCAAAGTAGTAGAATTTTTAAAGACTAATTCAACCCACCTTTTAGTCATTGCACTTATAAAAAAATTGGAATCAAAGCCTAGTCCTTTGAATCAAGTCTAACAGCTTGAAGGTGATCCTAAGAATCACAAGATATCTAGTGATCAAAAGGAAGAAGACAACATGTATGATGAAGAAGTCTTCTATGACAGTGAAGAAGGAGAAGATAAATTAGACCTTGAATCTGAGCTCATAAGTTCTATTGTGATTTGAAGCATCAAAATAAGACTAACGAAGATCTCAGGAATTAGTTAGATGGTGTCAATAAAAGGTTTAGATCAAAGGAAGATGAGTATGACCAGTTAAAGACAAAGCTATATTCCTTGAAGGTTGAGTATGAGCAGTTCATAACAAGATGAGAAAGTTTGAGAGAGATCATGAAAAGTTAGAATAAGTTAAGATCACCAACACAAAAATACTAATCAAATAGCCCACTCTAATAAATGATAAGTTATCATGAGACCATAGGAAAAGGAGTAATCGATCAAGAGGTAAGTATAGAAATGTTAGTTGCTACATCTATCATAATATGGACACATTAAAATATTATACTCTAATATATTTATAAGGCCCTAAAGGTTCAACAAGACATGTGAATCTCCTAGAATGCATGAGAATGATCAAACATTGGTATGGAAGCCAAAGCAAGTTAGGATTGATAATATTGAGCTCAAGAGTCAACATGGACTATTTGACAAGGAGGAAAAAAAAGACCAAAGAGGATTCTATGATAGCTTAGACTTTCTTTCACATTCAATATTAAGGCTTGAAATGGTATATAAATAGTGTTTCATCAAGACACATGATAGGAGACAGAAATAAGTTCATCTCATTAAAGAAGAATGCTAAAAAAATAGTGAGGTTTTGAGACAACACAACTGCCAATATAGTTGGCAAGGGTGTCTTGAGTTTGTACAATGAGAAGACCAAAACACAACATGTATTGTATGTTGAAGGTTATAAATGTAACTTGCTTAGTTTAAGTCAAATTTATAATCAATGACACACACTAGAATTTCATAACAGAGGGTGTGAGATAAGGAGAGCCAAATAAGAAAATCTAATTGTTAATTCTAAGAGGATTGAGAATAATCTATATGTCTTGAATAAGATCAAGAAGGAGAGATGATTTATAAGAAATATGGATGAAATTTGGCTATGGTGAAAAAGTTGAGGTCACCTAAACTTTGAAAATATGGTCAAGATAAACACTAATAAGTCTATGAAGAACATGAATAAGATCACCACATCTACAAACATACTTTACAAGGCATGTTAACATGGTAAGAAGCCTAGAAGAAGGTTCAAGTCTAAGGAGTAATTAACTACAAGACCCTTTGAGTTAATACCACTAATAATTTTGGGCCTATAATAATTCAAATCATTTAAGGAGATATCTAATTCATGTTACTCATAGGTGACTACACAAGAATGACTTGGGTTGCATTCTTGAAAGAAAAGTCAAAAGATTTTGACAGGTTCAACGCTTTCAAGTCTCTTGTTGAAAATGAGAAGAATGGGAAGATCAAGTGCCTAAGATATGATAGAGGAGGAGATTTTTTGTCCAATAAGTTTTATGACTTTTATGAGGCTCATGGAATAAGGAGATAATTCTTAGCAGTTAACACACTTTGGTAGAATGGGGTAGTGGAAAGAAAGAATAGGATGGTTCAAGAGATGGATAAAACTATACTAAATGAATCTATATTATCTGATGGATATTTGAGAGAGATAATAAGCATTGTAGTATACATTTTAAATGGAGGAAAGATAAGTACTAATGGAAAAGAGACTCCTTATGACCTATGGAAGGGAAAACCTGCCAATGTGGAACACTTTAGAGTGTTAAGGAGAAAATATTTCATCAAAAGAGATGATGAAGACTTAGCAAAGTTTGATTCTAGATCTGATGAAGGAGTTATATTAGGATATTCATCAATTAACGTAGCATATAAATGTTATAACAAGAGGATACAAAAGATAGTGGAAAGCACCAATGTGAAGATTGACAAGACAAGGAAATCACACTCACAGTCAAAGGATACTTTAGAGAATTTGGACTTAAAAACTAAAGAAGTAACTATAGATTTTGACGAGGAAGAGGAATAAGTTAAGGAGAGATAAGAATTAAAAGGCCCCTCAATTAGAATGTAGGTATGTAAACAAGGAGAATACTGGTAAGTAATCTAAATCAAGAGAATATTACCTATTATCTAATATTAAACCTAAGAATATTATAGAATCAAGCAAAGACAAATTTTGAATAGATTATATGAATGAGGAGTTAGACTAAATAGAGAATAATGAGACTTGGGAACTAATTCCTAGGCCTAATCACAAGAAAGCCATCAGCACCAAGTGGGTGCTCAGAAACAAGTTGAATGAACATGGATAGGCCATTAAGAACAAGGCTAATTTGGTATGCAAGGTATATGCATAAGTTGAAGGGGTAGAATTTGAGGTTACCTTTGCACCAATAGTAAGATTGGAGGACATTAGATTGTTTCTAGCATATGTAGGATTCAAAGGGTTCAAGATATACCGAATGGATGTCAAATCTACCCTTTTAAATGGAAATTTAGAAGAGGAAGTGTACATTGAGAAACCTAAGAGGTTCTCACTATCAGATGATAAGGACTATTTTTGTAAATTGAAAAAGGCTCTTTATGGTCTAAAGTAAGCTCCTGGAGCTCGGTATTTTAGGTTGGATAGGTATTTTTTGGATCAAGGATTCAAAAGAGGAGTTATAGATACTAATCTATACATAAAGATTGAATATGACCATCAACTAATAGTAGTTATCTATGTGGATGACATCATCTTTGGTGAAAACAATGAGAATATGACCAAAGCCTTTGTAGAGTGATAAATAAAGAGTTTGATATGTCCATACTAGGAGAACTATCATTATTTTTTGGGTTATAAATCACTCAATATGAAAAAGATATATTCATCTCACAAGCCAAGTACATAAGAGAGATGTTGAAGAAGTTTGAGATGGAATATTGCAAGGTAGTTAGTACACCCATGATCATAGGATGTAATTTGAGAAAAGAAGATAAGTCTTCAAAGGTCAATAAGATGCCATATAGGTCAATGATTAGAAGTTTGTTATACACCACTACCTCTAGACATAACATAATGCAATAAGTAGGTCTTGTGGGAAGGTTTCAAGCATATCCAAATGAGAATCATCTACAAGTAGTCAAAAGGATACTCATGTATCTCAAGGGCACTATGAAGTATGGGTTATGGTATCTAAGAAGCAAGGATTTGAATTTGATAACCTATACAGATGCAAATTGGGTAATAAGTCTAAATGATAGGAAGAGTACTAGTGGAGGAGCTTTATTCTTAGGTGGGTGCCTAGTTTCATGGATAAGAAAGAAGTAACCATTAGTAGCATTATCCACTAGTGAGGCTGAGTATATTGTAGTAGTTTCATGTTGCACATAGGTCCTATGGATGAGACAAACCCTAAAGGACTACAAAGTGGAGTATGATGGTCCTAACCCTATCTATTGTGATAATACAAGTACTATGAGAATCTCAAGGACCAAGCACATTCCCATCAGATATCATTTGATAAGAGAGAAAGTAAGTGAATAAAGTGTCAGACTTGAATATGTTTCTACATAGGATTAGATTGTAGACATTTTGACAAAACCACTTCCAAAAGTAAAATTTTAACATTTGAGACATGAATTGGGTGTAATTCTTACCTCTAACAATCATTGAATAAGCCAAGTCTTAGAGTGAGTGAATCATTATCATTAGCTCCAAGAATAGGAGTTTGATCCAAAGAGTTGTAGACATCACTTTTTCATTTATGTCAAAGGGGGAGAAAGACTTGACTGGTGAGATAAAAATGATCAATTTTCAGTATATGTTGCTGTAAATGACAAAGGGGGAGATTGTTGAGCATTTTTCCTATTATTGAGGTTTGGCATTTGTGTTATCATTGATGTCAAATTTTTTTGAGAAAGGTCTTCATGAGGTCATTGAAGAGTGTATCCATGAGAGAGGATATTGATCAATGTTGAAGTGATTATGAGAGTGTAAGACAAAATTGGTATATGTTCTTATTACTACATGAGTGATGTGAAGGTCAACATGTAAGGTCCTTGTTATTAAGTGATTGAGCCTAGTAAGTGACTTGAGAATGTATGTGCATATGATGCCTAGTCTTATGCATAAAGGGTCATGAGGGCTTGGTGAGATGAATACACATAAGAATGAAAGGTTGTATGAGTTTTCTTGATCATCTATATTAGGCATTTAATCACTCATGTGATTCTCAAGATGAGCCTATAGCGGTAGGACCTATAGACCTAGTTTGCACCTAGACCACTTTTAGACCCTATTTGGCATAATTAGAAATTATGATATATTTTCAAGTCATGTGAAGGATGTAAATAAATGTTTAAGCATGATAGAGGTTGATTATGTGTGTAAAGTGGGGATCACATCGAAAGAGGCATGAAGGTCAGTTTTAAGGCTTAATATGGTTTACAGGTCAAGGTCTAAGCAAATAAAGAGAGAGAATATGGATTAATGGGGTATGAAGTTCTATTTCTAAGGAAATTATGGAAATGTGAATGTTTTTATATGTATGATATGTTTTTTCAAGCATGTTCAAAAATTTTGAGGTCATGGTTTGTAATAAAAGGCATGAAAAGTGGTTTTGAGGTCTCTCAAGTACACATAATGAAGACATGCAAACCCAAGGAATTTTAGGTGTTCATTGGCATGTGTAACCTCTGAATGATAACCTAAGATATTCATAGTAGATGGGGAAGGGTACTAGATCAAAATTCTAGGCATTAATTTTTAGATTAAGGGGCTATAATTTATGGATGATTTTTAAGAGTGGAAATAGGCTTAAACCCTCCTAAAACCCTAATAAGGACCCAATGTTGAAGATGTTGATAAAAAAACATAGAATGGTCTCAAATGTTAGGATTAAAAATGCTTAAACTAGATTTATTATTACCATAAACTATATCTAAAGCTATGAAATAACATGCATCACAAAAACATTCCTTAATTCACCATTATTATGAAAGCATAAATGAGAGAACAAGATAATAATATAGATCTAAAGTGGTTCACCCAATGTGGGATACATCCACTAATGAAAGTTTTTAAATAAATCAATAATCTAAATAACAAGACTACAATAGACTCTCACAAAGATTAAAAAAAATATCCTATAGAAAATGTTGCACAAATAGTTGCACTTTCACCTGCACTTGCACAATGTTGTATATCATAAGTTGTTAAACCACACCCTATAATGAACACCTACACTTTGAAAACACCTACACTTTGACACTGATCTTCAAATCCACAACTTGAAAATAAACTATCAACCTCTAAAGGCCACACCACACCCTGTATATATAGAATATAAAGGAAAATCCATAAAAGGAGGAACAAATGCATCATGATTATCCAAGATAATAATCATCCACTCAAGATAACTCACTTCCACCTCATCAAGCTCATCTAAAAGCTCTCCCATGAAGGAACAAACAAAATTTAAGGGTCTCCACATTCATGGGCACATTTTCCAACATCATGTGATCATAACCAACTCCTTGCAACAAGGAAGGTATTCCCTTTTCCAAAAAAAAAACTAGCTCTTTCAAAATAAGTAAGTCAACATGGGGAAAGGCATCTAACAACTAACTCCATAAAACATGGAAACATAGAAATTTTAAATATAATAAGAATATTCCCCTCACATGTGGAGCAAGGTTCCACAAATGGTAGAGTAGTGAAAACTATGCTCCTCACATCCTTGGATCTCTTTAGGCCCTCAAAATTTATTCCTATGGTCATGTGATAGCCCCAGAGCGCTCCACACTCAACAATCTCCTACTTGGAGACCATTTCTCCTAAACAAAATCTATCACTACTCAATGACCACTAAGGCTAACCAAATCTGAACATAGTCTCAAATTGTCCAATCTGACCACCTTGGTTATCATATCAATAGGATTTTAGCTAGTATGAATATTCTCTAGCTTCACCAAGTTCTCTTCCAAAGCTATCCTAATGAAGTGATAATGTAACTAAATGTGTTTCATCTTCAATCAAAAAGTTGAGTTATTTGCCAAATGAATAACACTCTAACTATCATTATGTAGTCTCCTAACTTCCTGCTCATACCCCAAATCTTGAAACAACTCATGTAACCAAATCATCTCCTTGCTAGCCTTTGTGGTAGCAACATACTCTACCTCTATGGTTGACAAAGCCACAACCTTTTGTATCCTACAAATCTAACTAAGCATTGTATCTCCAATAGTAAATATATAACCTATTATACTTCTCCTGATATCAATATCCCCTACCATATTTGAGTCCACATAACCATAAAAAGTGGTATCTGATCCACATAATATAAAATAAAATCAATGGTTCCTCTCAAATACTAAAGAATTCATTTCAATGCTTGTTAATGCTCATAACCTAGATCACTCATATACCTACTCACCACTCCCACTACTCGGGAAATATATATCCTAGTACAAACCATGACATACATCAAGTTGCTAACTACTAATGACTAAGGTACCTTGGATATCCTAAAAATTTTAGGTTCCATCTTGGAATACTTCTCATTTGATAATCTAAAGTGGCCTACCAAAGGATTACTAATATATTTAGTAGCCAACATGCTAAACCTTTCTAAGACTTTCTTCACATACTCTGATTGGGATAAAACTAGCTTCCTCTCCTTCCTATCACGAGAAATCCTCATACCAAAGATTTGCTCTGCAGCACCCAAATCCTTCATAGAAAAGGAGTCACTAAGTTATTTCCTGAGCATATGAATATGTTGTATGTTCTTTCCTGTAAGTAACATGTCATCAACATACAAGCATAAAATAATAAAGGAATCATCATCAAAATGTTTTATGTACATGCAATGGTCAGAATAACACCTTTGATATTCTTGTTCCAACATAAAACAATCAAATTTTTTGTATCATTGTCATGGATCTTGTTTCAGGCCATACAAGCTCTTCTTTAGTTTGTACACATAGTTCTCCTTCCATTTTACCTTATATCCCTATGGCTGCTTCATATATAACTCTTCATCCAAATCACCATGAAGAAATGTAGTTTTCACATCTAACTTTTCAAAGTGCAAATAGAAGTCATTTTATAACAAGAGAGAAAATCTCATCAAAATCAATACCTAATTTTTGTGCAAACCCCTTGACCACCATCTTGGCCTCATACCATTTTATCCTTTCATCTTCTTTTTTTATCCTGAAGATCCACTTGTTTGGAAATGCACTCTTTCCCTTGGGTACCCTTACCAAATCCCACATTTAGTTCTCCGTGAGAGATATATGCTCTTCATCCATGGTTTGCTCCCACTTTAACTTGGTATAAACCCGTATTGTTTCCTCATAACACTCTAGTTCTCCATTATCAATGAGTAATAAATAATTCAAAGAAGGAAATAGAAGACCTTCTTACCACAAGAGTTTGGGGTCCTTATGTAAAAGGTTCTTGAACTAAATCTTTGGATACTTTTCCATCCACAATGTCATCCAATATTATGTACTCTTTCTATTCCTATTTATGTTCTTGTCCCTACAATTGATCCTTATACATGTCTTTTTCATTAAAGACTACATCGCTAGACCAAAATATTTTCTTATTTTAAGTTTATAAAAATGGAAACCAAAGTCATCCTCACCATAAACAACAAATGTGCATTTATCTGATTTAGCTTCTAACTTGGTCCTATCCTCTTTCTTGATGAGGGCAAAAGTCTCACATCTAAAGACTCTAAGAAAAGAATAATCAACATTCTTAATAGACTAAGCTTGTTTAGGAATGCCTCCATCCTAAGGCATAAAAGGTCCTCTATTAATTAGATATATTGTTGTGTGAACTGCTTTTGCCCAAAACTATAAAGGTAACCCTCTAGTAACCTCATGCTCCTATCATATTCCATTATTGTTCTATTCATCCTTTCAGATACCCCATTCTACTATGGAGTTCCTGAAACCATCCTTTGCCTACAAATTCCATTGTTAGAACAATAATCAAAGAAAGTATTACTACAATACTCACCTCCATTATTTGATCTAAGACATTTCAACTTGATACCTATTTCATTCTCAACCAAGGCTTTCGACTTCTTAAAAGTGTCAAATACATCTTATTTATTTTTAATGAAATAAACCCAAAATTTCTTAATTGCATCGTCAATAAAACTAACATAATAATTGTATCCACCAATAGAAGATACCTGAGTTAGTCCTCATACATCTGAGTGTACCATATTTTGACTTGTGTTCTTTCTTTGTGGGTCTAACCTTCAAGAACTTAACCCACTTTTGTTTCCTATACACACAATTGTCACAAAAGTCTAGATCTAGATCTTTTAATTTAGGCAACTTATCTTTTAGGATCTGCATGCCCTTATGGCTCATATTAATGAGCCTGTAGTGCCACATAGTTACATCTCTATCTATAGCAACTAAATCAATAAAATCAACACTACTAGTCAAATATAAAGTACCAACTTTCTTACCTCTCAAGATCACAATATCACCTTTGGCAACTTTCCAAGAATCTAAAGTAAACAATATTGAACATCTCTCACTACCTAATTGCCCCACTGAAACCATATTTCATCTCAACATAGGCATGTGTCTAACATCCTTAAGGATCCATGTGTTCCCATTTTGCATTTTACATTTTAACCTAAACACAAAATTTCCATACTATTTCACATAGTTCATCATATCCAAGATATATATGTCCTAAATTCTCTTGAACATATCAGTAAAATAATGCCTATGTGGGGTGGCATGAAAAGAAGCCCTTGAATCTAATACCCAAGACTCAAAAACTATCCATAGAAAGAATTAAGGCATCTTGACATGATTTACCTGATGTAATATTTACCTCATTTGTTTCCTCCTTGTTGGTTTTCTTATCCTAAAGTGACCAATAATCCTTCTTTGAGTGTCCACGCTTCCCACAATGTTAGCATATCATTTTAGATCTAGATCTAGACTTAGATCTACCTTTTGACTTTCTTTAGTTACCTTTGTTCTTATCCTTTTGCCTCCCTCTAGTATCAATAGTTAAATAATTACTTGAGGATGATTTTTTATTTCTCATTTCCTCTCTAAGGATCACACCTACAACATCCTCAAAATTGAAGCTTCCCTTGGCAGGGACTACATTACTCACATCCATAACTAAACTATCCCAACTATCAAGCAAAAAATATAATATTATAAAATCTCTAACTTCGTCATCAAACTTAATTCCAATTGAAGTAAGCATACTTACAACCTTATTAAAATCATTTAGATGATTACTTATCAAAACATTATTAGACATTTTCATGTTAAACAATATTTTCATAAGAAAATTTTTATTATAAGCTAAAGGTTTCTCATACAAATTTCTAAGTTTATCCATGAGATCTTTTGTGGTTTTCTCATCATAAATATTAAATGAAAAAAAAATGAATGGCATAACCGAAAGGCTCCCAATGCCTTCCTATTAAGTAATGACCAATTTGCATCACTCATACTTATAGGTTGTTCTACTTTCCCCTCCAAGGGGAGATGTAACTCCTTCTGATATAGGTACTCATCTATCTGCATTTTACACAAACCAAAATTCTTACCATCAAAATTATCAACTTTGAATCTGATGTCCTCTCCAATATCTCCTCCTCAAGCTAATAGCCTTCCTATGATTTACCACTTCAAAAAAACACACAATCAATGGCTTTGATGCTAGTTGTTAGGAATAAAAACACTTAAACCAAATTTATTATTACCATAAACCAAATCTAAAGCTATGCAATAACATGCATCATAGAAACATTCCTTAATTCACCATTATTATGAAAGCATAAATGAGAGAACAAGATAATAACATAGATCTAACGTGGTTCACCCAATGTGGGCTACATCCACCAATGAAAGTTCTCAAATAAATTAGAAATTTAAATACCAAGACTACAATGAAATCTCATAAAGATATAAAAGTTTCCTATAGAAAATGTTGCACAAATAGCTACACTTTCACTTGGACCTACACAATGTTGTATCTCACAAGTTGTTAAACCACAACTTGTAATAAACATCTACACTTTGAAAAATATATGCACTTTAGCTTTGATCCTCAAAGCCACACCTTGAAAATAAACCATCAACCTCTAAAGGCCACACCACACCCTGTATATATAGAATATGAAGGAAAATCCATGAAAGGAGGAGCAAATACATCATGCTTATAGCATTATCCACTCAAGACAACTCACTTCCACCCCCACCAAGCTCATCCAAGAGCTCTCTAATGAAGGAACATGCCAAATTGAGGGTCTCCACCTTTCATGGACACATTTTCCAACATCATGTGATCATAACCAACTCCTTGAAATAAGGAAGGTATTCCCTTTTCCAAAAGACAACTAGCTCCCTCAAAACAAGGAAGTCAACATGGGAAAAGGCATCTAACAATTAACTCCATAAAACATGGAAACATAGAAATTAGAAATATACTAGAAATATTCCCCTCACATGTGGAACAAGGCTCCACAAAAGGTGGAGAAGGGAAAATTAAGATCCCCACATTCTTAGAGCTCTTTAGGCCCAAAAAATTTATTCCTATTTTCATGTGATAGCCCCAAAAGGCTCCACCCTCAACAATCTCCCATTTGGAGACCATTTCTCCTAAATAAAATCTATCACTACTCTATAACCACTAAAGCCAACCAAATCTGAATATAGTCTTATCTAATGTGACCACCTTGGTCATCATATCTGTAGGATTTTGGCTAGTATGAATCTTCTCCAGCTTCACCAAGTTCTCCTCCAAAGTTATCCTAATGAAGTGATAATGTAACTGAATGTGTTTCATCCTCAAGTAGAAAGTGGAGTTCTTTGCCAAATGAATATCACTCTAACTATCACTATGTAGTCTCCCAACTTCTTGCTCATACCCCAACTCCTAAAACAACTACTCTAACCAAATCATCTCCTTCCTAGCCTATGTGGTAGAAACATACTCTACCTTTATGGTTGATAAAGCCACAACCTTTTGTATCCTAGAGATATAACTAATCAATGTATCTCTAAAAATAAATATATAACCTATCATACACTCTCCTATTATCAATATCCCCTACCATATATGAGTACACATAACCATGAAAATTACTATCTAATCCACCATAATATAATGCAAAATCAATGGTTCCTCTCAAATACTAAAGAATCCATTTCATTCCCTGCTAATGCTTATAACCTGGATCACTCATATACCTGCTCACTACTCCCACTACTTAGGTAATATCCAACCTAGTAAAAACCATGACATATTTCAAGCTACCAACTACCAATGAGTAAGGTACCTTCGATATCCTTGACTTTTTAACTTCCATCATGGGACACTGCTCCTTTGATAATCTAAAGTGGCCTACCAAAGGAGTACCACTAGATTTAATATCCAACATGCTAAACCTTTCCAAGACTTTCTTCACATACTCTGATTGGGATGAAACCAACTTCCTCTCCTTCCTATCATGATAAATCCTCATACCAAAATTTTTATTTTCAGCACTCAAATCCTTCATAAAAAAAGAGTCACTAATCTATTTCTTGAGCATATGAATATGTTGTATGTTCTTTCCTATAACTAACGTGTCATCAACATACAAGCATAAAATAATAAAGGAACCATCATCAAAAATTTTGATGTACATGCAATTGTTAGAATGACACATTTGATATTGTTATTCTGACATAAAACAATCAAATTTATTGTACCATTACCATGGAGCTTGTTTCAGGCCATACAAGCTCTTCTTTAGTTTGTAAACATAGATTTTCTTCCCTTTGACCTCATATCCCTATGGTTGCTTCATATACAACTTTTCATCCAAATTACCATGAATAAAATTGGTTTTTACATCTAACTATTCTAAGTGTAAATCTCAAACTACAACTAAACCAAGAATAGTCCTAATTGAAGTCATTTTTACAATAGGAGAGAAAATCTCATCAAAAGCAATACCTAATTTTTGTGCAAACCCCTTAACCACCATCTTAGCCTTATGCTATTTTCTCCCTTCATCCTCTTCTTTTATCCTCAAGACCCATTTTTTTGGAAATGCACTCTTGCTCTTGGGTAGCCTTACCAAATCTCATGTTTGGTTCTTTATGAGAGATCTATGCTCTTCATCCATGGCTTGCTCACACTTCAACTTGGCATCTACCTGCATTGCTTCCTCATAACACTCTAGATATCCATTATCATTGAGTAATAAATAATTCAAAGAAGGAGAAAATTTTTTAGGTGCTCTTCTTACACAAGAAGACATTTTTACCATAAGAGTTTGAGGTCCTTGTGTAGAAGGTTCCTGAATTGAATCTTTGGATACTTTGCCATCTACAATGTCATCCGATACTGTGTATTCTTTT
This sequence comes from Torreya grandis, assembly GCA_037957365.1. Lineage (NCBI taxonomy): Eukaryota > Viridiplantae > Streptophyta > Pinopsida > Cupressales > Taxaceae > Torreya > Torreya grandis. Next base: position 3,870,610 of record JARHVA010001045.1, on the reverse strand, counting down.
TGTTCATGTTCTTATTCCTAAAATTGATCCTTATACTTAACTTTTATTTAAAGACTACATCTCTAGACTGAAATATTTTCTTATCTTTAATGCTCCATAAATGAAAACCAAGGCCATCCTCACCATAACCAGAAAATGTGCATTTCTCTGATTTAGCCTCTTACTTGGTCCTATCCTCTTTTTTGATGAGGGAAAATGCCTCACATTTAAAGACTCTAAGAAAAGAATAATCAAAATTGTTACCAATCCAAGATTATTTAGGAATGCCTCCATCCAAATGCATGGAAGGTCCTTTGTTAATCATATATACTACCATGCTAACTACTTTTGCTCAAAATTGTAAAGGCACCCCTGCATGTAACCTAATGCTCCTAGCATGTTCCATTATTGTTATGTTCATCCTTTTAGATACCCCATTATGATATAGAGTTCTTAGAACCATCCTTTTTCCTATGGATTCCATTGTTAGAACAATAATCAAAGAAAGCATTACTACAATACTCACCTCCATTATTTGATCTGAGACATTTCAACCTAAGACATGTTTCATTGTTAACAAAGGATTTTCACTTCTTAAAAGTGTCAAATAAATCAGATTTATTATTAATGCAATAAAACCAAACCTTAATAGTTGCATCATCAATAAAAGTAACAAAATAATTGGATCCACCAATAGAAGATACCTGAACTAGTCCCCATACATCTATGTATACCAGATCTAACTTGTGCTCTTTCTTTGTTGGTCTAACCTTCAAGAAATTAACCTGCTTATTTTTCCCATACACACAATTCTCAAAGATGTCTATATCTAGATATTTTAATCCATGCAAATTATATTTTAACATTTAAATGCCCTTATGGCTCATATGATTGATCCTGTAGTGCCACCTAGTTCCATCTCCATCTACAATAACTAAATTAATAGAATCAACACTACTAGCCAAATATAAAGTACTAGCTTTCTTAATTTTCAAGATCACAATACCACATTTGGTAATTGTTTTCTATAAATCTTTCACCCTATAAGAGGATGTTCAAGCCTCTTCTATATTTGGGCAACATTGAGACATTTCTAGGCATGTGGGTGTGCCTATAGGGGAGATGAACCTCTAGATTTAAAGGGCTAGCTCCATGTATGTATTCTAAAAGATAATATCTATTTAAACCAATTGATTGAAAATAAAAGAGTTAGAATTTTCAATAAATAAACCTATTCTAAGAATGGTGATGCACCAAATATTGTCCTCCAGATGAGTGTCATAACCTAGTGCACGATACAACAAAACACATAGACCATTCCCAAGCTCTAAGGATTCTAACACAAGTATTTCAACATAGAGGTGAGATGTGTAAAATTAAATAAAATGAAGTGAAACTTAAAATTTTCACATGCATAAATTCAATACACATGCATAAATTCAATACACTTAAACACACTCTGTATAACCAGTTAGATCCAAACCTTTTGCTCAGGCATAATGGACAAAGGATAGAAGGATAAACACCATCACTTGCTATCACTATACATCTCTTACAAAATTAGACAATTTCTCATAACTTGAAATAAATTAGGCTATTACTTAATGCTTAGATGCAAAATGTGATATCATTCCAGTAGGGCTTCGCCATACACTGTGTGGATGATTTTAACTTAGCCCAAGGCTTATATATATAGCACAAGAGATGTGAGACAGGGAGAGACATTTTAGCACCAAAGAGAGGAATCAATATATTTGGAGTCATTGTCTTCAACTAAAATTTTCTTTGCCAATGATGCTCTTTTTAACCACATGATTGATCCATGTCATCTCAAGTGGTTACACTCTTGGCCTGCTCTCTCAAAGATGCTCCTCTAATGGTTTGTGCTAACAAAATTGGGATATTCTCAACTGAGTCATGGCATCAATGTGCCTATCCACCTATTTAAGATTTGTCATCATGCTAAAGACCTTAGATTAGGCATGGTGATTTGTCATTTTTATCATGTTGGCCTCTTCTCTTCCCTAGTTGGTTGTCATGAAATGACATGGATCATAGTCGATCAATGGTGATATTGATCTCTCATTGTTTTGATTCATTTTGTAGTGATTATAAGAGTGTAATAAATGATTTTTATATGTTCTTATATCTGCATGAGTAATGTGAAGGTTAGCATGGAATGTCCTTGTTGTTAAAGTTTCCAAGTGCTTGATCCTAGTAATGTCTTGAGAAGGTATGTACATAGGATGCCTAGTCTTGTGCATGAAGAGGCTTGGTGATATGGTGAGATTGATGTTATTAGTCTTTTAAAGGTTATATATTATTGATATAAAGTGTTTTTGAGGACAAGGTTTCTTTAGAAGCTTAGTTATAGCTTGAAGAGAACTTGTGTAAAGGAATAAGCTTTGTTGCATGATGAGATAAGGTTATAGAAAGATATTTAACATTGCTTGAGTAGATGAGAGACTATATGGAATTTAAATTATATGATGATAATGTTATTAATGTGTTTATTTGATGAAAAGAGGCATGGAGGTTAAGTACTTAACTAGACTAAGACTAGTCATGGCATATAAAGTCCTTGTGAGAAGATATGAGTATGTTGGCTTAGTGAGATGAGTGCACATAGGCATGACTAGATGTATAAGTTTGATCAAGAATTAATTTGAGGCATTGGATCACTAATTAGAGTCTTAGGGTGAGCCTATAGGGGTAATATCTATAGATCAAGTATGTAACTAAACCACTTATAGACCCTGTTTGGCCTAATGAGGCATCATGATATATTATCAAGGCAGAAAAAGGATGTATGGAAACGTTAAATAATGAGAGAAATTTATTTATTATGTCATTTAGGTGGAGAATACATGGAAATAATAATGAAGGTTAGTTTCATGGCTAAGGTGTTAATAATCAAGTTGCTCATGACTAGGTTTTGTAGTGTTATGGCAATTCTGAGTGGGTTAATTAAATATAAGTGTTTGAGTCATTTTTCCATGAGTTGTGAATTATAAATCACATGGTAATGTTTTTAAGGTTATTTAGGATTTTTTAATGTGATTTTTTTTCATCATTATGTGACTATGTTATGTACATGCTTCAGTTTTATTTGATAGACTTCATGTAGGTTCATAGGCCTAAATGTAAACAGAACTAATGGTGTGCTTCAAGTGGTGGTTGGAGATAAAAAGTGTCATGGACCTAAGATGAGATTATTTGAGGTATATTTTAGTGGTATATTATATTTTCCTACTGTGTGTGGTGTTTTAAAGTGTTCTAATGAAGGCAAAGTGTAACATGTGATTAAGAAGGCCTAATAGGTCTCCATAAGATCTAAAGAAGGAATGTAGCCTATTGATTTTTGACCAACCTAAGATTGTGATTGATTATTTTTGTAACATGTCCTAATCTCAAATATGTGGAAAATATAAGTATGAAAGTGTGTGCGGCTGGCCAAGAGTGATATGAGTAAGAGGCTTGTATAAGTACAAGGCAATTTTAGGCCTATTTATGTATGTGAAGTGCAAGTGAATGAAAGAGCACATTGAGGAGAAAAAGGAGGCCATGTAGACCATCATAAGGGTGTAGAGAGATAGTCATGAATATAGAATATAAGGTATAAATATTAATATCGAGGGCATATGACCTAATCAGTCCTGAAGAGACCTATTTGAATGAAGAGGTCTAAAAGGTAGTTTGAGAGGGATAAGAATTTGAAGAGATAAAGAGGTGGTCATCATATGTTGGTTGATAAACATAGTGTTTTGAAGGTGATCAAATAAATTATGTGGATATGTTGGTACTAATTCATCTATGGGGTTGGTGCTTCTATGAAATTTGGTGATTGGCTAGTTGGGGTTGGTCTTCCATGTGAATTTGGTGCTTCACTAAATCTTGGTTTTTGTCTTATAAGATCGTAGTCTATTTGAAAATATCAATTCATTTTCTTCCCTTTGAGGGTTTACCATATATATGATGTGTTGTATTATTTCATGCTCTTTTTTCCCACATATATGATGTGCCATCTTGTTTAATGCTCTTGCATGGTTGCTTATGCTTACTAAGATTTATGTACTTGAATGAATGGATCATGAATGTTAAGTTTAATTGAACGAATGTTTTCAATGATTGATTCACCCCCTCTCAATCATTGTGATTCCAACATCCTTTTTCCCTATGTAATGAATTATAATGCAATTAGTGAAGTTGTTTAGGTCTTGGAGGTTATCTTTATATGTTTTATTATCATGGTTGTGTGGCAAAACATTATGTTATTGTAGACACTAAAATCGTGTCTAACCCTTGTTCATTCCCCCCCTTGGTCCATTCCTAACCCATTCCTAAACCATGCAATTACTAATTCAAAATAATAAACTTATTATTTTGAATTAATAACCCCCCTCCTTTGACACATCACCATGACACCTCGCCTAGGACACCTCACCTTGGACCATTTCCCACCTTATGACTCACCCAAGACCTATTCTTACTCCTCTCCAACCGCCTAACCAACTCTCATGCGTATTTATCTTAACCTTCGACAATTCTTCCACTGACTATGCACTTGGCAGATGGAGAACGGGGTTGTTGGCCCTTTTAACCATTTTTCACCCGCCGACGTCGGTCAATTATCGACCGATGCCAGCGGTATCACCGACATCGGTTTACTTAAACCGTCTTCTAACCCTATCCATGGCAAATCACAAAAATCACAAAATTCTAATCAAACTCTGAATCTCGGGAGCTAATCACGAATCTGGAATCTAGAGTTTTGGACCATCCGTCAATCTGCCAATCTCTTAGTCAAGCCTCTCACTCTCTCCTTCAGGTGCAGTAACAGGTATTCTGCATCAGACTTCTACATCAACAACAGGGTTTTCACACCAGCAACACCAACAACAGGGATGGGTATCTTCAGCAGCACACCTTCCGCCAGCCACAGGTAAGTATATTGTCTGTGTTTTCTTTGTGTTTTCTAGTTATTTGCTTCTAAGTATTATGAATTAGATTCACTTCCTATCTCCCCCCAGACCAGACTATTCCCAGACCCGAATCTTTACTTCTCCATCTCCCTATTGCCTCCGTCCTCTGTCGAACCATACATTCTGCCCATTCAACCAAGCCCAAAACTTTGTCTCAGACCACTCAAACAAACCCAAACCCTGACCAGACCCTGTCCACAGACCTGACTAGACCCTGTCCAAGCTAACTGCCCTGACCGACATCGGCCATTTCCCCTACCGACGTTGGCAGACTAACTGACATCGGCAGACCTCAACAACTGACGCTGGTAGGGCCACCGACGCCGGCGACTGTGACCAGTCTGACAACATCTTTCAGGTAAGTCTTTGCTTCCTTTTCATTTTCGTCTTTTATCATTTCAGTCTTTTAACATTCTGTTATTTATCAGACATTCTTTCTATTGACTAGTGGGTTGATATCCCTTAAGGAAGTCTTCATACTTCTGGGATCAAGCTTTCGCTTGGCAACCCACCATCTATCCATCTAACGCCTTCTTTTGTCCAAGTCTTTTTTCTTTGCAGGTGTCATTCCTCCACAGCCAAAGAGGAGTTCTCACAGCATCTGGATTATGGTGTGCACAACTACATCTAGGTACACATCAAGCCTTGACCATCTTTTAGTTTCTCATTTTCTCTCCTTTGAATTTGAAAGCGGAAATTGCATAGAAACATTCTGGCACGCCCGGTGGGACTCTTAAGGGCCTTCCTTGGGTTCCTTTCCTTCTTTTTTCATATAGGGTGCATTAGGATTCTCCCTTTTCACCTCATTCTTCTTTTCCAAATGACATCATAAGCAGGAATAAAAAGAACTTTTTCTTTCTTTTCTTGCATTTCTAGACTAGTCCAAAATCATATCCTCCAACCCTTTCTCAACTTGTTTTCATTCCAACTTAACATTTCGACTTAGGCTTAAAACTTATTGCATTCAATTTCTTGCTTTCTTGCATTTCTTAGTCCACACTTAGTAATCAACAAACCACATATTGAATTAATCTAGTCCACTTCATGTTACACAACCTAAACCACTTGCACTAAAACAAACATCAAATCCACTTGAGACAGGGCCCGACTGGGATTTCATCCCCCAGCGGATACCTTACCTATCCAGGCGATCATACTTGGATTTCATCACCAAGGGGAAAGCCCACTCTGTTCTCTGGCAGAGTCTAAACTATAGGGAAAGTATATTTTGGCTAAGTGAGACCAGCTAACCACTGGACTCGTGAAGTGAGGGGAGCTTGCTCCTTAGCACCAGGCCATGTACGGAACCTAACACAGACTTCTTGAGTGCCTAAACAAAACCTGAAACCATCCATAGACTACCTTTTCTAGGACCCTTCTAACAGCCAACCTCCTAAACATCACTTTAAGGCATAAGCCACAGGATTCTAAAAAGTTGATTCTTAGGAATTAACACTTAGGGCCTGTCTGTCTCTCTCTCTGTTTTTCTGTTCTTATCTGGGTTTTTGAGCTAGTGAGGACATTCTCTTCCTTTTTTTCCAAGAATCTTCAAATTTTTTTGAGTATTCTAGAAACCACAATCACCGGCATCAGCTTTTCCACTGACGTCGGCCACCTTCCTCCACCGGCATCGGTTATTTAGCCGACGTCGGTCATTTTCCCTTATCGACATCAATTTTTCAATCGACGTCGGTCACTGTCACAATCTTTTTTTCCAAAACAACAACTTAAAACCCAACCCCTTTTTCTGCCAAAACCACATTTTGAGTTTCAGAAACTGAAAACACATAGTTTCTGGAACCTGACCCTCTTCTTGACCACACTCTCTCGTCCCTAACCAATCCTATCATGGAGTTCCACTCGGAGACTGAAAGAACTCCTATAGGACCGACCCTGACTCAGACTCCCATCATCCCTGAAGGGGACCAAGATTTAAAATATTCTTAGACCTCAACGTCACAGCCCTCCAAAACTATCTCGCAAGAGACCCAACGTGAGACCTTTTGGGTGAAGCGGTGATGACATTACACCGTCCGCTACCCAGCCTTTTGCCTCAACCGTTTACCCGACCATGGCCAATACGCAAATTTTGGCTTTCCCATCTATTTTTAGACCAACCTCCATCGGGGCTCCATTACCCCCTCAACCACACGCAATTCAACCAATTTTTAAATCATACCAAAACTTGATTGTCTCGACCCCTCACACTCTTGCACCCATGAATGCAGGAGTGCCAACCTATCCTTCTACTAGTGCCGTCACGCAACCACCCTTGGTGGTATCTAGTCAACTTATACCCTTGACCTTCATAACTCAACCACTTTTGGCCTCCACTTATGCCCTGCGACTGATCATTCGTACGTTGCCCCCTTACTGGTACAACTGACTATGTTGTATGCCTCCTCTAGCCTCTTTCAAGCGCCCTACAACCTAGGGGGTGCTCCATCCGCCAATCCATCAGTAGATGTCATTAAAATGCTGATAGATAAAATGTCTAGTCTCGAGACCTCTATTTCTGGTTCATGCAATGCTCTCTCATATGAGCAAATTTGCAACGAGCCCATTCATCCTTCTGTCCCTATCCGACCATATCCCAACCAATGGGAGCTTCCTAAATTCACTCACTTCCAGAGTAAGGAAGACCCGCAACAACATCTACGAGCATTCAGACATGCCTGCTATCTTATTGCCCACGATGATGCGTTACTTTTACGCACGTTCCCTATGTCCCTTTCTGGCTCCACCCTTGACTGGTATAGCTCTCTTGCCAGACATTCTATCTTTTCATTCATTCAACTTTCCCAATTATTTCTTAACCATTTTTCTTCAACATCACCAAATAAGTCTCAATCACAGACCTTTACTCCATCAGGCAATTCGATGATAAATCAATAGTCAATTTTGTCACCCGTTGGAGAGGCTTGATTAACCAGCTCTCTTTCTCCTTACCTCAACCTGAGCTCATCGAGCTCTTTTCTCAAGCATGTGCCAGGCACATCTCTTCTACCTTGCAGATTCAGACATTCTACACTTTCGACAAAGCTTTCACCATGGCTCGAAAGCTTGAACTCTGCGCCATTGAAGAGGATAAGGTCAAATTGCGTAATGCCAACACAAAAACCAATGACCATTCTTCTTCGAGACATTCTTCTTCTGCCAACTCCAAACCCAAAGGAGTGGCCAACACTGTGGTCATTAGATCACCATCTTCGATGACAACTAAATACCCTCAACCTTCTACATCTCCAAGCATCACCAAACAATTCCAACAATGGTACATTCAGCATTCATACACTCCACTTGGAGAATCATACGCTTCCATTTTAGAAAAACTACTCAAGCAGGGGGTCCTCAATCTCCCTCCAATCCGACCACCTCAATTCGACCCTCTAAAAGCCCTCCCTACATGGTATAGGGAGGCCGACTTCTGTCACTTTCATCGCATCCACGGCCATGACATCGACAATTATCGAACCTTCAAGAACATCATCCAAGACATGATCGATAAGGGGGATCTTATTTTAGATAACCTGAACGCCCCACCAAATCAAAACATCGACATCTTCAAACAACCATTCCTGAACCATCTGCCTACTCAAAACAACGTCCAAACCACAATTAATGACCCTCAAGACCATGACATTCACACGGTCAACACTATCTTGCCTCTTGTCTCTCACCAACCTCCTCCATCACAGGATGAAGAACTTTCTTCTCCTATTAGTCCTTCATCTACTTCTCTTATACTGGAGGACGCCTTGACCACACCATTATCCCTACCTTCATCCGAAGACCCTACCTTGCCTACTCCTCAAGCACAAGCAGAAGGCATGATCATCCCTGCCTCCTGCTCTCTTGAGGAGCTGCACTCTCCTATTTCTTCTCCACCAGGAGAAGAACCAGTCTCTTCACCCATTTTGACCGAGGAAGACCCAGTCACAGTTTCCTCTTGCCTTTTGCCTAAGATTGCTACATCTCACTCACCTCCATCCATATCTGAACTCAAACCTGCATCTAACCTTGCCTCGCACAAAGGTGGCCCTCAACACAAACCAAAGAAGGCCACTAAACCATACCAGAGAACTCCTCCCCCACCTTCATCATTACCCTCAATATTGGGCCCGCATCCATCCACTTTAATAGGGGTGATTTCCACTCCCATACTTCATAGAGGCAAGTCACCTCCATTACTCCCTCAACCCTTCAGACATATATCTCTTCCAAACCATCGACCTATGCCTCTTACGCATCCCAAACCAAAGTCATCAATCCCTACTGTGACAAAACATCCAGACCTGTTAGCAGGTTCTTATGCTTTATTGTTACGGCAATTATTGCAGTCCTCTCGTATCTATCTTCCGCCTCTTAAACCATATCAATTTCTCAGACCAAAATCGCCTTGGTTTGATGACACTCGCATTTGTGCGTATCATCGCATGCTTGGACACGACACTAAGCATTGTTGTGCCTTCAAGGTTGTCATTCGCCAATGTCTGGGAAATGACACCCTTCTTCTTGACCACATTATCAGCAAACCTTCAACACCACCCCACTCATCAACTCTCGGATCAAGGCCATCTTGGTTCGACAACTCTAAATTCTGTCATTGTCATCACACTCTGGGACATGACACTGAGCGTTTTTGCGCTCTCAAAGCTGTCATTCGTCAATAATGGAGAAAGGATTCCCTTCTAATCAAGGACCCTCTTGACCACCTCTTCGACAAATTATCAACACCGACCCATGCCTCTCAAACCTCATCACCTAAATCGGGATCTCCACGCCAGACTATGGTCCCTTTGCCGCCTTTGACCCCATTATTCGACATCAACACAGTCCATTTAGCCACCAAGCCTCAACCGACCTTGACCAATTTATCCAACATTCTCCCTAAGCAACTGGGGGAATCCAACCTTATCATGACCCCGACCAAACAGTCAACCAAACATTCGACCAACTTTGACCAGACATTCGACCAAACTTCGACCAAGTCTCGACCAACCATCAATCAACCTTCTTATCATGACCCCGACCAGCATCAACCAAACCTCGACCAAACTTCAATTATCAAACATCAACCAACCAAGCACCTATTACTTCTTCAAATCGTCATTAATCATCGTGACCAATCTCGAAGAGGCAAATGGGGCAAATTTGCTCCTAATTGACTCAGACATTTTATCATAACGCACTAGCATGGTCTAGGGACTTATCAGAACCTGAGCCCTTTTATGCTTTGCATCTACAACCATTCTACTGTTCGTCGAGTATTCATTCACTTGGCATTTAACTTGAGCTCGTCCCTTGAGCAATCCTTGTCCTTTCAATCCTCAATCCATTCCACCCTTTTTTCCCTTAACAAAATCCTCTACAACCCTTTCATGATGTACGGATGCTTCGTCTCAATAAAAGGGAGCCCTTGACCTTTTATAAGTCTTGTCCATGACTCAATATTCTATCAAAACTAAATCAAGATGTCAAAATATCCACGGTCACAAATCAAATCAAAAAGCAGACTGCTCCCTCGAAGGACAGCCGCACTATCATTGATGTAACTAATAGACTGCTCCCTCGAAGGACAGCTAGTCAAAAGCCCTTAAATCTATAAAGCAAAGTATATACCACTCCCTCGAAGGATGGTTATGACTAAATCTTGCTACAAACAACACTTTCTTAGAAGCTTCTCGCATCGATCAGCTTCACAAATGACCACAAAACAAGTGACATCTCTATGTGGACTTCCCGCATTGATCAGTCCGCTCTCAAAAAAAAACTGGGTCATGGACTTGACTTGTAGTTATCTCAGGGTCTCCTATAAAAAGGGGCAAAGTTATTCATACTCTAAAAATGGGTTACCCTTTTCCTCCTATCATATCACCTACTCAAGGGACTTCGATCTCACTTTAATGTCAAAAGTGATTCGATTATCGCTCTAACATAACTATGGTTAATAATGCAACGCATGAATGGGGCTCTTGGTTCTAACGACCCCTATCTATGTTGTCTTTTTGGTCCTTGTCAATAAAAGGGCGCTTATGCCTTTTACTTTCTGCCTACACTTTGGTCACATTCAACCACATCATTTGTCAAAACAATTCGATTCGACTCTTTTCAAACCACTCACATAGCCTAATCACTCTGGTTTCCATAGACATCAATACACATGAAAACTATCAACCACACAATTTATGTCAAGCATAAACCATTACTTGTTGAAACATAAATCGACCTGCAATTCATTTCTAGCAAACATCCATCACGAATATGGATAGTTGCTAGGGATGAAAAACCCCGACCAATGTTACAGCTTACACCATTTGGAAAACGATGTAGCATCATCTCCTCCTTATCATTTCAAGCATGTACCCTCGGACATATGGGAAATGCTATATCTTTATCATGACCAAAATCAACCACTTTAATCTTTTTCCTCCCTTCTTGGGAGAACTACATTGGCCTGAGGCCCTAATGACATGGGCTATGTAGGCAACACTCAGTTGACATGGGGTCTTCTGGGGTTAGCTCGGCCATTCTCTTCGTCACTTTCTTCCATCTCCTTCTCTCATCACCTGCCAATCACATCACAAACAAGCACACATTTTCATAATCTTTAGCATAATCATTTTCATCATTTACATCATAATCATTAATCACAACCACATTATCATCATCACACACTTAAGCATTCACATCATATAATCCGCAAGTCATAACATAAAATATCACTATCACATAATCCTTACGCATCATCATCTAATCTAAAAGTCATGACCATTCTCATTATTAGCATTATCACAACGCATCATTATATTAAACATCATCATTATAATCATTGACCACAACATTATCATCATCACATTTAATCATCATAACATTATAATCATAAACATAATATCAAAACATGCATCATCATCATAATCAAAAATTCACAATACATTAAACATTCAACAACATCCATAACACATCAATGATCCAAAACCATCATCATATATATATCAAAATCTTTTATACAATGACACAATCTGTGCCTCTATCTCTCTCTCATACATCTCGCATTAACGGCTCACAGGCCAATATATACATCAAAAATTAACTCTCAAGGTCTGCCCTCAAGGCTGTGGCTGTGGTGGTGGTGGCGGTGGCCGGGAAGATGCTGTATCCTCTCCCCCCTCTAATCTGTGCCATCTGCGAGACCTAAAAGCCATCACTCGAGACATAGACCGCTGTTGGCTCTGCTCTGCCCTCATCTCTGAGTATCGCTATATCTGAGGGAACCCCCTGATAGCCCTCTCATAATAAGCGATCTCGTCTAGCGCATCACTATATCTAACTAGAGATACAGTCTGTAGTGGACCCATCTATCCTGCTGCCATGCCCTGTCATGACCCCTATGGCTGTGGCTGACCTAGTTGCATCGATGTTGACGGTCCTGCCCCCTGTGAAAATGTCGGCTGCTGAGATGGCTGCTGCAATGGGCCCTGCCCTCCAAAGCTCTGACCTGCCACTACCTGTGCCTGAGCTGTAGCCAGCTGTCCCTGTAATAGAGTGATCTACCCTGTCAATGCTACCCCCTGACCTGTCATCTCTGTCACCTATCCTGTTACCCCCGTCAGCTGCCCCTGTAAAATTGTGACCTGTCCCTACAAAATGGTCACCTAAGCCTGTGTCGCATCCCTCTCTTATCGCATTGTGTCCCTCTCCTCCTAGGCTGTATCCTGCTCCCTCATGATAGCCTATAGATCTGGCTGGAGACCCACCTGTATGCCTGTGTACCATCCTATCCACCATGCTGTGTAGGCCTCTGTACACCCTGGGTCAGCTATCCTAAGTCCTACCGACAACTCCTCAAAATCTGGTTCCTCTGTCTCCTCTGGCAGTGGGAGCGGTGCCTCTATATCATCCCGCATGTACTGTGGGAATGCGAGAGGTACATCCTGTAGCAGCCTGTACTGGCACCACACTCTCTCTACTGGGATCCTCTCAAGCTCACCGGCTCACCTACCTCTAACCCATCGCATGCTCTGAGTCTCGACCATCTGCTCGCCCTGGTCTCTGAACGCTAGATACACCAAGTATTGTCTCTAGATGATATCTGCTAGAATCAGGGCCTCTAGTACCCCTCGATAGTGATCAATATCCCTGACCACTCTGTCCACCCGTGTCTATGCCATCACCTCATGCTATCGCCTGAATCTGACCCTAAAACTAGCCTGGATCACCATTGGGAGGCTAAGAGGTCAGGTAACCACAATATGCTCATATGCCTAACAGTGCAAAAGGTGGCCTACACACAGACTGTACCGTCACTGCCGACTGATGCCTCATAGCTCTCTGTATACCTGGGCCAAAAAGATGGGCACCCAGGCAAACACTATCCATTGCTCCAGCATGTCCATCAAAACCCTGGTCATGACCACCGAAAACCTACCTCCCTCCGCATCCGGCAACACATAGACTGTGATGCCGATCATCATCAGAACCGCCAGCCGATGTGTGCCCTCATCTGCCACGTACAAAGGCTCATAAGTAAAATTGGTTGAAAGGTAGCTCATCTCTCTGACGTGCTCCCCAAATAGTGTAACCATGTGTATATCGTGTGCCTCTCTCAAGCACACATAGATGTCAGCTCTGTGTATCGATAGCTGCAAAATCTGGTACACGTCCTCGACTGTGACCATCATCTCGCTCGTGGGCAGGTGGAAGGTGTTGGTGGCATGGTCCCACCACTTGATCAATGCCACCGTGAGGCTCACATCCCTCACCACTCTGTAGTAGCGTCTCAGACCACCTAGCCCCACTGTGCTCATTTGTGCCCACTCCTCAACCGTCACGCCTCTGCACATCCACGTCAGCAAGGTCAGGAGGTGATCTCGCAACATCAGAGTCTGCCTCACCTGCATCCATCCACAGTCAATCTCATGTTAAAACTATTCTTACTCTTCCTATTTTACCAACCATTCTGACCATCTATGCCTAACTTGACACTCGGGAAGCCCTTGGCGTAGCTTCGACCTTTCGACTTGACCATTTTTCACCACCCTTTCTAACCAGGAAGCCACTGATATCGGTTAGCATGTCGGCGATGGCACTCACCTGATCGACGTCGGTCACTTAGTGACCGACATCAGTAGGTTAGTGACCGATGCCGATCACTGGTCGGTCGACGCTGGTGGACCTGCTGACGTCAACGATTGGTTCGGCCCTAGGGCTGAATGGGGCGAGCCCTAAAAATTAGGACTTCCCCATTTTTAACCCCTACACCCCCCAAAACCCTCTCAAATCATCCCTAAGCTATCCTAGACTATCCACCCACCTTCCTAGCTACCCTCCCCCCTCGATTTCTACCTAAAGCAACCATAAATTCAAAAAACTAAATCAAAACCACAATCAATCAAGTAGGGCTCAGAGACCCTCCTACCTCGTCTCGACATCATCGGCATGGTGGCACGATGGGTGTCACTGATGGTGGACCTCCTGCGGGTCCTCTACTCCCCTCTACCATCTCTTCTATGCCAATGGATCTGCACACTCTTGTTGGCCCACAGGCGTCCTTGCAGCATCCAATCGACTCCTTCTCTTCACCAATGTTCCTCTGCCACCACGCACCGCTCCTCGGTCAGCTCTGGGTCACTTTCACTCAATCAACTCCAGAGCTCTTTTTTCTCTCAGTCAACAAGTAGCAAATGACTTTTGGTGGGCCGCCAATCCAGTTTTGTCAGATTTGGCAAGACGTCGACGTCGGCATCGTCGTGCCCTAGACCGCCGACGTCGGCTGAAACACTGCCGATGTCGGTCCCTTTATGTCTTCGACGTCGGTTTTATCACCGACGTCGGCAACTTTCAAACCTCTTTTTTTCATCACGTTATCCCAAAATCATGCCCCAATCAACCAGCCCTACCAATGTTGAAGTCATTTCTGACTCCTCATGGGGCCCATTTGAGATCATTTATATCTCTCAACCCGACCAGCGACCATGGAGATCACGCATATCTCCTTAGACCCTGACCACTTCCGAGACAACTCTATCTTGGTTTTGTTTGCACGCATGCTACCTCATGAATAGATAGCAAAATTATTCACAGACCTTATTTTTGGACCCTCACAAGTATAGGATCGCAAGCCAGTTGATCCACACTACTTGTGACTTTTTTCATGTTTTCGAGAGCACTTCCTGAGCTCGAGATACCTGGAACACACTGACCATTTGGAGCTACAGCTTAGATTGAATAACCCGATCAGCTACGACTAATGCTAGGGCCCGGTTATTTCAATTTTGGCACTCCTCGACCTTTTGACTGTGACCATTTGACCTACCTGTCCCGTGAAGTGGTATGCGTGCAATCACGACTTTTGCAGCGTTCACCCTCACTCTCCTTCTCATCCACCTTTTGTCAAATAGGCACCCAACATTAGGTTCCCTTCCCTCGACTCCCACTTTGAGGGGGAATACCTCATCCATACCTCGGGGCAATCCACATCATCCCACACTTGGGGCAACCAACTCCTATTTTTGTCTTGCAGTTCATCCAGAACAACCAACAAGACAAAAAGGGGCAAATGTAGACACCAAAATCGTGTCCAACCCTTGTTCATTCCCCCCATTGGTCCATTCCTAACCCATTACTAAACCATGCAATTACTAATTCAAAATAATAAACTTATTATTTTGAATTAATAACCCCCCCTCCTTTGACACATCACCATGACACCTCGCCTAGGACACCTCACCTTGGACCATTTCCCACCTTATGACTCACCCAAGACCTATTCTTACTCCTCTCCAACCACCTAACCAACTCTCGTGCATATTTATCTTAACCTTTGACAATTCTTCCACTGACTATGCACTTAGCGGATGGAGAACGGGGTTGTTGGCCCTTTTAACCATTTTTCACCCGCCGACGTCGGTCAATTGTCGGTCGACGCCGGCGGTATCACCGACGTCGGTTTACTTAAACCGTTTTCTGACCCTATCCACGGCTAATCACAAAAATCACAAAATTCTAATCAAACTCTAAATCTCGGGAGCTAATCACGAATCTAGAATCTGGAGTTTTGGACCATCCGTCAATCTACCAATCTCTTAGTCAAGCCTCTCACTCTCTCCTTCAGGTGCAGCAACAGGTATTCTACATCAGACTTCTACATCAACAATAGGGTTTTCACACCAGCAACACCAATAGCAGGGACAGGTATCTTCAGCAGCACACCTTCTGCCAGCCACAGGTAAGTATATTGTCTATGTTTTCTTTGTGTTTTCTAGTTATTTGCTTCTAAGTATTATGAATTAGATTCACTTCCTATCTCCCCCCAGACCAGACTATTCCCAGACCCAAATCTTTACTTCTCCATCTCCCTATTGCCTCCATCCTCTATCAAACCATACATTCTGCCCATTTAACTAGACTCCCAGACCCCAGACCATTCAACCAAGCCCAAAACTTTGTCTCAGACCACTCAAACAAACCCAAACCCTGACCAGACCCTGTCCACAGCCCTGACTAGACCCTGTCCAAGCTAACTGCCCTGACTGACGTCGGCCATTTCCCCTACCGATGTTGGCAGACTAACCGACGTCGGCATACCTCAATAATCGATGCCAGTAGGACCACCGATGCCAGCGACTGTGACAAGTCCGACAGCATCTTTCAGGTAAGTCTTTGCTTCCTTTTCATTTCTGTCTTTTATCATTTCAGTCTTTTAACATTCTGCTATTTATCAGACATTCTTTCTATTGACTAGTGGGTTGATATCCCTTAAGGAAGTCTTCATACTTCTGGGATCAAGCTTTCACTTGGCAACCCACCATCTATCCATCTAATGCCTTCTTTTGTCCAAGTCTCTTTTCTTTGCAGGTGTCATTCCTCCACAGCTAAAGAGGAGTTCTCACAGCGTCTGGATTATGGTGCGCACAACTACATCTAGGTACACATCAAGCCTTGACCATTTCTTAATTTCTCATTTTCTCTCCTTTGAATGTGAAAGCAAAATTTGAATAGAAACATTTATCTTCAATTGTTCAAGATAGACCTTTCTATGTGTGTGAAGGCCTAATGTAAATAATACTAATGGTGTGCTTCAAGTGGTGATTAGAGATCAAAGGTGTCATGGACCTAATATTATCTTATTAGGGGTATATTTGAGTGGCATATGAAGTTATCCTACCATGTATGAATTTTTTAAATTCTCCAAGAAGATTAACGAGTAACACGTGCTAATGAATGCCTAATTAAATTAGGTCTCCTTAGGGCCTAAAAGAGGTTTTGGTCCTATATGATATGACCAACTTATTTTAATTCTTAATTCATATTTTTGGCATGCTATAAGGCCCATTTTATTGAAAATATAAGTGGTAAAGTGTGTATGGCTGACCAAGATGTGTATGAGCAAGAGCCTGGTATAAGAACAAGGCATAATAGGCCTAAGTGTCTAGTGTGAGAATAAATGAATGGAAGCAAAGTATATAACACTTTTAAGAGTTGAATGAGGTCTTATAAACCATTATAATGGTGTATAGAAACTATCATGAATATCTAACATGGGTACTATAGATTAATATCAAGGTCATATGACCTAATCTATCTTGAAGAGACCTAGTTGAGTGAAAGGGCCTAGAAGGTATTTTGAGGGGCATAGAAAAGTAAGAAGACATAAAGAATAATATCATCATATGTTGAGTGGGAAACATGGTTTTATGAATATGATCAAGATAATTAGGTGGCTGAGTTGGTGTTGAGTCATCTAGGAGGTTGGCTCCTCCTTGCAAGTTGGTGCTTATTAAATCCTAGTTGAGTGGGTGTTTAACTAGTTGGGGTTAGTGCTCCATGTGGATTTGTTGCTTCACTAAATATTTAGTTATTGTCTGATAAAGCTATAGACCATTTTCATATATTAGTGGGTTTTATTCCCCTTGAGGATTTCCCACTCAGATAAGTGTTCTATGTGTTATATTCTTATCTCATGCTCATAAAAATGGTTCTTGATGTGTTTCTAGTTCATTATATTGCTTTGATAGTTCATGATTGATAAAGCAAAGTTTTGAAAAATTTAAAGACTGAATCACTCCCACTTTTAGTCATTGCACTTACAAAAAAATTGGTATTAGATCCTGGTCCTTTAAATAAAGTCTAACAGCTTGAAGGTGATCCTAAGAATCACAAGATATCTAGTGATCAAAAGGAAGAAGATAACATGTACAATGAAGAAGTCTACTATGGCAGTGAAGAAGGAGAAGATAAATTAGACATTGAATCTGAACTCATAGGTGCCCTTGATTATTTGAAGCATCAAAATAAGAATAACAAGGATCTTATGAATTAGTTAGATGGTGTCAATAAAAGGTTTAGATCAAATGAAGATGAGTATGACTAGTTGAAGACAGAGCTAGATTCCTTGAAGGTTGAGCATGATCAACTCATAAACAAGATGGGAAATTTTGAGAGAAAGAATGAAAAGTTAGAATAATTTAAGAGTACCAACATGAAAGTACTAATTAGATAGCCCACTCTAATAAAGGATAAGTTATCATGGGACCATGGGAAAAGGAGTAATCGATCAAGAGGTAAGTATATAAATGTTATTTGCTACATCTGTCATAATATGGGACACATTACAATATTATTCTCTAATATATTTATAAGGCCTTAAAGGTTCAAAAAGACATGTGAATCTCCTAGAATGCATGAGAATGATCAAACATTGGTATGGAAGCAAAATCAAGTTAGGACTGATAATATTGAGCTCAAGAGTCAAAATGGACTATTTGACAAGGAGGAAAAAAAGACCAAAGAGGATTCTATGATAGCTCAGACTGCCTTTCACATTAATATTAAGGCATGAAATGGTATTAAAATAGTTTTTTATCAAGCCACATGATAGGAGATAGAAATAAGTTCATTTCATTGAAGAATAATGCTATAAAAATAGTGAGGTTTTGAGATAACATAACTACCAATATAGTTGGCAAGGGTGTTTTGAGTTTGTACAATGGGAAGACCAAGATACAACATGTATTGTATGTGGAAGGTTTGAAACATAACTTTCTTAGATTAATTCAAATGTATAATCAATGACACACACTAGACTTTCATAATAGAGGGTGTGAGATAAGGAGAGCCAAATAAGAAAGACTAATTGCTAATGCTAAGAGGATTGAGAACAATCTATATGTCTTGAATGAGATCAAGAAGGAGAGATGATTTATAAGTAATATGGATGAAATTTGGCTATGGTACAAAATGTTATGTCCCATAAACTTTGAAAATATGGTCAAGATAAACACTAATAAGTCAATGATGAACATGCCTAAGATCACCAAATCTACAAACATACTTTACAAGGCATGTCAACATGGTAAAAATCCTAGAAGAAGGTTCAAGTCCAAGGAGTACTTTACTACAAGACCATTAGATTTAATACCACTAATTTTTTTGGGCCTATAATAATTCAAAGCACTCAAGGAGATATCTACTTCATGTTACTCATAGGTGTCTACACAAGAATGACTTGGGTTGCATTCTTGAAAGAAAAGTCAAAAGATTTTGATAAGTTCAAGGCATTCAAGTCTCTTATTAAAAATGAAAATAATGGGAAGATCAAGTGCCTAAGATCTAATAGAGGAGGAGATTTTTCGTCCAATAGTTTTGATGACTTATATGAGGTTTAGGGATTAAGGATATAATTCTTAGCAATTAGCACACCTCGGTAGAATGCGGTAGTGTAAAGAAAGAATATGATGGCTCAAGAGATGGATAAAACTATAATAAATGAGTCTATATTATTTATGGATATTTGAGAGAGTTAATAAGCATTGTAGTATACATTTTAAATATAGGAAAGATAAGTACCAATGGAAAAAAGACTCCTTATGAACTATGGAAGGGTAAACCTGCCAATGTGGAACACTTTAGGGTGTTAAGGAGAAAATATTTCATCAAAAGAGATGATGAAGACTTAACAAAGTTTTATTCCAATTTTGAGGAAGGTATATTATTAGGATATTCATCAATGAGCTCAACATATAAATGTTATAACAAGAGGATATAAAATATAGTGGAAATCACCAATGTGAATATTGACACGACAAGGAAATCACACCACAATCAAAGGATACTTTAGAGAATTTAGACTTAAAATTTGAAGAAGAAACTATAGAGTTTGAGGAGGAAGAAGAATAAGTTGAGGAGAGAAAAGAATCAAAAGGCCATTCAATTAGAATGTACGTATGAAAATAAGGATAAGATTGGTAAGTAATCTAAATCAAGAGAATATTACTCTATTATCTAAGATTGAACCTAAAAATATTATAGAAGGAAGTAAAGACAAATTTTGGATAAATGCTATGAATGAGGAGTTAGACCAAATAGAGAATAATGGGACTTGGGAGCTAATTCCTAGGCCTAATCACAAGAATTCCATTATCACAAAGTGGGTGCTCATAAACAAGTTGAATGAACATGGATATGTCATTAAGAACAAGGCTAAATTGGTATGCAAGGTATATGCACAAGTTGAAGGGGTAGAATTTGAGGTTACCTTTGCACCAGTAGTAAGATTGGAGAACATTAGATTGTTTCTAGCATATGTAGGATTCAAAGGGTTCAAGACATATGGAATGGATGTCAAATCTACCCTTTTAAATGGAAATTTAGAAGAGGAAGTGTACATTGAGAAACCTAAGGGGTTTTCACTATCAAATGACAAAGAATATGTTTGTAGATTTAAAAATGATCTTTATGGTCTAATGTAAGCTCCTAAAGCTTGGTATTTTAGGTTGGATAGGTATTTGTTGGATCAAGGATTCAAAAGAAGATTTGTAGATAGTGATCTATATATAAAGACAGAATATGACCATCAGTTGATAGTAATTATCTATGTAGATGACATCATCTTTGGTGAAAACAATGAGAACATGACCAAAGCCTTTAAAGAGGTGATAAATAAAGAGTTTGATATGTCCATGCTAGGAGAACTATCATTATTTCTTGTGTTAAAAATCACTCAATCTGAAAAAGGTATATTCATCTCACAAGCCAAGTACATAAGAGAGATGTTGAAGAAGTTTGAGATGGAATATTGCAAGGTAGTTGTACACCCATGATCATAGGATGTAATTTGAGAAAATAAGATGAGTCGTAAAAGGTCAATAAAATGCCATATAGGTCAATGATTGGAAGTTTATTATACACCACTACCTCTAGACCTGACATAATGATAGAATTAGGTCTTGTGCTAAGGTTTCAAGCATATCCAAATGAGAATCATCTAAAAGTAGTCAAAATGATACTCATGTATGTCAAGGGGACTATGGAGTATGGGTTATGGTATCTAAGAAGGAAGGAGTTCAATTTGATAGCCTATATAGATGCAAACTAGGCAATAAGTCTAAATGATAGGAATAATACTAGTAGAGGAGCTTTATTCTTAGGTGGGTGCCTAGTTTCATGGATAAGCAAGAAGTAACCATTAGTAGCATTATCCACTAGTGAGGCTGAGTATATTTTAGTAGCTTCATGTTGCACATAGGTCCTATAGATGAGACAAACCCTAAAAGACTACAAGGTGGAGTATGATGGTCCTAACCCAATCCATTGTGACAATACAAGTACTATAAACATCTCAAGGACCAAACACATTCCCGTTAGATATCATTTTATAAGAGAGAAAGCAAGTGAACAAAGTGTTAGACATGAATATGTTTGTACATAGGATTAAATCGTAGACATTTTAATAAAACCACTTCCAAAAGTAAAATTTTAACATCTAAGACAAGAATTGGGTGTAATTCTTGCCCCTAATAATCACTGAAGAAGCCAAGTACTTATGGGGAGTTAATCATTCTCATTATCTCCAAGAATAGGAGTTTGATCCAAGGTGTTTTAGACATTACTTTGTCATTTATGTTAAAGGGAGAGAAAGACCAGAATGGGGAGATAAGAATGATCATTTTGCAGTATATGTTGCCATAAATGACAAAGGGGGATATTGTTCAACATTTTTCCTATTATTAAGGTTTGGCATTTGTGTTATCATTGATGTAAAAAAAATTTGAGAAGGTCTTCATGAGGTCATTAAAGAGTGTATCCATGAGAGAGGATATTGATCAATGTTGAAGTGATTATGAGAGTGTAAGACAAAATTGGTATATGTTTTTATTACTGCATGAGTGATGAGAAGGCCAACATGTAAGTCCTTGTTATTAGGTGATTGAGCCTAGTAAGTGACTTGTGAAGGTATGTGCATAAAATGCCTAGTCTTGTACATAAAGGGCCATGAGGGCTTGGTGAGATGAATACACATAGGAATGAAAGTATGTATGAGTTTTCTTGAGAATGTATATTAGTCATTGGATCACTCATGTGCTTCTCAAGATGAGCCTATAGGGGTAGGACCTATAGACCTAGTCTGCACCTAGACCACTTCTAGACCATGTTTGGAATAATAAGAAGTTATGATCTATTTTCAACTCATATGAAGGATGTAAATTAGTGTTAAAGCATGAGAGAGGTTTATTGAGTATGTGTGTATAGTGGAGATCACATGATAAGAGGCATGAAGGTTAGTTTTAAGGCCTAATATGATTTGTAGGTCAAGGTCTAAGCAAACAAAGAGAGAGAGTATGGATTAATGGGGTATGAATTTATATTTCCAAGGAAATTATGAAAAGTTGAATGTTTTCATACGTATGATATGTTTTTTCAAGCATGTTCACAAATTTTGAGGTCATGGTTTGCAATAAAAGGCATGAAAAGTGGTTTTGAGGTCTCTCAAGTACACACAATGAAGACATGCAAACCCAAGGAATTTTAGGTATTCATTTTCATGCGTAACCTTTATATGACAACCTAAGATATTCATAGTAGATGGGGAAGGGTACTAGATCAAATTTCTAGGCATTAATTTTAAGATTAAGGGGCTATATTTTATGAATGATTGTTAAGAGCGAAAATAGGCTTAAATCCTCCTAGAACCCTAATAAGGAACCAATGTTTAAGATGTTGATAAAAAAACCTAAAATGGTCTCAAATGTTAAGAATAAATACACTTAAACTATATTTATTATTACCATAAACTAGATCTGAAGCTATGTAATAACATGCATCACAAAAACATTCCTTCACCATTATTATGAAAGCATAAATGAGAGAACAAGATAATAACACATATCTAATGTGGTTCACCCAATGTGGGCTACATCCACCAATGAAAGTTTTCAAATAAATCAGTAATCTATGTTGGGGAATCCAAGAACAACACACCTGTTCTGATCCCACTTGTTAGGATCTTGCTCCTCAGAAAGAGCACAATATGATTACCAAATACAAGCAATTAAACATGCGAAATTAACTAGAATTACAAGTAACTAAAATTCACAAATAGCACAAAATATGAGAGACAATACACTATCTTGTATTAATACTCATACAGAAAAGAATACAATAAAGAAGATGCCACTTCTTCTCCCACCTTCCAGAGGCTTCCCACACCTCAAGTGTGTAGTAATTCTTCTTCAAAAGTTCACTCTCCTACCAAAAACGGTCCCAACACACAACTCACACACAGAATTGGTGTTCACCTCTCCAACCAGTCAGTAATAACCTTGCCAGTACACCAAGCACTCTAAAGTACTTCAAGTAGATCTCCCATGAATCTATAACCTGTAATTCAACAGACCATACTCACACATGTAGATCTCCTATGAGCTTGCAACAACCTGTAACTCAATGATCTTACAATGGAAGGATCTTCCTTGCCTTCCTTTTCAGCTCATAATTAAAATACATGCCAATGGGTCTATAAATAGATCCCAGACTTAAACAATAACTTAGACTCTTAGTTTACTATAATTATCCATGCAGCTCAAGACTCGAAATAGCCTTTACATGCAAACACTCAGTTCAACTAACTAATTTTTCGTGTAACGAATAGTTCTAAAACACATAGGTGACCGACATTGGTCCCTGTCTGATTGGTGCTGACTGACGTCGATCGACTCCCTGTCGATTTTGATTGCCTTCTACATTCATCATGATTGATGTCAGTTACACTACTGATGCTGGTACTTATAAAACTTCAACAACCTCCTCTTCATCTGCATAGTTGAAGCTTTTAGCTCCACAACCTAACAATCTCTCACTTGGAGATAAATAGCTGCAACTGTACCTATACTTGTACATCATCTAGTTTGTTCCCTTAGCTTTGTATCCCTCTTCAAGACCACTCTTGAAGACCAACCACCACAAATCCTGTGGTGCACCTCCTATCATCCAAATCACCTACCACATCTGCATCTACAAACCCATGTATAAAATAACTTGACCCTGCATAGCATGTGCACCTACTGCTAGTCCCTCTAAGAATCCACTGAACTGCCCTCCAATGCTTCTTTCCTGAATTGGCTCCAAACTTGTGACAACTCCCACTGCTTGGGAAAACTTAGGTCTAGTACATACCATGCACTTAACCTCATTATGTGAATCAAGACACTGTTCTGTGAACTTTCCAACCATCAGCATGCTAACCGGTCTCACACAATCATCCTGAAACAAAGTCAACATGTGACCTTCCATGTCCCTAGAACACACTCATGCCAAAGAACCTTGCTGCTCCCAGATTCCTCATGACACTTCTGAACTAGCTTTACCTTTAGTTCAACAACTCCTTGTATATGGAACCCTACAACAAGCACATCACACAGTAATAGGATAATGTAGCTAATACTATCCAACCTGGTAAAGAGAAACACAATGGTCAAACCTTCATTACCCTACAGCTTACTCAAGACCATATACCCTGGCCTTCTGTCTCACATGTCCATTTCCGCTCTTCTTCATCTTGAACATCCATTCGTCTCTCAGTGCTTTCTTCCAGCTGGAAACTCCACCCAAAACTCCCATTTGGTTTTTCTCCAAGGAATCACATCCTTCATCCATGCCAAGCACCCACTGTTTCTTGGATCTACCTGCTCTGCTTCTTTAATAACTTCCTGGTTCTTTACCATCAGTGAGCAAAAAGTAGTG
The DNA here is from genome assembly GCA_037957365.1 of Torreya grandis. NCBI lineage: Eukaryota > Viridiplantae > Streptophyta > Pinopsida > Cupressales > Taxaceae > Torreya > Torreya grandis. The sequence continues at coordinate 3,845,630 of JARHVA010001045.1, read as the reverse complement.
TAAAGAAGGGAAATGATGAATTTGAGGCTTACATACCCTTTAAGTCCTCCATATGGGTGCTTGAGACTCCTTGACAGCTTGCTGTCCTCTCAAATCCATCTCAGTGACCGATGCCGGTCACATCTCAGTCTGCATTCGATCGACGTCAGTTCCATGCGACTGCCTCATCGCCGACGTTGGTTCCACCTGACTGACGCCAGTGTTCATCTATCCTTGAGTCACCGATGTCAAGCTGCACATAGCCGACATCAGTTTTTATTTGGACGTCAACGTCGGTTCTCTAGCCAATGTTGATCTCTGTGTTTTGCTTATGAGAACTGACTTCTACCCGTGAGCTCCTTTTGGATCAAACCCTTGTCCAAATCAACCTTGCTCTGCTCAAAATTCTTCTGCCCCTTGTGTTGAACTCTATCTGTCACCATCTCCTTGAAAACCAAGGCTTTCTTATTCTTTTCACTGACATCAAATCTCTCAAGAAATGTCACTTTCTTCTTCTGCATACAGAAATCTTGATTCATACCCTTTGACTCAAGAACATGTATCTCCTTCTTATTCATTTGACCAAGCCTATTAAGCCACATATTTGAATCTACAGCTGAAGTAGATAACCCAAAAAGAGAATCAGTAATACAAGTAGATAGATAAAGCGTACCTACTTTCTTACCTCTTGCTACAACAAGTGCACCTTTGGTAACCTTCCAAGAGTCTGCTGTGAGAGTTACTGTGCAACCCTCATCACCCAAACTTCTTATAGAAATCAAATTTTGCTCCAGAACTGGGACATGCATGACCTCCTTCAACACCCATGTGTTACCTGTCTATAATTTCAGCTTCACTTTCCCTTTGCCAACCATCTGACAAGGCTTACCATCCCCTTAACAAATTTCTCCAAAGTCTCCCTAGACATACTCATGAAAAAATTCCCTATTTGGGGATGCATGAAAAGAGGCACCAGAATCTAAAACCCAAGATTCTACTTTATCCAAAGAACATACCAGAGCATCCTATGCAACAAAATCTACAACATCTGCTTCTTCTTCTTCTTCATGTCCTTCATGCTAATCTTCAACTGACCTGCAATCTCTCTTTAAGTGCCCTTTCTTTCCACATTTCCAGCAGGTTATTCTACCATACCTGGACTTGGATCTCCTGCCTATCTTTGACCTTGATCTCCCATGCTCTATCTTCTCTCTTTGCCTTCTCCTGCTTTCCACACTCAAAGCATTTCTTGATGATTCACCTATGCTTTTCCTACGAATTTCTTCATTCAAGATTACACTTACAATATCATCCACTTTTAAGATTTTTGAAGCAGACGCAGTATTGCTAACTACCATTACCAAACTCTCCCAACTTTTAGGTAATGAACATAAGATTAAGAGAGCCTTAATTTCATCATCAAAAACAATATTAATTGAATTTAACTGGTTTACCAAACCATGGAAATCACTAAGATGACTATGTACAGATCCACCCTCCAACATTTGCAAATTAAATAATTGCTTCATAAGAAATACCTTATTCAAAGCTGAGGGTTTTTCATATAAATTTGCTAAAGATTCCATCAACTCTACCATTGTCTTAGCATGTGATAAGTTGGAAATCAATGATGATGCAAGACTCAACCTTATAGATCCCAAAGCCTTCCGATCAAGAACCTCCCATTCTTCATCCTTCATATCCCGGGGCTTGCAATCAACCCCACCCAACGGTAAGTACAAATCTTTCTGATACATATAATCTTCAATCTGCATCCTCCATAATTGATAGTTCTTGCCATTAAACTTCTCCATTCATAGCTTACTTTCTTCTGCCATTGCTCTACTCCCACTCAAACAGAAACCCCTGTGAGTAACCTGTAATCAACACACACTAACCAGATCTGATACAACATGTTAATATCCCAACTAAAAGCTTTGATACCAGTTGTTGGGGAATCCAAAAACAACACACCTGTTCTGATCCCACTTGTTAGGATCTTGCTCCTCAGAAAGAGCACAATATGATTACCAAATACAAGCAATTAAACATGCAAAATTAACGAGAAGTACAAGTAACTAGAATTCACAAATAACACAGAATATGAGAGACAATACACTATCTTGTATTAATCCTCGTACAGAAAAGAATACAATAAAGAAGATGCCACTTCTTCTCCCACCTTCCAGAGGCTTCCCACACCTCAAGTGTACAGTAATTCTTCTTCAAAAGTTCACTCTCCTACCAAAAACGGTCCCAACACACAACTCACACACAAAATTGGTGTTCACCTCTCCAACTAGTCAGTAATAACCCTGCCAGTACACCAACCACTCTAAAGTACTTCAAGTAGATCTCCCATGAAACTGCAACCTGCAATTCAACATACCATACTTACACATGTAGATCTCCTATGAGCTTGCAACAACCTGCAACTCAATGATCTTACAATGGAAGGATCTTCCTTGCCTTCCTTTTCAGCTCATAATTACAATACATGCCAATGGGTCTATAAATAGATCCCAGATTTAAACAATAACTTAGACTCTTAGTTTACTATAATTATCCACGCAGCTCAAGACTCAAAATAGCCTTTACATGCAAACACTCGGTTTAACTAACTAACTATTTGTTCAACAAACAGTTTTGGAACACACAGGCGACCGACGTCGGTCCCTGTCTGACTGGTGCTGACCGACGTCGGTCGACTCCCTGCCGATGCTGGTTGCCTTCTGCATTCATCATGACCGACGTCGGTTACACTACTGACGTTGGTACTTCTAGAACTTTAGCAACCTCCTCTTCATCTGCATAGTTGAAGCTTTTAGCTCCACAACCTAACAATCTAAATAACAAGACTACAATGAACTCTCATAGAGATATAAAAATACCCTGTAGAAAATGCTACAAAAATAGTTACACTTTCACCTGCACTTGGATAATGATGTATCTCACAAGTTGCTAAACCACACCCTATAATGAACACCTACACTTTGAAAAACACCTGCACTTTGAATCTGATCTTCAAATCCACAACTTTAAAATAAACTATCAACCTCTAAAGGCCACACCACACCCTGTATATATAGAATATAAAGGAAAATCCATAAAAGGAGGAACATATGCATGATGATTATCCAAGATAATCATCATACACTCAAGAAAACTTATTTCCACCTCATCAAGCTCATCTAAGAGCTCTCCCATGAAATAACACACCAAAATAAGGGTCTCCACCTTTCATGTGATCACAACCAACTCCTTGCAACAAGGAAGGTATTCCATTTTCTAAAACACAACTAGTTCCTTCAAAATAAGGAAGTCAACATGGGAAAAGGCATCTAACAAATAACTCCATAACACATGGAAACATAAAAATTAAAAATATACTAGGAGTATTCCCCTCACATGTGGAGCAAGGTTCCATAAAAGGTGGAGTAGGGAAAACTACTATCCCAACATCCTTGGAACTCTTTAGGCCCCCAAAATTTATTCCTATGGTCATGTGATAGCCCCAAAGGGCTCCACACTCAACAATCTCCCACTTGGAGACTATTTCTCCTAAACAAAATCTATCACTGCTCCATGACCACTAAGGCTAACCAAATCTGAACATAGTCTCAACTTGTCCAATGTGACCACCTTGGTCATAATATCAGTAGGATTTTGGCTAGTATGAATATTCTCTAGCTTCACCAAGTTCTACTCCAAAGCTATCCTAATGAAGTGATAACGTAACTAAATATGTTTCATCCTTGAGTGGAAAGTGGATTTCTTTGCCAAACAAATAACACTCTGAATATCATTGTGTAGTCTCCCAACTCACTTCTCATACCCCAAATATTGAAACAACTTATGTAACCAAATCATCTCCTTTCTAGCATTTGTGGCAACAACATACTCTACCTCTATGGTTGATAAAGCCACAGCCTTTTATATTCTAGAAATCTATCTAAGCATTATATCTCTAATAATAAATATATAACCTATCATACTTCTCATGATATCAATATCCCCTACCATATTTGAGTCCAAATAACCACATAAAGTGGTATTTGGTCCACATAACATAATACAAAATCAATGGTTCCTCTCAAATACTAAAGAATCCATTTCACTGGATGCTAATGCTCATAACTTGGATCACTCATATACCTTCTTACTAGTCCCACTGCTTGGGAATTATCCAACCTAGTACAAACCATGACATACATCAAGCTTCCAACTACTGATGAGTAAGGTACCTTGGACATCGTAAATTTTTTAGCTTCCATCTTGGGACACTACTCCTTTGATAATATAAAGTGGCCTACCAAAGGAGTACCAATAGATTTAACATCTAACATGCTAAAGCTTTCCAAGACTATATTCACATACTCTAATTGGGATAAAACTAGCTTCCTCTCCTTTGTATCACGAGAAATCCTCATACCAAGGATTTGCTTTACAACACCCAAATCTTTCATATAAAATGAGTCACTAAGTTATTTCTTGAGCATATGAATGTGTTGTATGTTCTTTCCTATGACTAACATGTCATTGACATACAAGCATAAAATAATAAAGGAATCATCATCAAAAAATTTGATGTACATGCAATAGTCAGAATGACACCTTTGATATTCTTATTCCAACATAAAACAGTCAAATTTCTTGTACCATTGTCATGGATCTTGTTTCAGGCCATACAAGCTCTTCTTTGGTTTATACACATAGTTATCCTTCCCTTTGACCTCATATCCCTATGGCTACTTCATATGTAACACTTCATCCAAATCACCATGAGGAAAATTAGTTTTCACATCTAACTATTCAAAGTGCAAATAAAAGTCATTTTTACAACAGGAGAGAAAATCTCATCAAAATCAATACCTGATTTTTGTGCAAACCCATTGACCACCATCTTGGCCTCATACCATTTTCTCCTTTTATCCTCTTCTTTTATCCTAAAAATCCACTTGTTTGGCAATGCACTCTTTCCCTTGGGTAGCCTTACTAAATCCCACATTTGGTTCTCTGTGAGAGATATATGCTCTTCATCTATGGTTTGCTCCCACTTTAACTTGGTATATACCTATATTGCTTCCTCATAACAATATGGTTCTCCATTATCAGCGAGTAATAAATAATTCAAAGAAGGAGATAAAAGACCTTCTTCTTACCCTAGAAGACCTTCTTACCAAAGGAGTTTGGGGTCCTTATGTATAAGGTTCCTGAACTGAATCTTTGGATACTTTCCCATCCGTAATGTCATCCACTATTATGTACTCTTTTTGTTCCTATTCCTATTCCTGCAATTGATCCTTATACATGAATTTTTTATTAAAGACTATATCAATAGACCAAAAATATTTTTTTATGTTAATTTTCCATAAATGGAAACCAAAGTCATCCTCACCATAGCCAACAATTGTGTATTTCTCTGATTTAGCTTCTAACTTGGTCCTATCCTCTTTCTTGATGAGGTCAAAAGTCTCACATACAAAGACTCTAAGAAAAGCATAATCAACATTCTTCCTTGACAAATCTTGTTCAGGAATGCCTCCATATAAAGGCATAGAAGGTCCTCTATTAATCAGATATGCTATCATGCTAACTACTTCCACCCAAAACTATAAAGGTAACCCTCCAGTAACCTCATGATCCTAACACATTCCATTATTTTTTTGTTCATCCTTTCAGATACCCCATTCTACTTTGGAGTTCCTTTAACTATCCTTTGCCTATAGATTCCATTTTTAGAATAATAATCAAAGAAAGCATTACTACAATACTCACTTCCATTATTTAATCTGAGACATTTCAACTTGAGACCTATTTCATTCTCAACCAAGGATTTCCTCTTCTTAAAAGTGTCAAATACATCAGATTTATTTTAATGCAATAAACCCAAAATTTCCTAATTGCATCATCAATAAAAGTAACGTAATAATTAGATCCACCAATAGAAGATACCTGAGTTAGTCTTCATACATCTGAGTGTACCAGATCTAACTTATGTTCTTTCTTTATGGGTCAAACCTTAATGAACTTAACCCACTTTTATTTTATATACACACAATTCTCGTAGAAGTCTAGATCTAGATCTTTTAATTTAAGCAACTTTATCTTTTAGAGTCTTCATGCCCTTGTGGCTCATATGACCGAGCTTGTAGTGCCACATAGTTACATCTCTATTTGTAACAACTAAATCAATATAATCAACACTACTAGTCAAATATAAAGTAACAACTTTTTTACCTCTTGGGATCACAAGATCAACTTTGGTAACTTTCCAAGAATCTGTAGTAAATAATATTAAACATTTCTCACTACCCAATTTCCCCTCTGAAACCAAATTTCATCTCAACATAGGCACGTGTCTAACATCCTTAAGGATCTATGTGTTCCCATTTTGCATTTTAACCTGAACACAAACCTTCCATACTATCTCACATAGTTCATCTTCTCCAAGATATATATGTCCTAAATTCTCTTGAACATATCGGTAAAATAATGCCTATGTGGGGTGGCATGAAAAGAAGCCCCTGAATCTAATACCCAAGACTCAAAAAAACTGTCCATAGAAAGAATTAAGGCATCCTCAAATGATTTACCTGATTTCATATTTACCTCATTTATTTCCTCCTTATTGGCATTCTTATCCTAAAGTGACCAACAATCCTTCTTTGAGTGTCCACTCTTTCCACAATGCTAGCATATCATCTTAGATCTAGATCTAGACTTAGATCTACCTTTTGACTTTCTTTAGTTGTCTTTGTTGTTGTCCTTTTGCCTCCCTCTAGTATCAATATTTAAATCATTACTTGAAGATGATTCACCAGTGATTTTCTTTCTCATCTCTTCTCTAAGGATCACACCTACAACATCTTCAAAATTCAAGCTTCCCTTGGTAGGTACTGCATTACTCATAGCCATAACCAAACTATCCCAACTATCAGGGAAAGAATATAATATTTGCAAAGCTTTAACTTCATCATCAAACTTAATTCTAACTAAAGTGATCATACTTACAATCTTATTAAAATCATTTAGATGATTAGTTATTGAACCATTCTTAGACATTTTCATGTTAAAAAATATTTTCATAAGAAAATTTTTATTAGAACCTAAAGGTTTCTCATACAACTTTCCAAGTTTATCCATGAGATCTTTTGTGGTTTTCTCATCATAAATATTAAATGTAACAAAGGATGCAAGGCATGACCTAATGGCTCCCAATGCCTTACATATTAAGTAATGACCAATTTGCATCACTCATACTTATAGGTTGTTCTACTTTCCCCTCCAAGGGGAGATGTAACTACTTCTAATATAGGTAATCATCTATCTACATTTTCTACAAACCAAAATGCTTCCTAGAAAACTTCTCCACTTTGAATCTGATGTCTTCTCTAATATCTCCTACTCAATCTAATAGCCTTCTTATGATTTACCACTTCAAAAAAACACACAACCAATGGCTTTGATACTAGTTGTTAGGGATACAAACACTTAAACCAAATTTACTATTACCATAAAATAGATCTAAATATATGCAATAACATGCATCATAGAAACATTCCTTAATTCACCATTAGTATGAAATCATAAATGAGAGAACAATATAATAACATAGATCTAATGTGGTTCACCCAATGTGGGCTACATCCACCAATGAAAGCTCTCAAATAAATTAGGAATCTAAATACCAAGACTAAAATGAACTCTCACAAAGATATAAAAGTTTCCTATAGAAAATGTTTCACAAGTAGCTACACTTTCACCTGCACCTGCACAATGTTATATCTCACAAGTTTTTAAACCACAACTTGTAACGAACACCTATACTTTGCAAAATCCTTGCACTTTAACTCTGATCCTCAAAGCCACACCCTAAAAATAAAACATCAACCTCTAAAGGCCACACCACACCCTGTATATATAGAAAATAAAGGAAAATCCATGAAAGGAGGATAAAATGCATCATGCTTATCCAATATAAGCATCATCCACTCAAGACAACTCACTTTCACCCCATCATGCTCATATAAAAGCTCTCCGATGAAGGAACATGCCAAACTAAGGGTCTCCACCTTTCATGGGCACATTTTCCAACATCATGTGATCACAACCAACCCCTTATAATAATGAAGGTATTCCCTTTTACAAAAAACAACTATCTCCCTCAAAATAAGGAAGTCAACATGGTAAAAGGCATCTAACAACTAACTCCATAAAACATAGAAACATATAAATTAGAAATATACGAGGAATATTCCCCTAATATGTGGAACAAGATTCCACAAAAGGTGGAGAAGGGAAAATTGTGCTCCCCACATTCTTAGAGCTCTTTAGCCCCCCAAAAAAATTCCTAATATTGTGTGATATCCCCAAAAGGATCCACACTCAACAATCTCCCACTTGGAGACCATTTCTCCTAAACAAAATCTATCACTACTCCATAACCACTAAAGCCAACCAAATCTAAACATAGTCTTAACTTTTCCAATGTGACCACCTTGGTCATCATATCTGCATGATTTAGGTTAGTATGAATCTTCTCCAGCTTAACCAAGTTCTCCTCCAAAGATGTTTTAATGAAGTGATAACATAACTGAATGTGTTTCATCCTCAAGTGGAAAGTGGAGTTCTTTACCAAATGAATATCACTCTGACTATCACTATGTAGTCTCCCAACTTCTTGCTCATACCCCAACTCTTGAAACAACTCTTGTAACCAAATCCTCTCCTTGTTAACCTCTGTGATAGCAACATACTCTGCCTCTATGGTTGACAAAGCCACAACCTTTTATACCCTATAAATATAACTAATCGATGTATCTCTAACAATAAATATATAACCTATCATACTTCTCCTATTATCAATATCCCCTACCATATCTAAGTCCACATAACCATGAAAATTAGTATCTAATTCACCATAATATAATGCAAAATCAATGGTTCATCTCAAATACTGAAGAATCCATTTCACTACCTGCTATTGCTCATAACTTGGATCACTCATATTCCTGCTCACTACTCCCACTACTTAGATGATATCCAACCTAGTAAAAACCATGACATACATCAAGCTACCAACTACCGATGAGTATGGTACCTTGGATATCCTAAACTTTTTAACTTCCATCATGGGACATTGCTCCTTTGATAATCTAAAGTGGCCTGCCAAAGGAGTACCAATAGATTTAGCATCCAATATGTTAAACCTTTCCAAGACTTTCTTCACATACTCTGATTGGGATAAAACCAACTTCCTCTCCTTCATATCATGATAAATCCTCATACCAAGGATTTGATTTTTAGCACCAAATCCTTCATAAAAAATGAATCACTAATCTAGTTCTTGAGCATATGAATATGTTGTATGTTCTTTCCTGCAACTAACATGTCATCAATATATAAGTATAAAATAATAAAGGAACCATCATCAAAATGTTTTATGTACATACAATGGTTATAATGACACATTTTATATTCTTGTTCTGACATAAAACAATCAAATTTATTGTACCATTACCATGGAGCTTATTTCAGGCCATACAAGTTCTTCTTTAGTTTGCACACATAGTTTTCCTTCCCTTTGACCTCATATCCCTGTGGTTGCTTCATATACAACTTTTCATCCAGATCACCATGAAGAAAAGTGGTTTTTACATCTTCTAAGTGCAAATCCTCAACTACAACTAAACCAAGAATATTCCTAATAGAAGTCATTTTTACAACAAGAGAAAATCTCAGCAAAATCAATACCTAATTTTTGTACAAACCCCTTAACAACAATCTTGGCCTTATATCATTTTCTCCCTTCATCCTCTTCTTTTATCCTAAAGATCCACTTGTTTGGAAATGCAATCTTGCCCTTGGGTATCCTTACCAAATCCCATGTTTGGTTCTCCATAAGAAATCTATGATCTTCATCCATGCCTTACTCCCACTTCAACTTGGTATCTCCTTGCATTGCTTCCTCATAATAATCTAGTTATCCATTATCAATGAGTAATAAATAATTCAAAGAAGGAGAAAATTTTTTAGGTTTTCTTCTTACACAAGAAGACCTTCTTACCATAAGAGTTTGGGGTCCTTGTGTAGAAGGTTCCTGAACTAAATTTTTGAATACTTTGCCATCTACAATGTCATTCGATACTATGTAATCTTTCTATTCTTATTCCTATTCCTAAAATTGATCCTTATACATAACTTTTTCATTAAAGACTACATCTCTAGATTGAAATATTTTCTTATCTTTAATGCTCCATAAACTAAAACCAAATTCATCCTCACCATAACCAATAAATGTGCATTTCTTTGGTTTAGCCTCTAACTTGGTCCTATCATCTTTCTTGATGAGGGGAAAAGTCTCACATCCAAAGAATCTAAGAAAAGAATAATCAAAATTATTACCAGACCAAGATTATTTAGGAATGCCTCCATCTAAGGGCATAGAAGGTCCTCCGTTAATCATATATACTGTTGTGCTAACTACTTTTGCTCAAAATTGTAAAGGCAACCATGCATGTAACCTCATGCTCCTAGCATGTTCCATTATTATTATTATTTTCATCCTTTTAGATACCCCATTCTACTATGGAGTTCTTAAAATCATCCTTTTTCTAATGGATTCCATTGTTAGAACAATAATCAAAGAAATCATTACTACAATACTCACCTCCATTATCTGATCTAAGACATTTCAACATGAGACATGTTTGATTCTCAACCAAGGCTTTCCACTTCTTAAAAGTGTCAAATACATTAGATTTATTTTTAATACAATAAATCCAAACTTTCCTAGTTGCATCATCAATAAAAGTAACATCATAATTGGATCCACCAATATAAGATACCTGAATTGGTCCCCATACATCTATATATACCAAATCTAACTTGTGCTCTTTCTTTATGGGTCCAACCTTCAACAACTTAACTTGATTCTATTTCCCAAACACACAATTCTCACAAAAGTCTAGATATAGATATTTTAATCCATGCAACTTATCTTTTAACATTTGCATGCCTATATGGCTCATATGATCGATCATGTAGTGCAACATAGTTTCATCTCCATCTACAACAACTAAATTAATAGAATCAACACTACTAGCCAAATATAAAGTACCAAATTTCATACTTTTCATGATCACAATAGAACCTTTGGTAATTGTTGTCTCTAAATCTTGCACCCTAGAAGAGGATGTTCAGGCCTCTTCTAGATTTGGGCAACATTGATACATTTCTAGGCATGTGGGTGTCCCTATAGGGGAAATGAACCTCTATATTTAAAGGTCTAGCTCCTTGTATGTATTCTACAAGATAATCTCTATTTAAACCATTTGATTGAAAGTAAAATAGTTATAATTTGCATGGAAGAAACCTATTCTAAAAATTGTGATGCACCAAAGATTATCCTCCACATGAATGGCATAACCTAGTGTACGATACAATAAAACACATAGACCATTCCCAAGCTCAAAGAATTATAACACAAGTATTTCAACACAGAGGTGAGATGTGTAAAATGACATAAGGCAAATGAAGTGAAAGGCAAACTTTTTACATTTCAAAATAGTAATACACATGTAGAAATTTAATACACTTAAACACACTTTGTATGCCCAGTTATATCTAAAATTCTTGCTCAGGCATGGTGGACAAAGGATAGAAGGATGAACACCATCACTTGATGTTTCTATACATCTCTTACACACTTAGACAATTTCTCATAACTTGAAATAAAATAGGCTATTACTTAATGCTTAAAGGCAAAATGTGATATCATTCCAGCAGGGCTTCGCCATACGTTGTGTGGATGATTTGAACTTAGCACAAGAGATGGGAGATAGGGAGAGACCTTTTAGCACCAAAGAGGAATCAATCTATTATGAGTCATTATCTTCAACTACAACTATCTTTTCCATTGATGCTCTTTTTAGCCACATTATTGATCCATGTCATCTCAAGTGGTTACACTCTTGGCCTGCTCTCTTAAAGATGCTCCTCCATTGGTTTGTGCTAAAAAAATTGGGATATTCTTAGCTAAGTCATGGCATAAATGTGGCTATCCACCTATTTTAGATTTGTCTTCATGCTAAAGACCTTTCATTGGGCATGGTAATTTGTCATTTTTATTATGTTGGCCTCTTCTCTTCCCTGGTTGGTTGTCATGAAATGACACTAATCCTAGTTGAACAATGGTGATATGGAATCTCTCATTATTTTGATGGATGAAGGATGTGATCCCTTAGATCTAATTTTCCATCCTCCTTGTTTGAGCACCAATGGCTATTTTCTTGAGGTGGAGGTTTAATATTCATGGTGTTGTCTTTTTATGGAGTCCCTTTTATTCTCTTTCGACCCATCTTTCGATAGACTCTCCACAAGTGTCTATACCTTTTGGATTACCCAAACATGCCATTTAGAAATCCTTCTATGGACTTTGATGACTTTTATACCCTTTGGACTTTTACTAAGTGTCCCTTTAGACCTTTGAAAGTAGACCAATTGCACTTTTTTGAAGGACACTTTTGAAGACAAAAGACCATTCAGACTTTTTGTGTAGGGCACTTTGCAATTGAAAAGATCCTCTCAAAAATTGATGTGCCTTTCAGAAGAATTGAATTTCCCTTTCAAACTTTTTGTAAGTGACCACTTCCTTGAAAGAGAGACCCTTCAACACCTTTGAATTGTACCCTTCCTTGGAATATGCCCTTCGAAAGAATGAAAGTGGACCTTTCTTTGAGAAAAAGGCCCTTTGGGATTTTTGAAAGTGTCCCTTCAAAAAAATTCCGAAGGACACTTTGAAAAAAAATACCATTAGATAATTTGCAATATACCCTTTGGAAATATTTTTTTAGATAAAAATTCTAAAACATTTCCTTCAAAAAAGTTGCAAAGATCAATTCTTTTGGACTTTGTGTCTGAAATAAAAAGCTGAAAGAATCCTTTAAAGAGTTGCAAAGAAGAATTCTTTTGAAAAATTCACAAGGGAGATTTCTTGTAGAAAATTTGCAAAGGATAATTCTTTTAAACTTTTTGCTTCAGACAAAAATTCTAAAAGTAAGAAAAAATCCAAAGAATGAACACTTCAAAAAAGTGGAATTACCCTTTAGAAGAATGGAACTGCCCTTCGAAAAGGTAGAATTTCCCTTCAAAAAAGTTGAAATGGTCCACCTGCTTGAAAATTACCCTTCAAAAAATTGAAAAGATTTCCTCCGATAGAATGAAATTACCCACTTGGAGAGAAGACGACCTTTCATAAAGATTGTTTCAGATAAATTGTCTAAAATAATTCTTTTGAAAAAATTGAAAGTACTAATTCCTTTGGTAAAATACCCTTCAAAAAACTTGTAATAAATAATTCTTTCAGAAATATGTAAGGGAAATTTCTTGAGAAGATACCATTAAAAAATGGAAATGTCCCTTCGAAAGAGCTACAAAGGAATTTTTATGAGAAAAGATCCTTCAAAGCTTTTGAAAAGACCAATTTCTTTGGCAAAGAGACCCTTCAAAAAAGTAGAACTACCCTTCAAAAAGATGGAACTGCCCTTTAGAAAGGTTGAAGTATACAATTCCTTAGAAGAGACCCTTTAACAAAGTAAAAATGACCAAGTTATTTGATAAAAGCAAGTGGCCAATTCCTTCAAAACTTGGGCAAAAAACCCAAATTAAAACCCTATCGAAAGAAAAAAAATGCTTGCAAAGAGACTAAACAAAAGCATTCTCTGAAGGAAACCACACTTGAAATTTTTATATGGTGATAAACCATTCTAAATGTTATATTTTGCCATAATGAAAAGGAAAAACTTATGAGTGAATTTTGGCTAACAGTAACTTTCCAAGAATCTACAGTAATTAAAACTAAACATCCCTCACTACCCAATTGCCCCACTGAAACCAAATTTTATCTCAATATAGGCACATGTCTAACATCCTTACGAATCCATGTGTTCCCATTTTGCATTTTAATATGAACATACCTTTCCCTACTATCTCACATGGTTTATCATCACCAAGATATACATGTCCTAAATTATCTTGAACATAATCAGTAAAATAATGCCTATATGGGGTGGCATAAAAAGAAGCCCTTGAATCTAATACCCAAGACTCAAAAAAACTATCCATAGAAATAAATAAGGCATCCTGACATGATTTACCTGATGTCACATTTACTTCATTTGTTTCCACCTTGTTTTCATTCTTATCTTGAAGTGACCAACAATCATTCTTTGAGTGTCCACTCTTCCCACAATGCCAGCATATCATCTTAGATCTAGATTTAGACTTAGATCTACCTTTTGACTTTCCTTGATTGCCTTTTCTCTTGTCCTTTTGCCTCCCTATAGTATCAACAAATAAATATTTAACTAAAGATGATTCACCAGTGCTTTTTCTTTTCATCTCCTTGTCAAGGATCACACCTACAACATCCTCAAAATCCAAGCTTCCCTTGGTATGGACTGCATTACTCACAACCATAGCCAAACTATCCCAACTATTAGGCAAAGACCATAATATTAGAAAAGATCTAACTTCATCATCAAACTTAATTCTAACTAAAGTGAGCATACTTACAATCATATTAAAATCATTTAGATGATTAGCTATTGAACCATTGTCAGACATTTTCATGTTAAATAATCTTTTCATAATAAATTTTTTATTAGAAGCTAAAGGTTTTTAATACAACTTTCCAAGTTTATCCATGACATCTTTTGTGGTTTTCACATTAGAAATGTTAAATGCAATAGAGGATACAAGGCATGACCGAATGGCTCCCAATGCCTTCCTATCAAGTAATGACCAATTTGCATCGCTCATACTTACAAGTTGTTCTACTTTCCCCTCTGAGGGGAGATGTAGCTCCTTCTGATATAGGTAATCCTCTATCTAAATTTTTCAAAACCAAAATACTTACCATAAAATGTCTCCACTCTGAATTTGATCTCTTCTCTGATAGCTCCCACTCAAGATAATAGCCTTCCTGTGATTTACCACTTCAGAAAAACACACAACCAATGGCTCTGATACCAATTATTAGGAATAAAAACACTTAAACTAGATTTACTATTATTAGGAATAGCATTCATCATGGAAACATTCCTTAATTCACCATTATTATGAGAGTATAAATGAGAGAATAAGATAATAACACATATAACACAAATCTAATGTGGTTCACCCTATGTGGGCTAAATCCACCATTAAAAGTTCTCAAAGAAATAAGTAATCTAAATACCAAGACTACAATGAACTCTCATAGAGACATAAAAATCTCATGTATAAAATGTTGCACAAATAACTACACTTTCACCTACACATGCACAATTTTGTATCTCACAATTTTATAAATCACACCCTATAATGAACACCTGCACTTCGTAAAACATTTGCACTTTTACTTTGATCCTCAAATGCATACCCTCAAATAAACCATCAACCTCTAAATGCCACACCACACCATATATATATATATATATATATATATATATATATATATATGAAGGAAAATCCATGAAATGAGGAGAAAATGTGTCATAATTATCCAAGATAAGCATCATCTACCCAATACAACTCAATTTCACCTAATCAAGCTCATCCAAGAGCTCTTTGATAAAGGAACACACCAAACTAAGGGTCTCCACCTTTCATGGGCACATTTTCCAACATCATGTGATCATAACCAACTCCTTGCAAATAAGAAGGTATTCCCTTTTACAAAAAACAAATAGCTCCCTCAAAACAAGGAAGTCAACATGGGAAAAGGCATATAACAACTAACTCTGTAAAACATGAAAACATATAAATTAGAAATATACTCAGAATATTCCTCTCTGTGGAGCAAGGTTCCACAAAAGGTGGAGTAGGGAAGGTTCCACAAAAGGTGGAGTAGGGAAAACTGTGATCCCCACATCCTTGGAACTCTTTAGGCCCCTAAAATTTATTCATATGGTCATGTGATATCCCCAAAGTGATCCACACTCAACATCAAATGACTATAAAAAACTATTGGATCCTATATTCAACTCTCCCAGGTACCTCTAGGTTTGATTGAGTTGTCATGTGTGTGAGTAGACCCTACAAAAAAGTGCACATTTCCCAAATATTTTCTGTAGTAATCAAATTTGACCAAGTCAAAGTGTGAGAATAACTAAATGGATAAGGTTGAAAATTTATTTAATGTCCCTGAATATTTTTTATAAGTTCAATCCATTAAGTGTGCTAAACCGGTCATCTACATTAGCCAGTCACTAACATGCCTAATGGTGGAAACAGTGAGAAACCCAAGCAACAGTGAGAATAGGATTAAGGATGTGTTATCATGGAATAGTTATGGAAAAAAATACATTAATGTGGTGTTAAAAAAAATTTATACATGCTCATGTTTGGTATAAGTGTTAGAAGACAGTGATTATAGTGAAAAAGTTGCTCACATGTTGACCTATCTGGTTCAGATGAGACAGTGAGGTACAAAGTTATGAGTTTGGTCTATAAGACTAATATTTCAATTTAAATATATTATATTTCTATCTAAGAATAGTATAATGATGTCATAATATCATATACATCATCATAAGTCTCTGAAATTGGTCATACGAGTGTTGAAGGTCATTATCACCATGACTGGTCTTTAAGGAAAATTGGCAGTTCTGAGTGAGCAAGTTATAGGAGTGTTTTTGAGTCATTATACTATATGTAATTAAGTATAATAAAATTTTTAAATATTTTTAGGTCTTTGAGGTTCTGTTTATATTTTTTATTATCATGTTTGGGTGGTCGAACATTGTGTTATCTTCAATTGTTTAAGACAGACCTTTCTGTGTGTGTGAAGGCCTAATGTAAACAACACTAATGGAATGCTTCAAGTGGTGATTCAAGATAAAATGTGTCATTTACATAATAATATATTTTTATGGGTCTATTTGAGTTGAATATTAATTTTTCCTTTCATGTATGAAGTTTTAAAGTTCTCCAAGAAGATCAAAGGGTAACATGTGCTAATGAAGGCCTAATTGAATTAGGTCTCCTTAAGGCCTAAAAGAGGTTTTGGTCATATATGCTATTACCAAAATATTTTAATTTCCTAAGTCCTATTGAATTAAAAATATAATTTTGAAAGTGTGTATGTCCAATCAAGTGGTGTATGAGCAAGAGCCTAGTATAAGAATAAGGTCTTATAAGCTAAGTGTCTAGTGAGAGAGTGAATGAATGGAAGCAAAGGATATAGCACTTTGAAGGGATGAAGTAGGTAATTTATAAAATTATAAGTGTGAAAATAAAGTATCATGAATATATAATGTGGTTAATCTATATGAAAATCAATGTCATATTACCTAATATGTCCTGAAGAGACATAGTTGAGCAAAGGAGCCTAAAAGACAGTTTGAGGGGGATAGAAGAGTAAGAAGAGCTAAATAAGATGATGATTATTTTTTGTGTGATAAATAAGGTTTTATAAATATTATAAATATAATCATGTGAATAATTTGGTTTTGAGTCATCTAGGGGTTGGTTCCTCCTTGCAAGTTGGTGCTTGCTATAGCCTAGTTGAGTGGGTGCTTAACTAGTTGGGGTTAGTGCTCCATGTAGAGTTAGTGCTTCACTAAAGATTTGGGTTTTATCTTATAATATTTGATTAAATTTTGATATATCATTGTTTTTTATTACCCTTGATGTTTTCAAACTCAAATAAGTGTTTTATGTGTTATTCTCTTGTCTCATGCTCATATATATGGTTCTTGATGTGTTGCTAGTTCACTATATTACTTTGATAGTTCATGATTGGTAAAGTAAAGTTGTAAAAGTTTTGAGGATTGATTCAACCCTCTATTATTCATAGTGATTCAAACAACCTGATGTCATAAGGGTGACATTAGGATGTATTTGGAGGTAACATTGATTATTTTTTAAATATGACATTGGTACTTCATGTATAACAATGTAGTTGCATACACTTCTCCTTTGTGTACCTACAAGGTTTTTGCACAACTCAAATTGGATTATTTCAAACCATAATATTTTTATATGCATAAACAATTATCATGGCACTTCTACATATAACATATTACATATAAAAAAATTCTTTTACACCATCGTATTTTCATGAAACTTTTCACTTCTGCATATAGCCTCTTGCACCTAGTAGAACCCATGCTACATCACATGCACCTTATACATATATCTTTGACACAATACATCCATGTGACTTATCAGATGGAAATTATTAGTTCAAAGACAAGTTATGTAATCCCTTAAAATAACCATATAACTAAATAGTTCAACTACCACACACATGGAATAATATCAACCATTTTATTTGAAGAAGATGAAAAGACCTATAGTTCCATTCTTTCTTTAACTTTATATAATTATAACTGCCTTCTTATATTTTTTTGTAAATATGTAACATATGCATCTATATTGAGGTTGATGAAATACACAATAATAGTGATAGATGACATGATTGAGTATCTAGCCTTTCTCATATGCATTGTATTTACACCTTTAGTCGAGGGAAATCAAGGGAAGTCTTTCCTCTTGATTATATGAATGTGCATTCCTATCCATTTGTAGCATTTTGTGTCTATGTAATTTTCCCATATTCATTACCAATGAATATAAGTTGCATTTCTTGAAAGTATCAATCTTTTGACTACTTAAATTTGTGTTGTTTTAATTTCTACTAGATTACATGCATACTTCATAGCCTCAAAGTTTATCTATAGGTGCAAGGTTGTCCCATCTACACAAGATTTTAGGCCCCATTGTGTTGATAATTTTTAATATAAAATATATATTATATAGATTGTAAACATGAAATCACAACAAGATAAAGAAACATTACTACTCATATATGTTTTAGCCTAAGTAATATGGGTGACACTTATTAGTGTAGGCTTTTTCCCACTATGTAGTTTTACCTATATAGTCTAGTTATTTTTCTTAGGTGTTTAATAAAGGTCATTGGGGAAGATAATCCCACAATAATGAGGATGTGTGATCATGTCTATCTTCCACCTATATAATGTACCATCCTATGTACTTTTGACTAATTAACCTAGAATGTTATTAAATTGAATAATTTTACGCATTGTGAAGTTTCTACCTCTCATGTCTTTGTGATTTAACCATTCCATATAGTTTCACCTTGGTGTATTCGATCATATCCAAATATCTATCCTTGATTATGGTCCACTCTTACATGTTATCAAATTGGTGCTAGTAGATTAATGATATGGATTCTATTGTGATCTTATTTTCATTTTAGCTTCTTATTGGTGTTATTATGAGCTCATCTATTTTCAAGGGTTTGGTGGGGTTTCATGTAAATCCATGAAAATTGTATCACTAAAGTCTCCAAATAAAATATGGACAACACTATTAGATTCAAAAGATGTCAAAATCCTAGGAATGGTTGTATACATGACCTATTTTCATGATACTCTATCAAGCCTTAACCCCTGGTCACATAGGAGTTTAGCCATTAGTCACAACCAACCCAAGGAGGATTAATGTTTCCTCACAAATTTGGACCAAACTTATAGAAACCCCAAATTTATGAAAAGTGGAGATTGTTTTATGAAAAACAACTTCAAATTCACATAATTTTCAGCTTACAACTCCTTTGTAAGCAAATTTTTTTTAAAGTGCATGTTTTTTCGAGCTCTATGCATTGGTGATATTTCCATGCCCTATAAAATTGAACCTTTATAGACTCAATGGGGTTTCTTTTGTTTGTTTCTACTTGCCAAATTTTTTTTGAATTATGTTATTTGGGCACTAATTACTCATTTACAGAAACATTATCGGTTGCTCTCAATGTCCTTACTCAGAGCATGCACTATTTATCACTGATTCCTACACTAATTGCTCATTTGGATACATTATTGACTATGCCAGACATCCTAACATTGATCATGCATTATTATTGTAATTTATGGGTACATTAAATATTGTATTGTGTAGTATTGAACTTATTTGGTGTCTCTACTCTCACTCATGTCAACTCTAATTGAGAGATACCATATGAGGATAGTTGATTATATTTCAGTGTTTATTCTTGGAAAGACCAACTATGATTCATAGAAGATGTAAATTGAATGCTTGCTCACATAACAAATCTTTATTCCATTTTTATATGATAAATTCATGCCCCGACTAACCCAAGTCAATAAAATGACTGGGACAACTCTTATGACTATGTCTATGGTCACTCATTCATGAACATTTCATAGGATATACACAACCATATATAGTAGACAGAGTGTCCCTCCATTGTTTAGAACACTCATCAAAATATTTTTAGAGATCCTATCAAGATGTTTACCACTCCTCCTCCTCCTTTTCATATTGTCTGTTTAAATATTGTTGTACTCCCTCCTCCTAATCTTATTTCTTGTGACGATTCATTCCATATGGGAAATTCTCTTTCTTATTCAAGCCACCACTAGTGGATAAGTTTATGTCAAACATTAGTTATCATTTTGCATAACCTAAAATAATTTCCATTACATAATGTTAATCTTATAGATCCATCACATTTTTTTTCTTTAGAGTATCATCTCATCTTCATTAACACTGTGAGTGAACTTATTAAGAGCCTATATGACTCATATGTTCATGTGGATATTCATTCTTCAGATCCATTT
>JARHVA010001045.1:630000-820000 GCA_037957365.1 Torreya grandis | reverse complement strand
GTATGGAGTCACTCTTACCTCCACCTATACCAATCCTCTTTGTCTTCCTACATTATATAGGTAGTTGGTTGTAATTTTCATGTACTTAACCCATACTCACCTGAAATTTATTTTGTAATTAGACTTATACCTTAGTTTGCACATATTTCTCATGACAACCACTAGAATGCTACTAAAAATGTTTTGTGATATTTTTAGGGTACCTTCCACTTTGGATTATAATACACCATAGGTACTACTCTGTTGGTTGTCTATACTAATTCATATTAAGTAGGTTTTATTGATGAAAGGCATTCCTCTTATGTCTACCTTTTTTGTCTTGGTTCTTATCTAGTTCCTTGGGATTATAATAAGTAACATGCTATTACACTTTAATCTATAGAGGCATAGTTTATGGAAACAATCATAGTGATTTAGTAGGCTATTTGGCTCTAATAGTTATTGATAGATTTTGCCTTCATATAATATTCACCTACTAGACTTTGGTGTGACAACCAAAATAAAATTTGCATTTCTCACAACTCTATTCATCACCAACAAACTAAGCATATTGAGATTCACATTGGTGCAACAAAACTCTCAAAGTGATATAGTCTAGAACTATGATCAACAACACATTTTGCAAAAGGTGAATGAGGCTTCAAAAAGTTTGAATTTCATCCCCTTGTGGTGTGAAAATCACTATCTTTCTTGACTAGAATAAAAAATATGATAGTTAAAAAGCAAATTGCTAGTGATTTTAGGAACACATAGTGCATCATTGATGCAACCATCATCAAGTTGTATGCCACCTTTTAGATTAACAAAAATAAAATAATAATCTCTAACCTCAATGTTGGAAGTAGAAATCAAACCAAGAGATATGAAAGACTCCTTAAAAGAATTCATGTGGTGAGAAGCACTATAATCTATAACCTGACTATCTGGAATAGGTGACTAAGATCTCCCAATAATATTAAGTGCTTTTCCATGCTCATTAGAAGGAAGTGGAGTTGAGATAGAGATCTTGTGTTTTCTCACTATATCTTCTAAGGCTTGAATTCTCTTCTGACACCTAGTTTATACATGACTAGTTCCTCCCATAAAATAAGCATTAAAGACTATAATTATTCTTGGATTTAGAAGACTCCTTGGGTTTAGAGTTATTATCTTTTGGTTTAGTGACACTTTGAAATGGAGAACTAGTGGTTTTGGGTTTACTTTTTTATTTTCCCTTTCCCTTATGATTAGATGCTACTAATGCCTTTTGGGAGGTGGCAGACTCAAGGTTATAAAATTTAGATTCTACCCTAATAATTATTTCAAAAAATAACTCTAAATAAAACATTTTGAATGTGGCATCCAAGGCATCCATTCTAGAGAAAAGGTAGAAGCAAAAATTTGGAATGTACCTTTAAATTTAGATAGAATTAAGTAAACACATTCTTCATAATTTTTTATCTCTTTCACTCCCCTTTAATTGTGTCAACAAGTGCTTCAACTTAGAAAGATAGTCTACAATGGATGGAAAATATTAAGTATTGAGAGAAGTGATCTCTACTTCAAACTACATGGCTCTCATGTGATCCACCTTACTAAATAGACCCTTAAATTTTACTCATATTTTGAAAGTAGAGTCACATCCTTCCAAATGAAATAAAAGATTCACTTACATAAATTCCTATCAAACCCATACACTCATCAAATTTTCACTGGTGATGAAATTTCTCATATTCTCTAGTGAATGTTGATTGTGTTTCAATCATTAAGGCCAATAATCCTTTGTGTTTAATGATTTTTTTCATTCTTGCTCTCCATGTGTAGTAATTGTTTATTTTTAATGGATCACACTAATTTAATGTATAATAATAATCCATTTTAAAATAATCACCAAATATCAAGAAGATGCAAAAGGATGCATAAATTAGCACTAAGACAACCCCCCAAAAGACTTTGTATTGAGACCCACTCCCAAATTTGACACTTTATATTTTAGTGTGTGTTTTATAATATAAATGAGACCAATAGATTGGGTATTAAAAATAGACACTTTTGAAAAAACACTCGATTTCAATTTATCAATCAAAAGATATATTTTTTACAAGTTTTCCCACCATATATGGGCCAAAAAAATAATTTGTAACAAAAAATATTAAATGCTTCGAGAGAAAAAAATGAATTATTTTAAGATTTAATAAAAATAATCAAACTTTGGATTTAAGCCTCCACTAGTACAAATCATAAAGTTAAGCCTCCCCTACATGACCATACCATGTGACCAAGGGGCTAAGGGTGAGGATGAGAGCTTGAAAATGTAGAACATCACACATATTTTTAAAATATACACACCCACGATGCATAAAATGCAAAACGAAACATAGAATATCATATAAATTATGATTTTATTCCATTTTCCTAGGCCACCACTATAAACACCATAAGTCATAACCTGCAAGAAAAAAATGTAGTACCATAGTTCGATTATAGTCTACCCCTTGCTGTAAAATAGAAACCCTTCCATACAATAAAGTAAAACAAAATTAGATATATTACTTCCACCTATCATATCAAAAAAAAAAAATGGATATAATGGAAAAAATAAAAAACCCAAGTGAAAAAACTAACAAATGGATGGATGCAACACCTATTGCTCTGATGCCATGAAAGGAACAACAAATAGATTATTTTAAGCTGCAAAAATCTCAAGTGTTGACCCAAAAAAAACATCACATGAAATAGTTGAATGCAATAAATTGATATGCAAACACAAATAGTATAAATATCATATAATATCTCCAAAAAATTTATATAATTACAATTATAGTGCCTTGCTTATATAGGCAAGGAAGATCAATCATAGACATAAGATCAAGCTAAGAGATAACCTATAGATAAAAACCCACTATGCCCAAATATAAAAAAATTTATATCCACACCTAAGTGTGTGGGAAAAGCTAAATTTTTCTTTAAAAAATAAAGTACATAGGAAATAGGAGATAAGGTAAATAATCTACTCTAACACTTCAAGGGTTATAAGAAGGATGATACAGATTTTAGAAGGCATTGGTGAACAGAAAAAGCATCTAGTTTTTTTAGGAGTGATTTTAATAAGGAAACAATGAATAAAATTTTGTGAGTAGGATAGTTGTGTGTTTTACTTGTTTTATATCTCATTTAGTGCATTGTTTACCAGTATAACTAGAGGTATTGCATCTTCCAACTTGTTTTCACCTATAATTTATGGGTTTTCAAGTCAAAATTCTTTGCACCTATTTGTCCATTTTTATTTGTATTGTATAAGTGCATTTGATTTTATATTTAGTTTTTATGTATTTTTATCTTCCAACATAATTAATATACACTAATTTTATATCATTGTATGAACAATGTTGTCATTTTGGAGTAAAACAATAGTTTTTAATTTTATGAATTATAAAAAGTTAGTGATTTAAGAGTTTACAGATTATATGTTAATGAATTAGATGATGAACCTTGATATAAATCATAATATTTTATAGTTAGATTGGGATACACATAGTGTGAACTGAAATAAGTGATAAAATTGTAAAAAATGGGAGCAACAAATCAATTCCCACAATTAATTGGCTTCATAGATTGGTATGTCCCCAATTAATGAGTTTAATACTTGAGGGATGTTTGATGTGGATTTCCCCACATATTTACTTATGAAGAGGTAAAATATCTACAATCATATGTAAAGAACATTCATATGCATGATTATGATTTGAATTTAATAAGCTATCATCACAATAGGTTTGGAAACCATCCTACATTTCACTATTATTATTTTTGAAGATCATAATGTGATGACACAACCTATTTAATGTAGGTATAATATAGGGAAAAATAAAATAAAATAGTGCTTAGTAACAATTAAAATAATTTGACAACATTTGAATGAATTTCATGATGATAAACTCCCTCAATAAATAATGTGTTATTTTTCCAACCTAAGATTCAAGAAAGGGAATATTGGAATGAATATAAAAATGAGTTTGTAAAAAAAAAAAAACAATTAGGATACCCAAAGTTCTTCATAATGTTGAGTGAATTGTATAAAAATTAGTTGGAGATAGGCTAACTTATGCACACACAACCTCCAGGTAATTTAACGGATTCTTATGACTATAGATATAGGGACATCATTAGAATTCCCAACATTATTAAAATGTATATAGATAAAACATTCCATGTTTTACATAATGAGGTGATATTTAGGTATTTTGGAAGCAAAGAAATTTGGGTTAAGTACTTATTTTGATATTATGTCATAACATCCATATAAAGTTTGGGGTCGATGGTTTGATGTATATATGTATGTATGTATGTATGTATGTATGTATGTATGTATGTTTGTATGTATGTATGTATGAGTTCATTAATGATAAATTCCATTAATAAATAGCGAATTATGTTTCCAACTTAAAAGGATCATGGGTACATTGGCATGCATGTAAATTTTAGTCAATAAAGATTATTAGATATTTGAGATGCCTAACGTTATTCACTCATAGTTTCCCCGAAGGTACAAGTTACAACAAAAGGGGTGTCTATTTAATTTTTTATTTTGGAATGCAAGTGAGTGTTACGTGGTGGATAAATATTAATTAAAAAAAAATTGTCAATTTTTTAAATTGGATTTTTTGAGGGACTTTATAATTTCTTTACCTATTGTGGTAGAACTTTTGTACTCAGTCTTGTCTCATCTTATTTTATGAGTGTTACACATTATTATCCTTCATTATTTCATAGTGATAAAATGTAAATATAGGGAATATATGATTTTTTTTGAAATAACGTACACATAATACTATAGTGAAGGTCAAGCCTTGATTAATTTTTTGCCGATTTTAATTGTTTGCTTATCGAGAGTCATTCCCTATGAGTTTTGCATGGTTAGAGCCACACCCTTTTTAAGGGCATATGGAAATGATTATCCATTATAATATGTGGAATTCCCAGATGTATTGACTTTATGATCTCTCATGGTGGACTTGAGTATTTTATGAAGGCAATAATGACATATATTTGTAAGGTAGGTGGTTTAAAATCTCGATTATAGACAATGTGAACAATTCATCTAAATGTTCCATTAACTAGCACTAATTTAACCCATATATTGGATGTAAGCATAATATTTTATTCATTTCATAGTATCATTATTGATTCTAGTTGAATGTCATTATGGTTTGGCATCATTTGATGTTTTCTTAGTTTTTATTTACATATTGTTTTTGGAATGTTTAATAATTTAACAATTTGTTTGTTATGAAATATAGCCAATTTGTTGGTTGCATACATATGTGTTGTGATTTTAAATGCTTATTTTTATTATAAAAAAAATAATGATTGTTTTGTTTACATGAGAATATTCTAGTCCTCTTCTATCATTTTTACATTTTTTATGTTCATCAATAGATTTATGAATTAGATTTGCTGTGTTGTGCATCCTTGTTGACAAAATTTTGTGTCTAGTGTTACAATGTTGTCAATTTTTTTGTCATAATATGAGACCAAATGACTTGTCTATATACAATACTATGTCATTCATAGGTGGAAATTGACCCAAGTCCCTAACAATAATAGTTGAGTAACCACCATAATCCTTGTTATTTTTTGAGGGAATGCCTTACGTAAATGGTCAATTATTTTTCTAAGCATCTTTGGTCCTATGAAGCTCAGTTTATAAATGAGTAAATAGTCAATTTGCCTTATTTATTATTATAAAATTTCTAGTGTCTGACCCTCAAACACCTTCATTTTTTAGATAAAAAATTAAAGGCCTAAATGTATACTTGATGAATTTATTTTAAATGTTATTACACTAATTGGAATGAGTAGAATCAAATAATATTTATTTTTTCATGCAAGCCTATTTATACCAATTTTTTTTGTGTCAATCATGTATGATTTCCCTGTACCTTTTATACTGTAAATGATCATCTTTAGTGATTGATCATATGTTTCATTTTGTTCATTATTAAAAATAATGTTGAAGCCACTTTCTTGTCTATTTAAAAACCCTATTGGTAATGATTTGGTTGAGTACAAATTATCTATAATTTGGGTAGTTGTTCATTGTGATTCTATAAATTGTGGTGTTGTTGTGTGCAGGTTAAGTATCACCTCAATATGGTTCCAATTTTGGGTGTTGTCAAAGTTACGAAGGCCAAGCATGTCTATGTCAATTATTGTATTTATTCCTAAGGGGTGGATGCCAAACAAGAGTTAATATTCATGTAGTTCCATATCCATTCTATATGTTTTTTCACATCACTATCATCACTACTTGCATCACCTATGTTTTCAACTTATGTAGTTATTTTCTCAATATGCCATGGAAAGTAGGAAGTTCTAATTTGTGTCCAATGTGAAATATTTTCTTATTTCACTAAACCAATGTCCTCTATAGTTTTAGGAAATAATTTATAAAGTAAAAGATCCACCCAACATAAATCCTCATATTATGGTTAATTAACAAGAGGGATAAAATATAAATGAGGAAGTATGGGAATAATGGAGCTAGAATGTTTTCTTTCTTTCCATTGTATAATGCCCTTTGATTTTTAAAAGACCAAGTGTAGCCTCGCTGAGTGACAATGTGATTATATATATATATATATATATATATATATATATATATATATATATATATATATATATATATATATATATATATATATAAAAGGATGGAATTAGATCTATAATTTTCATTCCTTGAAACACACATTTAAATTATTTTTTCCAACAAGCAAGGTAATAAATCTCTGACTAGACAAATTTTCAAGGGGAGTTTTTGTAGCATGCAACATGTCTCCTATGTGTTAGAGTAGGTTATTTACCTTAGCTCATGTTTTTTAGGTGCTCTATTTGTTTTAAATATTATTAAGTTCTCCCACCCACCTAGGTGTGGATATTGTCATTTTTTCTATTTTAGGTATGATGAGTTTCTATCCCTAAGTTATCTCTTAGCTTAATATTATGGCTATGATTGATCTTCCTTGCCTATATAAGACAAATATTTTCATTGTATCTACATAAAATTATAGATATAGAATATGATATTGATTTTCATTTTTACATATCAATTTTAAAATTTATGCTATCAATTTTTTCTTGTGATGTTCTTTGCTGTTAACACATGAGATCTTTGGGTCTTGAAATGTTTTGTTTTTTATTCCTTTCATGGTAATCAGAGTAGTAGTTGTTTTAGCCATCCATTTGGGAGTTCATTGAGGTTGTTTCAAAGTTTTTTTAATCCAATTTTATTTGAGATATTGTAAAGTTTTTTTTTAAAAATAATTGTGATTAACTTGCATATTAGTTTTCTCCTTACATAGGTGTCTGATTCAAAAACATCTTTCATTGATACAAAGAATACTTATAGAGGTTTCCAAAAAGTCATCATAATAAAAGGATTTTGATTAGTATCCAAGGAGATATGAGGCTCTAACTTTTAACCTATAAATATTTTTTCTACATATTTTTATATGAGATCAAGAAAAAAAATTAGATCTTGTATTCAAAGTAAAAAATTAGCATAGAAGATTGATCTATGTGGAAAATCACCATCCAAGATCACTTAATCTTTTCCTTTACTAAAAATGTCCTTTAAAGCCCTTTTTTATAGATCTAGTAAAAATAAATTAATTTTTTTCAAGAAGTTAATATTTTTTACGTAATTTTTATTTTTGACCCATCTATGACAAGAAAACTTGTACAAACTATATCTTTTGATCAGGTATTGCATAGAGTTAGGGGATAATTTTATGGACATTTCTGCTAATGTGTATGTATAATGGTCATAATACATACTCATTATTTGAATTTATGCTTGGAACCACTGAACCCATGAATTCGTGTGCATTTCTCATAATGAATGTGTTCTTAATATACATGAAGGCAATATTTACTTGAAGTTGATATTTACTAAAATAATTTTAAGTTTAAGTTTACATTTATTAAATTATGAAATTATGGTCACTTTGCATCTGATAGAGTTGGTCTCACAACTACACACCTTACAATGTGGAAAATATTTTTCCAAAATCCATTCTGATCAATACTTATACATTTTTAGGGTCTCAGTATTGAACCTAGGGATTTTAGCACATACATTTTACAGTTGACATCCATTTTTGGTAAACATATATATCCAATTTTAGGTTTTTATTCCTTCCAAATTGATTCTTGGCATCTCTAGGAGTCCTAAGTTTGTCAAAATTTAATTAACTAACGTAATAGTCAAAAAATTATCCTTGATATTATATAGGTTGGAACTTTATAATTTGATGCATATATAATCAACACATTTAAGTATGTATACAATCAACACAATATAGAAGTAATAAAAGCATACAAAAGATAAGAAGAAATGAAACCCAATTGAGACTATAAAGGTTCAAATTTACAATGTATGAGAATATTACCAATGTATATAGAGCTTGAAAAATAATAAACTTTCAAAAAAATTCACCTCAAAATGAGCAGTAGGCTAAAAGTTACCAACCTTTGTCCTTCTAGATAGCAAGGGCAATTTTCACTTTGTAAAATTTGAAAAAATGTGGGTGTCAATTTTTTTTGGATTAGGTGTTAGGGTTTAGCCCCCATTATTAGGAATCAATATTTAAGCCCCCTCCATGTGACCATAATATATGATTAGGGGGATAAGACCTTTTATGATTGGCCCCCTCTACAATTTGATAGATGTGATTGATGTGGGAGTGACATCATTCATAAGATGATTCCATTTACCCCATGAATAGTGTTTCATCTTGCTCCATTAAACTTGAATTTATCTTTTAATTCATAGTTTAACAAGGTAATCATAGTCAGGTATACTTGCTACATACAAAAAACAAGTAAAAATACAAATCCAAGGTGAAACAAACTTGAATCAAGGTCACACAAATCCAACAAAGGACCAACAAAGTAAAATGATAGGTCACAGGTGGGTCATGGGCCTAAGTTGAGCTACATGTTGCAAGAAGAAGGTCATAAACCAATGGATAGGTTTCAGGCTTGAGGTAAAACATAGATTGCATGAAGAAAGTTGTGAACTAGTAGCTTGTGAGCACAAGGTAGGGCCAAACCAATACTTACAATAAAGAAAAAGAGGTAAAATGACTAGCAAATGAAGACTATAAAATCTACCAAAATGCCAAACCTAAATAAAACAACTCCAGATTTATAAAATACGTATGTTTTTTTAAAAAATAAGTAAGGACCCACTTCATAATTTACAAAACCTAGAAAAACCTAAAAATTTCTTACCTCTTTGAGTAATGAATGATACAGATATGCACAAAATCCAAGTAATTACCTTTAAACCCTCTAAAATGAAAAAAATCACCCTATAACAAAAATAGGTCATGTTTACAACCAATACTAGGGTTTTGACACCTTCATAATCTAATTTTACTATCTATTTTTCATTTAGAGACTATATATGAATTTTATAGAAACCCCACCAAACCCTTGAAAATTTGAAATCACAAAGAACACCAAGAAGAAGCTAAAATTTAAACAAGATCACAAGAGAATCGATAGCATTCATCTACCATAACATCTTTAATACCATGTCGAAGTGGGCCACAGTTAAGTATCAACTAGATAGGATAGAATACACGAAGGTTATTCTATATGGAGTAGTGAAATCATTAATGCAAGAAATGAAGAAACTCACAATGAGAAAAATCATTCAAATATAATAACATATCTGGGTAGTTAACCAGAGGTACATAAGAAGATTCATTATTTAGGTGGAAGATACACATGTCCTCAAATATTCATTAATGTAGGATTATCTTCCCCAATAGACTTATTACACACCTAAGTGATACTTAAACAAACTAATTAGATCATGTAGGTAAAACCACATAGTGGGAAAAACATATACTAACATGAAAGACCTATTTTTCAAACAAACATTTTATTAATACATATCACATCAATTCCTCAACTACTTCTTTATTGCCTCAATGTTTTAGCCTCACCGATGTGCATACACATGGTATATGCAATATGCATATCAATGAATATACAAACATCTTTTACCAAAAAAATTTACAAATTATAATTTCAAAATAGAATATTATGTACCTACCTAATAAACTGATTTACCTCATAATGCACCTACACAATAAACTGATTCACCTCATAATGCATTATAAATAATTCAATGATTTGTTACTCTTTGGTCCTCATCATCCTATATTACATTCACATTATTAATATAACAAATATTAAATCCTCCTTATATTTGTTTCACTAAAATTTAAATCTATTTAATGTTTAAGGAGAAACAAAGATGAAAGGTATGGATTAGAGATTAGAGAGAACTTAGATTGGTTGCGTTCCATATCCAGATGATGTTGAACACTTCTTTTTGGCTGGGGAGGACTACATGTAAATAAGAAAGTACCACCACCAAAAATATTTGTTAGCAGATATATGAGTGGGATGTCAAGCTACACGCTTGTTCCTAGAAGTGTCAAACTTCCTTATGGATAACAATCCACTTTTTGAAACAAAATTGGTAATGAATTAAAAAATTGAAAGAGAGAGTAAGAGAGAGATATTCATATTATTCTTACAGTCTGAGTGTAGTAGAGAGTGACATAGTGTAGGTAATATGAGTTGTTAATGTTTTTGGAGGTATTTGAGGCAGGTTTAAGGAGGTTAGAGGAAATCCATAGTCATCGACATCAGTTAGACTATTGATGTCGATAAGGAGATATGCCGATGTTAGTTATATGATTGATGTCAGTTATGTGGCTAATGTCGATAGGGGTAGTAGGTCCTTAGGGGGTTGTAGGAGACTTTTCTGAGCTAGAAGGTGGATGTTAGTCAGGTTATGAGGTTGGGAAGAGTCATAAAGGAGCGTGTAAGACACAGGTGGGTCTAAATAGAAGGTTGGTATATTTGGAGTAGAGAAAAATAGGCAAAGGAGTTTTACAACCCCTCCATAGGGAAAGTTGAGACGTTCATGAAATGATAATAGTACAATGTAAAGTAATTGTAAAATGAGGGTTTAAAGGAATTACCAAAACACAAAGATATACTTAGTTGATGAAATAAATGAAATGTGGGTGTCAGATAGATGGCTTTGTTGAGGCATGTTGAAGTAATAGGTGAATAGAAAGACAAGCATGTATTGTCAGTTCAGAAGAATCCAAGATCTGTGTAGTATATCAATTTATGATCTGGACTAATTTGTGTAGAGTAACAGTAAGCCTAAATGTGGAAAGTTGAATGCCAAAACCCTATATGTAAATAATTGAGTTTTCTTGATTTTCGCTGCCCTAAACATCAGTTTGGAGTTTGGATTAAGTAATCGATGTCGGTGATCCCACTGACATCAACCATGGGTTAATCGACATCGATGGTATGAGAATAGGTAAAAGAGTTATTTTTTTCTTATTTTCTATTATTTCTCATGCTAAGTTTGATATCTGTTTGAAAATAGTAGAAATATGAGGTTAAAAAAGACATAGTTGGTTACGAATTTATTATTAGGGTGAGAAAAAAGTCATGGGTAGTTAGGATTAGGGGACTAAGTCTTTTTGTGACATAGTGGGTATGAATTAGTCTTAGGATGAGGTGGTTAGGTAAGGTGGCATAAGTAGTGTTTAATTAACTTAATTAAATATTTTAAATTAATTAAATGTGTGAGGGGTAAAATCATGGGTTAGGAAGGCTAATTATTAAAAAGGGGCTCAAGGGGGGTTTTGACATAGGAAGTTACACATGTGTGTGACATAATTTTGGTGTCTACATTTACCCCTTTTTATCTTGTAATTCATACTAATAAGTTACAAGACAAAAACAAGAGTTGGATGCTCTAGGTATTGGATGAGGTATCCCCCCTCAAAATGGGAACCGACGGAGGAGAAACTAGAATCGAGTACCAATTTGATAAAAAGTGAATTGGGTTAGTGGATGTTTGAGTGAGAAATGTGGTATTATTGCTGGTGCACATACTACTATGATTTATAGATGACAAAATCAAGGGCAGGTAAAGGTGAGGACTCAGATAGAAAAAACCAAATCACAGCTTGTAAGTGATAACTGATAAGGTCAAAATGATCAAAGTTGTAGCTTCAATGGTCTATGTGTTTTAGGTATTCGAGGTAGGAAGTGCCCTTGGTAAACACAAAATGTTGCAAGTGATAGGACTAGCTTGGTTGTGATCTAGAACACCTGATATGCATGTGTGTGTACAATAGCCAACTATAATGAGGTAGCATAAGCAGTCAAGACAAGCAATGCAAGGTTGGTTGAAAAGGGTCAATGATCGAAGGGATATTTATGATCTCTGATCAAAATCATCATGGGTGGAGATTTAAGTGATCTCTAAGGGTTGTGGTCATGGTTGGGGATATATATGTGATCTTTAAGTTAGTTGTCATTGTTAGGGAAATATATGTGATCTCCAATTTGCCCCAGATTAATGATATATTCCAAAGGGTTATGGTTGGTGTTATAAACTCTATTTTAAGGGTACTGACATTGGTTACTGTCGATGTCAATGACTTAGGTCAAGGATTTTGACATCGATAGGTGACCAAAATCAATAAAAAGGGGTTTGATGGCCCACCAAAACTCATTTGCAACATTTGATTGGAGAGAAAAAGAGCTCTAAGTGATAGTGATATGGCAGGGCTAGGAGGGGACCCAGTTGGAGGTGTGCCACCACAAGGAATAGCTATTCTAGCATGGAGGAGATGAAGAGATGAGGTAAGATCCTCTTTGAGTTAAATTTGAAGTTAAGTTTGTTAATTTGTGTTTTTAGGTTAAATTTAAAATTTGGGTTAAAAAATGTGTTGAGGGGGTAAGAAATGGGGTGGGGCAGGTTTAGGTGAATTTGGGAGGGATTTGGGAGTAGTTTGTAGGCAAAAGTTAAAAAGTGGGAGACCAGTTGTTCAGCCTTAGGGCTGAACCATTCACCAATGTCAGTGGGGTTCACCAATATCGGTTGACACGATGTTGATGTTGGTAGGTTCTATCGATGTTAATCAACACCAAGTGTTGATATTGACATATAAAACCAACATTAGTGACCTTTACAAACTCAAAATAGGAGAAAAGGCCAATTTTGGATCCCCAATTGAAGCAGTCAACTAGTTTAATGGCCGAGCTAGCTTCAGAAGACCTCATGTTGACTGAGTACTACCTACATAGCTTGGTTGAGGGTGTCAAGCCAATGTAGTTCTCCTAATGCATAGGGAAAATATATGAGGTATGGTTAAAAGTTTGTTAAAGGAAATAGTTAGGAAAAGGTAGGTTGAAATAAGTCATGGGACCTAGGGCTTAAAAGATAGGTTGTAGGATCGAGGGTGTAGGATATAAGCTATGGGGCCTAGAGTTGTGATAGGTAGTTGGGCCTAGGGTGGAGAGATAGGTAGTGAGGCATAGGGTACAAATATAGGTAGTGAGACCTTGGGTTTAGGTGGGAGACTAGGTTAGATAGTGAGGTGGGTATATGGCCGAGCTAACCTCAGAAGACCCCATGTCGACTAAGTGTTACCTAAAAAGCTAGATTGAGGGCCTCAAGATAATGTAGTTCTTCCAAAGATAAGAGAAAAAATGGGTGGTAGGTATTATTGAAAAGTATGTGAGTTGAGGTTTGTGTGTATGGATGCAGGCTAGGCAGGAGTTGATGATACGAGATTGACTACCTATGCTGCTGACGTGGATGAGGAGGGATGTCACCATAGATGAGTGGGAACACATGGTAGCCGTAGGGTTAGGAGGAGTGAGATGATATTGTAGAGTTGCATGGGATGTTATTTTGATGATAACATTGATAGAGAGGTGGGATCATACCACCAAAACCTTCCATTTATAGATTGAAGAGTTGACAATGACACATGAGGATGTGTATAAGATTTTGTGAATGTCACTCAAGGGTGAGGAACTCTTCTCATGTTTGAGAGAGGATCATAATATGCACATGGTTACATTATTTAGAGAGCATATTAGTGAGGCAACCTATCACTCAGGGAGCTTTGCCTACGAGTCAATGTACATTGCTAATGAGGAACAACATCGGTTGAGCATCTTGATGATGATAAGAATTATAGTATATGCACTATCAAACGTAGATGGTGGGAGATTTCTTATTATATTGATAGGTGTTCTAACATAGATGGTTGAGTAACGGATCATATTTATAGGGGGACTAGCTTTTTTAGCATAGTTATACAGAGAGTTGTGGGGGTTGAGACTAAGATGATGATATAGTTTATGTGTCAAGCATATGAGCACACCATAGTGACACAACCATTGGGGTTATCCACCATGATTATAGCTGGTTATAGGGTCAGTTTTAGATGGTGGAGAGATGGTATGGCCCTGACATGAGTAGATGGGATAGTTCAAGATTGATCATTGTAGGCACATCACAGAGGGATTGATTCTCATAGATATTGTTTGGAGGCCATACTTGACATACCCTGCATTCAAAGGGCAATCATAGTAGTGTGTTGGTTTATAGAGTACATTATGGGTTTGAGGGAGATGAACTAGAGAGCTAGAGATGATGCCTTTGGCATGGGTCAGGAGACAATCTAGCTTGTTACAAGATGTACCTCCTACCTTTCCTCAATATAGGAGGGATGATATAGAAGCACCCCTACCCTTACCCTAGGAGACAAATAGGCTAGATTTTGAAGAGATGTCAGTAGGCCCAAGTGTAGTAGATCTTGGATGCACAGTGGCATATCTTACATGGTGGATAGGTTTGCATCTCATAATTTAGTGATACAAGCATAACATGTAGTAGTACAGGCTTGAGATGTAGTAGTGCAGGCCTGAGATGTAGCTTAGGCACAGGTATTGATCCTATAGGGATATGTTATAGCATTGTAGGGCCTAGTTGGGGCATTACAGGGCTTGGTCAGGGCATTATAAGATTGGGTTACTATATTGATAGTAGAGAGGGATAGTTTGAGAACAACAAGTCAAGTTACTCCTCCTCCACCACAGGGACTAGTATAGGGGCCTTTAGTAGGTATGATGGGACCTGTATAAACTGTATATCTAGTGATGTACAACACTGCCCTTGATGAGATTATGTATTATGAGAGGGCAATCAGGGAGTTCCCATAGATTTAGAGATATTTTGAGTTTACGGAGCAAAAGAGACCAGTGACACATGCCACAACTTCTAGCTCATGTAGATGCAGATAGGTAGAGAGTGGTGATGACACTACTTCTTTATGACCAAGAGTATAGCCTCAAGGATTATGAGTGCCATATTTTGTTATTTTTATATATGTTATATACACATCAGCCTATGAACCGAAGATGAGAGATGTATTTTTTGAGGGAGAGATGATAATATTATGATCTATTTATGTATATTCATGTTTAGCGCGCGCACGCACGCGCGCGTGCGTGTGTGTGTGTGATGGTATATGCATAGTTGATTTGTGAGCTTCATCTTAGCATTTTTCCATATTTGTGATGGTGTATGCTTAAAATAAGTGGAGTAGGATTGATAGTGTTTGTATGAATTTTTCATCTTAGCAGAGAAATTGACATGTGATTGGGATGGGAAATAAAGAGTCAAGATGCTCATGTTTTGGCAAAGACCATAATCATAAAATAAATAGGCTCAGGATTATGAGCCTCTTTCATGCTTTGCATCATTTGACCATTTTTTTTGTTAGAGAAGCATTGTACTCACCTTGTGTCAAGTGAGCTCAAAGCCCCTTGAAAGAGTATGAGGGGAAAAGGGTAAAATGAGTGAGAGTGTTTGGGTAGCATAACCTTCTAAGTGGGGATGGTATGTTCCTACTTTGTGTGACCCAAGAGCTACTATAGGCAAGTCTATGACTTAAAGTTTTTTTTTTAAAAATGTAAGTTGATCAATGCGGGAAGCCTACAATGGGATTCTTGTTTGTGTTGAGGCCATATGAAGTTGATCAATACAAGAAGATTTTTTTTTAAAAATCATTATTTTCCTTGATAATAAAGCTTTGCCTAGCCATCCTTTAAGGGAGTGGTCTAAACATTTGTTTTTGAGTTTTTTAATAGTTTTCTTTCAAGGGAGTAGTCTATTTATAGTATCAAAAATAAGGTACGTAGCTATCCTTCAAGGGAGTAGTCTACGTTGAGAATCATGACCTAAGAGATTATAACTTGTCTACATATCCCCCTTTTTTTTTTAATTTTAGTCATGGAAAAGACTATAGAGGCTTAGGGTTTTTCCACTTTGAGGGAAAAACCATAACACTTCATAGGTTAAATAAGTGTGTAGGAGTAACGGTTAA
The DNA here is from genome assembly GCA_037957365.1 of Torreya grandis. Lineage (NCBI taxonomy): Eukaryota > Viridiplantae > Streptophyta > Pinopsida > Cupressales > Taxaceae > Torreya > Torreya grandis. Next base: position 803,723 of record JARHVA010001045.1, on the reverse strand, counting down.
AAGGAAGGGAGATGAATGTAATAGGGTTCCTCAAGGGACGAGCTCAAGTTAAACACGAGGTGAAGCATCACTTAATTAACAAAAGAATGGTCGTAGGTGAAAAGCATTTAAAGGCTTAGGTTCTAGCTTTCCTTCAAGAGAAGACAAGCGATAAGTTCCTATGCCATACTTTTGAGTTATGATGTAGGGTCCAAGCCAATTAGGAGAAAACTTACCCTGTTTGATTTTCTCCATGTTTGTCACATGTTGATTTTCATTTAAGATGAGATCTCCAATATTGAAATCTCACTCCTTGAGGTTTCTTTTGTAAGCACATTTGATATGCTCTTGATAGATTTGGAGGTGGTTGAGGGCTATGAGATGACGTTCATCAAACAACTCAAGTTGAGTGAAATGTTCTTAGTGAAAGTCATTGTTAGTAAGTATGTCTTGTAGAGAGATGTGAAGAGAAAGAATTTGGACCTTAAGAGGCAAAATAGCCTCCATCCCATAGACCAAAAAAAAAGGCATATCACCTGTAGGGGTGCAATTGCTAGTTTGGTAAGCCCATAAAGCAAAGGGAATGTGCATGTGTTAATCCTTGCCGGTATCATTGACTGCATTCATGAGGATTTTGGTCAAGGTTTTGTTAGAAGCTTATGCCTATCTATTTTCTTGTGGATAGTAGGGTGATGAAAATCTTAATTTGATTTCAAAGGTGTCACAAAGATTTTGGAAAATGTTATTTTTGAAATATTTGTCGTTATCTGTTATAATTTTATGGGAAACACTAAAATGATCGATGATGTGATGATCGATAAAGTTAACAATTTTGTTATCCTTAGTGGAGATGAGAGGAATGGCCTTGATCCACTTGGTGAGGTATTCAGTGGCATTAATGATAGAATGGTGACTAAGAGATGAATGAGGGTTAATCTCATTGATTAGATCCAAGCTCCCTTGGAAGAAGGATCATAAGTCTTTGGTGAATTGTAATGCATAACTTGGAACATGAAGGAGGTTAGTGTGTTGTTGACATTTGACACAATGCTGAATGTAATCACTATAGTCTTGATGGAGTGTTGGCCAATAATAGTCAAGTCGAAGGATACACTTGGAAACTATATGACTATTGAAATGTCCACCACAAATCCCATCATGGACTTCTTTAATAGTGAAGGGGGTCTCAGTACTAGTGAGGCATCTAAGGAGGAGACCATCAAAACTTCACTTGTAGAGAAGTCCCCCTAGAATAGTGTAACGAGTGGTACATTTCATGAAGGCACATCTCCCATTATTGGAGAGATCAGAAGGGCTAATAGAAAAGGAAAGGTAATTTGTGAGTTGTTTGTACTATAAGTCATGTGGGTTATATGTTACATTTTTGATAAAAAAAGATGTTAGTTGATACATAGGAGGGCAATGTTAAGTGATGCATAGTGACATAAATTTTTGAGGAAGAAGATGAAGAGAGTATGTGTGAAGCAAGTGAAGCCATTGTGTCAGCAAACTTATTTGTAGATCGAAGAACAATTTTCAAGAGCTAAGAGTCAAATGATCCCAATAGCGTATCTACATGATGTTTATATCACTACAAAATTTTATTTTTACATAGGTAGGAACCATTAACTTGATTAATCACTAGCTGAGAGTCACCTAAAATGGTTATTGATTTGATACCCAAGAAGATAGTTGTTTGAAGCCCTAAGTTTGAATCCCTAAGATCAAAGCCTCATATTTGGCCATATTGTTAATACATTTAAAATTTAGTTTAAATGTCAAAGGCATAGGCTCACTATCAAGAGGAATAAGAATGACCTTGCACCCCCACCGTGTTGACATTTAGACGCGTTAAAGAACATCATCATTCGATAGGAGATGTCATCGATGGAGAGAATTGTAATGGATTCGTTAGGGAATTTGAGGTTTGAAGGTTGGTTTTCAGGTAAAGGGGTGGCACCTAATTGGTCAGCGATCATTTTCCCCTTGATAAACTTTTATTGAATAAACTCTAAGTCAAATTCAGTAAGGAGCATGAGCCACTGAACTACACATTGGTTTTGATATGACTTGGAATGCATGTATTTGAAGGGATCAGTATGGGTGATGACATAGGTTTTGTGATTTAAGAGGTAATGGTAGAGCTTGGAGGCTACAAAGACCAATGCCAGGCAAATCTTTTTAGTATGGGTATATCAAGTTTCATAATCAATAAGTGTGTGGCTTATGTATTAAACCACTTGTTTTCAATGGTGATCATCTTGATATACAATCATATCACCCAAAGAATGGTCTATTGTAAAGATGTAAAGATAGAAAGGCTAATTTTCTTTAGGTGGAATAAGAACCGATGGGGAAAGGAGATACCATTTGAGTGCATCAAAGGCTTCCTAGCAATTTGTATTCCAATGAAAGGAGACATCTTTTTTGAGGAGATGGTGAAAGGGTTGACAATGATTTGACAATTGGGAGATAAAGTAGTAGATTGACTAAAGCTTTCCTTGGAGGCTATGAAATTGTTTTATATTAGTAGGTGGAAGCATCTCTTGTATTGCTCAAACCTTAGTAGGATCAACTTCAATACCATGGAGAGAAATGATAAAGCCTAAGAGCTTATTAGAAAGGACACCAAAGACACATTTATTTGGGTTTAGTTGAATGTTATATTGGAGGAGATGAGTGAATATGATTTTGAAAATCATCAAGTGATCTTGGCGAAGTTTAGACATTCTAAGTCATCCATGTAGTCTTCCATAATTTTGTGTAGGAGATCATGGAAGATGTAAGTCAAGGAACATTGGTAGGTGGCACCAATGTTCTTCAGACCAAAAGGCATGACCTAATAACAAAAATTTCCCCATGGGATGATGAAATTTGTCTTGTGTTGATCCATGAGAGTAACTAGGATTTGATTATAACCTGAGAACCCATCTATAAGTGATAACATCTCATGGCCAATTGTTAGATCAATAAGTTGGTCGATACTTGGCAAAGGGAAGTCATCTTTTGGCTAAGCAAGGTTTAAGTCATGATAGTCAGTGTAGATATAGATTCCTTCAGTCACTTTTGTGACAAAATAATATTAGAAACCCATTGCAGGTAGTCGATGGGTTGGATAAAGTTAACTGAAAGAAGGCATTGGAGCTCTTCTTTGACAAGGAAAGTAATATGAGGATGCATTTTATGAAGCTTTTGCTTAACAGGTTTAGCATCTTGATTGGTGATAATGTTGTGGGTGACAATAGAGGGGTTGATACCAGGCATGTCATTATAAGACCAAGTGAAGGATTTCTTATGGTTATTAAGAAATGTGGCATAATTAGCTTGCTCAAAGGAATCCAAAGATTTACAATATTGAGGACATGGGGGTTATCGTGAGAGGGCAAATTGATGTCAATGGTTGATTCATTTAACATAGCTTGTGTTTCAGATGGGAGTGATCTTTAGATATAGGAATCATCTACACCCATGTATGTGAGAATAATGTCATCATCTTGACATTGGACAGTGTTGATAGTGGGAGAGTCTTCATCAATCATTTTAGGATGAACGAGAGGAAGGGATGTTGTTTCCTTACCCCAGTGATAGGTGAGAGGCCCCAAATGGATGTCATCTATTGAAAAAAAAATTAGAAGGTATAAATAACTCTAATTTGGAAGGTGATGGTGGAGAAGAGGGTGGAGAAGGAGAGAGTAGCTCTTCGATAATTGGTACATGAGAAGTTTTTGTGAGTTTAGTTGGTTCATCATAACCCACTCCATGCCTCTTTTTTGTATTTTAAATAATTTTACTAGTGGGATATTCAATGGGCATATGAACACCCTGCTTATAACAAACTAAACCAAAACCTTTCAAGGCACACCTATAAAGATAGGTGTGATCGAAAATAGGCTTTCTCAAGAAAGAGAAGCCATAGGTAAAGGGTTGTGGTGAAGAGGATGAATTGCTGACAACAGGAGCTTGATCGATTCCCCCATATGTGAATTTAGTTTGAAGGTTAGGGGGTCCATAAAGGATGACCATCCCAATACAGGGATCATAATTTGGGTGTATATGAAGCTTTCCATACTCTTGTAAAGTATATAACATGTCAAGCATCAACAAATAATATTATCTAAGTGACAAACTCTTGAATGTTTCCTCCATGGGATCTTTGTCAAGAATTTGTGTCATTAGTATCTATGTAACCAAGGTAGTGGAGCTTGTGGAAGCTTCAGAAGTATCATGTGGAGAAGATGATTTATTTAATGTAATGAGAACATCATTGGGACTATAAGTCATGTTGCATGTTTTAAATGGAGGTAGGTTGGTAGGAATAACATGCACTTGCCCATTGCACTCAAAATTGACACAACGATGCAAAGTTGAGGGCACACATGCCATAACACATATCAAAGGTCATCCAAACAGTATGTTGTATTTTAACTCTCCTTCTACAACATAGAAGAGCTCAGGATTTGTGTGGGGACCTACATGGATATGTAAAACAATAATTCCCACTGTAGTAGGTATCGTATTATTAAAAGAGTGGAGCACCACATCGGTTTGAGACATGTAATTATCAAGAAGAGCTAGTTGTTTGTAGACATGGGTGGAAATAATGTTAATACTAGCTCCCCCATCGATCATGACTCTTTTGACATGAGTTTGATCAATATATATGGTAATAAAAAGGGTAGAATCCTGATCTTCATGGTGTTGAAGTGGAATTTTTGAATTGCTAAATGAAATCAAGGAGATGAAGTTAAGAGCATTGACCATAGCTACAAGAGGTTAGGGATCATTTAGTTGTACCTCAACCACTTGTAAGGAAATAATCAAAGCTTGATGGTGTTGGGGTGAGTTTTATATTAACTCACACAAGGACATTTTAATAGGAGTTTGGTGAAGCTGTTTCACCATCGAGATTTGAATAACTTCTGAAGATGTTGGTTTTGGGACACCCAAGATGGAAATATTGGAATTCAAAGGGGTGTCTTTGGAGAAGGTATGAGCCCAAGGAGTAGCAACCTTTTCCTTACCTTTATCATTTTTATTTTGTGACTGCGTAACCGTATTAACTGTGTTGATCTGAAACACAGGTGAAAGAGGTGACAAAGGGGGTACAACAACATCTTTGAGTTTGAATTCAAGTGGAATAGTATGATCCATTGTGGATGCTAGAAGTGGAATAACATGAAGGTTGACAGGAGTATTAAAAAAGAGAGAGTTGACATCAAAGTGTTGTCAAATAATTACTTTGAGAACTTTACAACTCTCACTATTATGCCCAAGAAAATGATGATATAGACACACTTGTGTATCATTAAACCAAGATGTCTTCAATCTAAGAGGGATATAAGGATTAATGGGAGGAAGAGTTATTATGAAAGATTACAATAACTGATGTATAAAAAATATACGAGAGCTTGTAGGTGGGCTAACACTTATTGTGATAATAGGATAGGACACCTTTTTTAGTTTAGGAGTTAAAGGGGTGATTTTGTGTGGCATATTTTTAGGTGGCAGTGGAGTTATGTGTTTTATTGACACTTTCTTAGTGTTAGGTATCATAGTGTCAGATGTGAAATTCTTACCAGGTGGTAGAGGCAGTAATGGAGGTAACTTATCCTTTTATTTTGCTTGGATTGGTGATATTCCAACTAAAGTAGAGGGGTATATCCCTAAAATTGATGGCAAAATTGAGGGTAAAAGAGGGAAGGATCAATGAGATCTAGGAATCTTAACATTTTTTTAGGGTTGAGGCTATGGAACTCCAACTTATGATTAGAGAGTCACCTATGGATGAATTAGATTAGAGACTAGACATATGCCTAAAGACCTAATTTGATTTAATGTGGTAGATGCCTATGAGGGTGAGGGTTCTGACATAGATGGAGAGCTTCTAGTGATTTTGATGAATAAGCTCTAACTTTTTCAAAGACCTTAGGGTAAATAGTATTGAGAGGGTTGGTTGTAAATTTTGACACTCTTTGTGTAGGATAAGGAGTTTTAATTTGGTCCTAAAATGCCACATGATCTAGCTTCATGTAGTCAATAAATTCTAGACTTTTCACTAACCACAAGAAGGGTTTAGATGAAGTTGACATAGGCCTTACAGTTGCTGCTTTAGAAGGCTAAGGTGATTGAAAAAGAGGGAAATTGTTGGTCTCTACTACCTTGGGCCAAAGACAAGAAAGAGCCGTAACTGGGTCTTCTTCGATAGAGACATGAGAAGAGGCATGGTCTTCCATGGGTGGAGGAGAGGTAGGCAAAGACGACTCCTCAAGGGGTAGAGCATAGGTATAATTGCTCCCTCAACATGTGGGCAAGGAATAGGTAAATTATGATCCTCCATAGGTAAAATAAGTATATGACTCCCCAATGGGAGTGTATTATCTTTGTTCATACCATTTTTGAAATTACTTGGTCAGATTTTGGGAAGTCAAGGAATTAGGTTGGATTGTTGTTTTGGAAGAAGTTGATTTAAGACCACCGCGTTGGTGGAGCCTTTTGATTTTTGTTTAAAAGGAAAAGTTTTAGAAGAAGTGGAGTCATTCGATTTGGATTTGGCATTTTTACTGTGTAACTTGACTCTACCTTCATCTATAGCCCAAATCTCAAGCTTTGGTGCCATTGTAAAGGCTTCATCAAATGTGCAAAAAGTTTGTACTTAGAGTGTGGACAAAATGTGCTTAGCATATGCCCTCAAAAATTTGAATTGAGAAGGATAGTTGATTGATTAAGCCTCTCCAACGAGAAACAAAATCTATGATAGACTCATCATCAAATTGTCTAATAGAATAAAGATATGTAATAGAAACCTTTTTAGAAACATTAATAGAAAAATGGTCTAAGAATATTTTTGTGAGTTGGGTAAATGAGAAAAGGGAGTGCTGAGTTATAGAGCTATACCAATCCAGTGTAGCACCTAAAAGAGACATAGGGAAAGTGCAAAGTAATAATGCATCATCATGCCCTATTAAATAAAAAGCATGTTTAAATGCTTACGAATGCTATTGTGGGTCCTATTTACTCTAGAAATGAGTAAATTTGGGGAGTTCCCACTGGATTAGATCAGGACAAATAGGCAAAGAAGGATGGATGGGTTCATTGCATATCTGATCATAAGATAACACATTCTTTGAACCTGACATGGATGTCTCTAGATTAGACATCTTGTCCATTAGCATCTTAATGAGGTATGGAGGGGGATTGGTTTGGGAGATACCCCCTAAGTTATAGGTGACCTGATAGGGAGTAGAGGGAATATATGACATAGCTTCTTGAGGTTGTGTTGATGTAATATAGAGATAATGAGTCATAGGCTGAGGTGGCAAAAAGAAATGGGGCTTATTTTGTTGGGTTAAAGACTATGCTTTAGTTGGATATTGTTATTGTAGGTTAGGTTATTAGCATGGTTATAATGGGTGAAGGGTGAGTCATAACTCATTTAATTATATGTGTGACAGTAGATGGAATAGGTACCACCAAATTTTGAAATGGGGTGAGACTTGATTGAATTGCTTGTGGTTGTGAAAGAAAGGAAGTCACGCCAGGGTTTAGGTGGGATTGGGTAGTTGGCGATGCTGAAATTTAGACAATATTTATGGTTAGATTACTTGTCAAAGTGGTGGTTTGAGTAATCATGGGGAAAATAGTGGAGACAGCTGAAACTGAAGTTGTCTCCATTAGAGAAGTTAGCATACCATATAGTGGGTCACTCAAAGAATTGCAAGTTCAGCTCATGGCAAGGTAATGCTGAAGGGATACCACATTATGATCAAGAAATTTAGAAAAATCTTGACCTCATTCACAAAAAATAGGAATTTTTTTGGGGCTAGGAGTATGCTCTATATCTGAAGTATGCTTCATGATAGAATCAGTAACAAGAGGGGAAGGTCTAAGTGGTTACCGACTTGCATAATCAGCAAGAATTTTGGCTTGGGCTTCCATCAATACCATGCAAGAAGAAGTATAAATAGTCTTAATACTCTATATCAGTGACAAAATAAGGAAAACTAGATTCAAGTGTAGTTAACTAGGTTGTTTTAGCTTACTATTTTGAGCAAACTGAAATTACATAGTCATCAATGTTGGTACTTAAAGTTTGTTGATGTTGGTGGGATTAACTCATGTCGATAGGATAGAGTCTATCAACATTGGTGGAATTAATTGATGTCAGTAATTTTGATATCCTGGGAGATGAAAAATCTAATGTGCATGCAAGAGAATAAATAAGAGATTCTTCTAACTTATAAGAAAAATGATAAGTTATTTTTAGAGGCAAAAGGAAGAGAAGAGTGGCAAGGAATAAGAAATTTTAGTTTATTTCCCTTAAATAAAAAATAAAATGTTGAATATTTTGCTTTGAGGGAAAAAAGGAGAAAGTAAAAGGAATGAAATTTCCACTATAATGCACCTATATAAATGCTTAAAACAAGTAATGAACCCAAGAAAAACTCCAGAGTCCCATCGAGCGTGCTAGAAATGTTTTACTTAATTTTGAATCTATTTGATGTTTAAGGAGAAAAAATGATGAAAGATAGGGATTAAAGATTTAAAAAACCCATATTGGTTGTGCACCATATCCAAATGATGTTGAGCACTCCTCTTTGGCTAGGGAGGACTACCTGTGAATAAGAAAGTACTACCACCAAAAATATTTGTTAGCAAATATATGAGTGGGCTGCTAAGCTATGCGCTTATTCCTGAAAGTGTCAAACTGCCTTAGGGATGACAGTCCACTTTTGAAACAAAATTGGTAATGAATAAAAAAGTGAAAGAGAGAGTAAGAGAGAGATATTAGTACCATTCTTGTAGTCTGAGTATAGCATAGAGTGACATAGTTTATGTAATGTGAGTTGAAGTTTTTGGAGATGGTTGAGGCAGGTTTAAAGAGGTTAGAGGAAATATATAGTCATCGACATCAGTTAGACTATCAATGTCGGTAAGGAGATATGGCCAATGTTGGTCATATGACTGACGTTGGTTATGTGATCAATGTCAGTAGTGGCAACAAGTCCTCAAAGGGTTGTAAGAGACTTTTCTAAGTTGGGAGGTGGATGTTGTTCAGGTTTATGAGGTTTGAAAGAGTCATAAGGGAGCGTGTAAGACTCAGGTGGGTTTAAACAGAAGGTTGGTATGTTTAGAGTAGGGAAAAATAGTTGAAGGAGATTTACAACCCCTTCATAGGGAGAGTTAAGATGTTCATGAAATGATAACAGTGTAATGTAAATTAATTATAAAATGAGTGTTTAAAGGAATTACCAAAATACAAAGATATTTTTAGCTAATGAATATTATGTGTATGTGAAATAATTACACATACTTCATAATTGGTAATACATCACTTGACATATGTTAGTTAAGCATATTTATATTCTTATGTTAAGGATATATATTAATTTATTTAAGTACATAATAGATTACTATATTACTACTATGTGTGTGTGTGTGTGTGTGTACATATATATATATATATTAAATGCCTAAATTATATACTATATTACTACTATATGTGTGTGTGTGTGTGTACATATATATATATATATGGCTAAATTATATACTATATTACTAATGTGTGTGTGTGTGTGTGTGTGTGTGTGTGTGTGTGTGTGTGTGTTTGTGTGTGTGTGTACATACATATATATATATATATATATATATTAAATGTCTAAATTATATAAATATACCTTAATATATGAATATCTTATTAATAAATCAATCAATACCTTATTAGTTTAGTATATTAAATTAACTATACCCACAGATATTCCTTATTCTTAACCATATCCTTGTCTGATTTACCCTTTAAAAAAAAAAAAAAATCCAAACCATGCAGAAGATTCAAAATTAGGACCTGTGTATCATAAATATCATTCTATATATAACCTTCACATATATTATATTAAATACTATGGAGGCATATTATATGAATTATACCTAGCCATAATTTATTGTCCATATACCATATAATTAGATGAACTATGGGTGTCAGATAGATGGCTCTGGTGAGGCATGTTGACTTAATAGGTGAACAGAAAGACAAGCATGTGCTGCTAGTTCAGAAGAATCCAAGCTTTGTGTAGTATATCAATTCCTGATTTGGACTGATTTGTGTAGAGTAATAGTAACCCTGAATGTGAAAAGTTGAATACCAAAACTTTATATGGGATTAACTAAGTTTTCTTGATTTTTGCTACCCTGAACATCAATTTGGAATTTACCTTAAGTAACCAACATCGGTGATCCCGTTGATGTCGATTGTGGGTTGACCGACATCGATGACATGAGAATAGGTAAAAGGGATATTTTTAGCCTATTTTTTGTTCTTTTTATTGCCAAGTGTGATATCTATTAGGAAATGATAGAAATGTGAGGTTAAGAAGGATGTAATTGTTTAAGAATTTATTATTGGGATGAGAGCTAGTCATGGGTTGTTAGGATTAGGGGACTAAGTCTTTTGGTGACTTAGAGGGTAAGAATTAGTCTTAGGATGAGGTGGCCAGGTAAGGTGGTATAATTAGTGTTTAATTAACTCAATTAAATATTTTAAATTAATTAAATGTGTGAGGGATAAAAGCATGGGTTAGGAAGGCTAATTATTAAAAAAGGGCTCAAGGGGGAGTTCAACACAGGGAGTTACGCACGTGTGTGACGTAATTTTGGTGTCTATAATATTTTCTTTTCCAAGATTGCAAATCCTATAAATAAAAATCACTCTTGATATGGGCATTGGTCTCCCTTAACATCATAGAGAGCAACTCAATATGTTTTTGTAATGCCAATAAGTTTTTGGAAGAACATTAGGAGAGCAAAAAATGAGAAAAGGCATTATAAACAATAAAAATCACCAAAGGACATACATGACACTCAAGGACCTTTTTATCAATTAAAACTCCCTCTACAATAACCCTTATACAATACTTAATAAACCCTTCATTCAAAGGGCAAGAACAAAATTTTTGGTATTAGGGATTGATTGTGGGGACGTCAACACTAGCCATGGCTCTATTGCTATTGAATCTAAATCTACATATTTTTTATACAAGGATGGAATAGCAGTTGGAAGGAATTAATGTTGGAATAGGGAAGGAAAATTGCTACACATTATCCTTCCCGTGAGTAGAGAGCAACACTGAAAACCATGGCAATATAGTTTTAAAAAGTTGATATTTTATTGAACTATAATAAATTATAATTTCCCTTCTCACTTTGGTCTCAAAACACCCCCTTTGTAGTAGTGTGTCCTTTTCTAATCATTTCAAACTTGGTAAAAAAATTTAGTTGCAGTGCGAAGTTCAGTATAGAACTTGTAGGAACTTTGAGCAAATCATTTGTCCATGTCCATACTTTTGTGTTTATGGCACTTCTTTTATCTATTATTGGTATGCCATCAATTGGCTAATGGAACCAAAAAAACGTTGGTAACTAGCTATACCAAACAGGCCACCACCGATTCCTTAATAATAACTCTTTTGCTATTTGTTAGACTTTTATTGGTGGAAAGTATTGGATATTTTTCTGGGCTGTTGTTGATTGTTGCAAGTTGATTTTTTTGTAACGGCATCAATTTCCCATAAATATTGAGAAAAAAACTCCCAAGTGTAAACAACAACAAGTGTTTGATGATGATGATAATAATAATAATAAATGTAAGTGGTTTTAGTATTTAATTTTTGGAGGAGTAGGTTTTCTAAGTTACATGTCAAGTAATGATAATTTGCTTTCTAAAGCCTTGTTATAACATGCTTTGAATAGTCAAGTAGATTTTTTAAAGTATTTGTAGAATAATAATAATAATAATTTTGGTTGGTATAATTTGTTTTTAGTTTTATGTTCAATATGATGTGTGGAAGGTGTTGTTGTTATATATATATATATATATATATATATATATATATATATATATATATATATATATAAAATTAATTTTTTTAAAATGAAAATTACATTAAAATATATAATATTTTTATAATATAATTTAGGATATTATATTTTTATGCATATCAAATAAAGTTATGTTATTATTGTATTTGAATATTTTCTCTTATAAATCACTTTGTGGTTTTAAATGAATAATTATTCTTTCAAATAATTGTCTTAATTTATAAGTTAATAATTTTTTTATAAATTCAACTTGAAAAGGGTAACTAAAATTATTACATTCATATTTAACAATTATAATACATATATAAAAAGAATCTGAACATTTTTTTTTTCTAAAAAAAAAAAATTTAATTAAAAAATATATGCACTAATAAAATAAAAGTGTTTACATTTTCTTTGCATGATTTTCCACACTAAAGTACTAAACTACGGTGTTTGATTAGATATTTAACAAAATTTTAATTTATTGTAGCCTTTGTTAAAAAAAATGTGCTTCTATACTTACTTTCAATAAAATATATTATTTATTAAAGTGTTGGATTTAAATTTTATTGATAATAATATAATTATTAAATTATAAATAAAATATGTTTTAAATTAAAAAATGATATTTACAAATAAAAAGATAAAAAATATGAAAAAAAGTTGAAAATTAATAATTACTTTATGTATTTCCTCATTAATGGGTCAATTGTTATTGGCAGTAAAGTTTGGAAAAGCAAATAGAAATGGACTCCTCCTCTAGGGGGATGGTTTAAGCTCAATTTTGATGGAGCTTCTTGTGAAAATCTTGGAGTCTCAAGAGCAGGTTATGTTATTAGGGGCTGTAGTGGTTCCTTAATTCGAGCATTGTCGAGAAAACTTCAATATGACACGGATAATGAGGTTGAACTGCAATATCTCACGTTGGGTATAGATATGGCCCTCCAATGTGGTATCCCTAAATTGTTGATTGAAGGTGATTCCCAAGTAATGATTTCTGTTCTAGAAAGGAAAGAGGCAAAAGCTTAACATTTGGAGAATATTCTGTCTAACACCTAGAAAAACTTAGAGCTTTTTTTTATGTAAGTTTCAAACATTGCTACTATGAGGTGAATATTGCATCTAATTTTTTAGCAAAATGTGGTATCGATCAAAAAGATAATTTTAGAATGGTTAATGTTCACATTGCATGGGAATATTTCCAAAAAATTTATTCAATCGATCTTGGTTAAGGAGGGGTTGTGGTGTGGTTGTTCATCTAATTGTGTGTTAGACCTCTACTTATTTTAGGGGGGAAAGTGTTTTGCCAAATTTGGAAGTCTACTAGTTTGGGCGCTCTTTGTTGGATGTTTAAGTAATAATTACATGGCATCTTCCTTGCACGAATGGGGAGCTTTTCATGCAGCGATACATTGATGTCAGATATCTAGGCATCATTCATTGAAATAATGACTTCTCTTGGCTTAGGGGGCTTTGCAGACAACTTTCCTTATCATAATGACATCCCTAATTTTTTATCTGAAATAGAGCTGACACGTGGGTCTTTGGTAGGTTTTACTGGAGGTGGTGAAGGTGGGAGTAAATGGTGGCAAAATGGAAGATATAATAGACATTGATCTAGTGGTCCTGAGTATTTAGGGGGGAGTAAGCTCAAGAAATGGCTTTCGTGGGCCATGTCTCGAGGGCAAGACTATCTCACATCTTTTGGTTGCCATTGGAGGAGTTTTTTGTGCTGATTTTGGAGGTCTTGGGGTTAGAGCTCCTGCTTGAGGGGGCAAGTTATCACGTGAATTCATAAATCATGATAATGTTTGCTTTTAATCTGATGGCGTTGGTCTCTGATGTGAAAGTGGTGGCCCAAGTGATTGCCTTTTGTGTGTGGTCAAAGGTGAGAGTGGGGCTAGTGAAAAAAATCTTGCTTCATGATCTGTCACCCTTTCCAAATCTGCCATTCTCTGGGAGAGATGGTCTTGAAGTGGTACTCATCTCAAATTTCAGGGCATTAGAGAAGCATTTTATGTTTTTGGTTGATATCATGGAGGATCTGCATAAGAAAGTTTCAAAGTAGGGCTCTTAGTGGAATAAACTTCCCACGATACATGTTTTAGAGCAACTCAAGACCCAAACCCTTGAGCTAACAAAAATGCACGAGTGTAGGCATGAAAGGCATAGGGTCGAATCTATCAAAAAATTAGTAAAATGGATTCAACGAAAGAAATTTACAGTGCCACCCTAGTGTAGTAAATCCTGGGAAGAAGTTTATGGAAGTTGGGCCCAAAGAAACACAAGCTAGTCTATGCTTCTGGCTGCTTGTGATAAAGGTGGGGGAAAAAAGTGAAAGTGGAATTATAACTTGGGATTGTTGGGGAAAATCCAAAGGGTGGAGAAGTTGTCTACGTCCTAGATTTCAAGGAAGAAGCTTTGGTGGGTATAGTTTATAAATGAACTTGGTTTTCTATCTCTAGTTTTGGTGTTTTGTGTCTCTTAGTTTACATCATTTTGGTTGTCATGATCTTTTTTGCTTGTCACCAGGGATCACTGGTCCTTTTGTAATTTTTGGTTGTTCTAGTCTTCTAGGTTTTTATGGATACTTTCGGATTGGGGGCCTATAAATACAATCCTCATTTATGTCTAAAAAATAATTACTTTATATATTAATATATAAAAATGTAAAATACACATGTAAATTAATGATTCTTTTTTAAAAAAATTAGAATTTTCCAATTATTTATTATTTATATAATTATAGAATATACAATAATTAAAACTATAAAAAAAAATTATTATTTAAAAAAAATTTCTAATCACCTATTATTCATATAATTATTATATTTATAATAATTTAAATAATACATTACAAATGAAAAAATTCACTAATAACATATTCATAAAAATAAAATTTTTATCTCTTGTACATTGTACACAACATGCCACTTCACTAAACCCTAAATAACTACAAATTTTTTAATTTATGAGAATTATCTTCCCTTCCAAATTAAAAAGGATTAAAATTTCTAATGCTTGAATTGAATTATCTTGAGTGGGTTGCCAAACTATGTGCTTGTTCTTGGAAGTGTCAAACTTCCTTAAGGATGACAATCCACTTTTTGAAACAAAATTGGTAATGAATAACAAAATGAAAGAGAGAGTAAGGGAGAGATATTCAGACCATTCTTATAGTCTGAGTGTAGCAGAGAGTGACATAGTGTAGGTAATGTGAGTTGTTGATGTTTTTAGAGGTGGTTGAGGTAGGTTCAAAGAGGTTAGAGGAAATCCATAGTAATCAACGTCAGTTATACTAATGATGTCGATAAGGAGATATAGCTGATGTCATTTATATGACCAATGTCAATTATGTGACCAATGTCGATAAGGGTAGTAGGTCCTCAAGGGATTGTAGGAGACTTTTTAGAGCTAGGAGGTGGATGTTCATCAGGTTTATGAGGTTGGGAAGAGTCGTAAAGGAGTGTGTAAGACTCACGTAGGTCTAAATAGAAGATTGGTATGTTTAAAGCAAAGAAAAATAGGTGAAGGAGTTTTACAACCCCTTCATAGGGAGAGTTGATATGTTTGTGAAATGAAAACAGTACAATGTAAAGTAATTATAAAATGAGTGTTTAAAGGAATTAACAAAACACAAAACTATACTTATCTGATGAAATGCATGAACTGTGGGTGTTGGATAGATGGATCTAATGAGGCATGTTGAATTAATAGGTGAATAGAAAGACAAGCATGTGCTACTAGTTTAGAAGAATCTAATCTCTATGCAATATATCAATTTTCGATCTGGACTAATTTGTGTAGACTAATAGTAACATTAAATGTGGAAAGTTGAATGCCAAAACCTTATATGTGAATAACTGAGTTTTCTTGATTTTTGCTGCCTTGAACATCAGTTTGGAGTTTAGATTAAGTAACTGATGTTAGCAATCCCACTAACATCGATCGTGGGTTGACTGACATTAGTGGTATGAGAATAGGTAAAAGGATTATTTTAAGCATTTTTTCTATTCTTTCTCATGCCAAGTTTGATATCCATTAGAAAATAATATAAATACAAGGTTAAGAAGGATGTAATTGGCTAGGAATTTATGGTTGGAATGAGAACAAGTCATGGGTAGTTAAGATTAGGGGACTAAGTCTTTTAATGACTTAGAGGGTAAAAATTAGTCTTAGGATGAGGTGGCTAGGTAAGGTGGCTTAAGTAGTGTTTAATTAACATAATTAAATATTTTAAATTAATTAAATGTGTGAGGGGTAAAAGCATAGGTTAGGAAGGCTAATTATTAAAAAGGGGCTCAAGGGGGGGTTTCAACATAGGAAGTTACATACATGTGTGACATAATTTTGGTGTCTATATTTGCCCTTTTTTTATCTTATAATTTGTACTAAAAATTGCAAGACAAAAACAAGAGTTGGATGCTCTAGGTATTGGATGAGGTATTCCCCCTCAAAATGGGAATTAAGAGAGGTGAAACTGGAATCAAGAACTGGTTTGATAAGAAGTGAATTGGGTTAGTGGATGTTTGAGTGAGAAATGTGGTATCACTACTAGTATGTATACTACTATGATTTATAGTTGATAAAATCAAGGACAGGTAAAGGTGAGGTGGACTTAGATAGAAATAACCAAATCATAGCTTGTAAGTGATAGCTGATAAGGTCAAAATGATCAAATTTGTAGCTCCAATGGTCCATGTGTTTCAGGTATCTGAGGTAGAAAGTTCCCCTAGTAAACACAAAAGGTTACAGGTGACAGGACTAATTTGGTCATGATCTAAAACACCTGATATATATGCATGTGTACAATATCCAATTATAGTGAGGTAGCATAAGTGGTCAAGACAAGAAATGCAAGGTTGGTTGAAAAGGGTCAATGATCGAAGATATATTTGTGATATCTGGTCAAAGTCATTATGGGTGGTGATTTAAGTGATCTCAAAGGGTGGTGGTGATGGTTGGGGAGATATATGTGATCTTCAAGTTTGTTTTCATGGTCACGAAGATATACATGATGTCTAATTTACCTCAGATTAATGGTATAGTCCAAAGGGTTATGGTCTCTATTTTAAGGGTGCCAACATCAATTACCTCATTGATGTTGATATGAAATGGTGCTAATGTTGACGACTTAGTTTAAGGATGCTGACATTCACAGGTGACCAAACTCGATAAAAAGGGGTTTGGTGGCCCACCATAACTCATTTACAACATTTGATTGGAAAGAATGAGAACTCTAAGTGCTAGTGAGATGGTAGAACTAGGAGGGGACCCAGCTAGAGGTGTGCTACCACAAGGACTAGTTATTCCAGCCTGAAGGAGATGGAGAGATGAGATAAGATCCTCTGTGAGTTAAATTTGAATTTCAATCCAAGAGGGCTATGGGGATTAATGGGAGGAAGAGTTATTATGAAATATCGTAACAATTGACATAGAAAAAAGATGTGAGATCCTATAGGTGGACTAAAAATATTATGGTAATAGGAGTGGACACCTTTTTTAGTTTAGGAGTTACAGGGGTGATTTTTCATGGCACCTTTTTAGGTGGTGGTGGAGTTACATGTTTTAATGACACTTTCTTGGTGTTAGGTATCATGGTGTCAGATGTGAAATGCCTACTAGGTGCAGACACAGTAGTGGAGGTAACTTAGCCTTTTTTTTGCTTAGATTGGTGATACTCCAACTAAAGTAGAGGGGTGTGGTCCTAAAATTGATAGCAAAGTTGAGGGTAGAAGAGGGAAGGATTAGTGAGATCTTAGCAGCTTAATATTTTTTTAGGGTTCAGGCCATGAGACTCTAACTTATGGTTAGAGAGTCAGATCTAATTTCACCTATGGATGAATTAGATTAGAGACCAGACATACATCTAAAGACCTAATTTAATTTAATGTGGTAGATGCCTATGAGGGTGAGGGTTCTAACATATATGGATGAGCTTCTGGTGATTTTGGTGAAGAAGCTCTAAATTTTTCAAAGACCTTGGGGTAAAGGGTAGTGAGAGGGTTGGTAGTAAAGGTCAACACTCTTTGTGTAGGATAAGGACTTTTAAGTCATTCCTAAAATTCCATGTGATTTAGCTTCATGGAGTCAAGAAATTTTAGACTTTTCACTAACCACAAGAAGGGTTTAGATGAAGTTAAAGCAAGCCTTATGATTGCTTCTTTAGAAGGCTGAGGTGATTGAGAAAGAGGGAAATTATTGGTCTTTGTTACCTTGGCCCAAAGATAAGAAAGAGTTACAATAGGGTCTTATTCTATAGAGACATGAGAAGAGGCATGGTCTTCCATGGGTGGGGGAGAGGTAGGCAAATAAGGCTCCTCAAAGGGGTAGAGCATAGGTATAATTATTCCCTCAACATACGGGTGAGGAACAGGTAAAATATGATCCTCCATAGGTAAAAGAAGTAGTAAAATTGGTGGAATTGGAGTAGGTGCAATAGGTCTCTCATCTAATGTAGGAGTAGATAACACTGACTCTTCTAGATGCAAAGGAGGATTGGATAGGGTTTTACTTTCCATCAGTGAATAGGTAGGTGAAGAGGGCTCTTCAAGAGGGTATAACATAGGAATGATGTTCCTCTCAACATGTGGTTGTAGAATGGGTAAGGCATGGTCCTCAAGTGGTAAGAGGGTAGGTAATATTGGTGCAAAAAGAAACAGTGATACAGGCTCCTCTGGTGGCAAAAGGAGTGGTAAAGGAGGTTCTTCCTCATGCGGGAATAAAATGAGTGAAGTAGGCTCTTCTACCTGAGGAGGAAGAATGGGCAAAAGGAATGCCGTGGACTATGGGTGAGGAGTAGGTAAAATGGGTGCCTCCTATTGTGGGAGAGGTTGAACTAGAGGTAAAGGAAAGACCATATTAATCATATGGATATTATGATCAGAAGAGTTATTAGTCATGGTTTGAATACTATTTTGATTGGGTGAACGGTTAGGAAAAGGCTATTTGAACACAACAATATTTTGATTAGCAGGCACATTAGGGTTATCCAAGATGATATCACCTCTATCAAGCATGTCTTGAACAATGTTCTTGAATGTTTTATAGTTATTAGAATTGTGGTCTTTGACTCAATGGTAGCTACAAAACTCATCCTCCTTGTACCAAGTTAGAATAGGATGGGAAGGGTCAAACTGTATAAGAGGCTTAATTTCAAGAAGGGTTATGGCTCCTTTTGCAATAGTGTTTTCAAAATAGAAGTATATGACTCCCCAATGGGAATGTATTGTCTTTGTTCATACCATTATTAGAATTGCTTGGTCAAATTTTGGGAACTCAAAGAATTAGGTTGGTTTGAGGTTGTGGAAGAAGTTGATTTAATACCACCATGTTGGCAGAGCCTTCAGATTTTTGGTTAGAAGGAGAAGCATTAGAAGAGGTGGAGTCATTTGATTTATAGTTAGCATTCTTATTATGTAACTTGAATTTGCCTTCATCTATAGCCCAAATCTCAATCTTCTGTGCCATTACAAAGGCTTCATCAAATGTGCAAAAATTTTGTACTCAGAGTGTGGAGAAAATGTGATTAGTATATGCCCTCAAGAAGAGCTCAATAAGCTTAGGTTGGGGTAAAGAGAAGGAGAGTTGATTGATTAAGCCTCTCCAATGAGTGACAAAATCTGTGATAGACTCATCATCAAATTGTCTAATAAAATAAAGGTATATAATATAAACCTTTTTAGAAATGTTAATAGAGAAATGGTCTAGGAATATTTATGTGAGTTGGGTAAATGAGAAAAGGGAGTGCTAAATTATAGAGCTATACCAATCCAGGGTAGCACCTGAAAGAGTCATAGGGAAAGTACAAAGTAATAATGCATCATCATGCCCTATTAAATCATAAGCATATATAAATGCTCACAAATGTTATTGTGGTTCCACTATACTCTAGAAATGATTAACTTAGGGGAGTTCCCATTGGCTTGGATAAGGATGAATAGGCATAATAGGATGGATGGGTTCATTACATATTCGATCATAAGATAACACATTCTTTGAACCTGACATGGATGTCTCTAAATTAGACATCTTGTCCATTAGCATCTTAATGAGGTCAAGAGGGGTATTAGTTTGGGAAATGCCCCCTAAGTTATAGGGGACCTGATAGGAAATAGAGAGAGTGTATGGCATAGATTTTTGAGGTTGTGTTGATGCAACATATGGATAATGAGTCATAGAATGGGCGGCATAAAGAAAAGGGGATTATCCCATTGAGTTAGAGACTATGCTTTGGTTGGATGTTGTTATTGTAGGTTAGGTTATTGGCATGGTTATACTAGGTGAAGGGTGAGGTATAACTCAGGTAATTATAGGTGTGAGAGTAGATGGAATAGGTACCACCAAATTTTGAAATGAGGTGAGACTTAATTGAACTACTTGTGGTTGTGAAAGTAAGGAAGTCATGCCAGGGTTTAGGTGGGATTGGGTAGTTGGTAATGCTAAACCTTAGACATTATTTATGGTTAGATTACTTATCAAAGTGGTGGTTTGAGTGATCATGGCGAAAATAGTGGAGACAACTAAAACTTAAGTTGTCTCCCTTAGAGAAGTTGGCATACCATATAGTGGGTCACTCAAATAATTATGGGTTTAGCTCATGGCGAGGTAATGCTAAAGGGCTACCACATTATGATCAAGAAATTTAGCAAAATATTGATCTCCTTCAGGCATAATGGTAATTTGGTTGGGCCTAGGAGTATGCTTTGTATCTAAAGTATGCTCTATGATAAAATCAGCAACAAGAAGGGAAGGTGGAAGTGGTTTCCATCTTGCATAATCGATAAGAATTTTGGCTTGGGCTCTTGTCAATACCATGTAAGAAGAAGTAAAAATCATCTTAATACTCTGTATCAGTGACAAAATAAGGAAAAATAGATTCAAGTGTAGTTAAGTAGGCTATTTTAGCTTGTTATTTTAAGAAAACTAAAATTACACAGTCATCGATATCGGTAGTTAAATTCTATCGATGTCGGTGGGATTAATCAATGTTGGTAGGATAGAGTCTGTCGATGTCATTAAAATTAATTGATGTCAGTCACTGTGATATCCTAGGAGATGAAAAATTTAATGTGTATGCAAGAGAATAAAGAAGAGATTCTTTTAGCTTTTAATAAAAATGATAAGTTACTTTTAGAGGCAAAAGGAAGAGAAGAGTGGCAAGGAAGAATAAATTATAGTTTACTGCCCTTAAATAGGAAATAAAATGTTGAATATTTCACTTTGAGGGAGAAAAGAATGATAAAGTGAAATAAATGAAATTTTCACTATACCTCATCTATATGAAGGCTTAAAATAAACAATGAACCCAAAAAAACTCCAAGGTCCCACCGAGTGTGCTAGAAATGTTTTACTAAATTTTGAATCTATTTGATGTTTAAGGAGAAATAGAGATGAAAGGTAGGGATTATAGATTAAAGAAAACCTAGATTGGTTGCACGCTATATCCAAATGATGTTAAGCACTCCTCTTTGGCTAGGGAGGACTACCTATGAATAAGAAAGTACTACCACCAAAAATATTTGTTAGCATAAATATGAGTGGGCTGCCAAGCTACGTGCTTATTCCTAGAAGTGTCAAACTTCCTTAGGGATGACAATCCACTTTTTGAAACAAAATTGGTAATGAATAATAAAATGAAAGAGAGAGATATTCATATCATTCTTGTAGTCTCAGTGTAGCATAGAGTGACATCGTACAGGTAATGTGAGTTGTTGATGTTTTTAGATGTGGTTGAGGGAAGTTCAAAGAGGTTAGAGAAAATAAAAAGTCAATGACATTGGTTAGACTATCGATATTGGTAAGGAGATATGGCCGATGTCGATTATATGACTGATGTCGATTATGTTACCAATGTTGATAGTGGCAGCAAGTCCTCAAGGGGTTGCAAGAGACTTTTCTAAGTTGGGAGGTGGATGTTGGTCAAGTTTATGAGGTTGGTAAGAGTCGTAAGGGAGCGTGTACAACTCAAGTGGGTCTAAACAGAATGTTGGTATGTTTGGAGCAGAGAAAAATAGGCAAAGGAGATTTATAACCCCTCCACAGAGAGAGACAAGATGTTCATGAAATGATAACAGTACAATGTAAAGTAATTATAAAATTAGTGTTTAAAAGAATTGCCAAAACATAGAGGTATACTTATCTAATGAAATGGATGAACTGTGAGTGTCAGATAGATGGCTCTAGTGAGGTGTGTTGAAGTAATTGGTGAACAGAAAGACAAGCATGCGCTACCAGTTTAGAAGAATCCAAGGATTGTGTAGTATATCAATTCTTGATCTGGATTGATTTGTGCAGAGTAATAGTAAGCCTAAATGTGAAAAGTTGAATGCCAAAACTATGTATGCAAATAACTAAGTTCTCTTGATTTCTACTACCATGAACATTAGTTTAGAGTTTGGCTTAAGTAACCAACATTGATGGCATGAGAATAAGTAAAAATGCTATTTTGAGCCTATTTTCTATTCTTTCTAGTGTCGATTGTGATATCCATTAAGAAACGGTAGAAATGGGAGGTTAAGAAGGACGTAATTGGCTAGGAATTTATTGTTGGGATGAGAACAAGTCATGGGTAGTTAGGATTAGGGGACTAAGTCTTTTGATGACTTACAGGGTAAGAATTAGTCTTAGGATGAGGTGGCCAGGTAAGGTAGCTTAATTAGTGTTTAATTAAATTAATTAAATATTTTAAATTAATTAAATGTGTGAGGGGTAAAAGCATGGGTTAGGAAGGCTAATTATTAAAAAGGGGCTCAAGGGGGGTTTTGACATAGGTATTTACGCACATGTGTGATGTAATTTTGGTGTCTACAATATTTTCTTTTCCAAAATTGTAAATCATATGAATAAAAATCACTCTTGATATGGGCATTGGTCCCCCTTAACATCATAAAGAGCAATTCAATATGTTTTTGTAATACCAATAAGTTTTTGGAAGGACATTAGGAGAGCAAAAAATGAGAAAAGGAATTATGAAAAATAAAAATCACCAAAGGACATACATGACACTCAAGGACCTCTTTATCAATTAAAACTCCCTCTACAACAATCCTTACATAATACTAAATAAGACCTTCATTCAAAGGGCAAGAATAAAATTTTAGGTATTAGGGATTGATTTTGGGAACGTCAACACTAGCCATGTCTCTACTCCTATTGAACCTAAATCTACATATTTTTTATACAAGGATGAAATAACAGTTGGAAGGAATTAGTGTTGGAATAGGGAGGGAAAATTGCTACAAATTACCCTTCTTGTGAGTAGAGAGCAACACTGAAAAGCATGGCAATATAGTTTTAAAAAGTTGATATTTTATTGAACTATAATAAATTATAATTTTCCTTCTCACTTTGGTCTCAAAACACCCCCTTTGTAGTAGTGTGTCCTTTTCCAATCATTTCAAACTAACTAAAAAAATTTGGTTGCAGTGCGAAGCTCAACATAGAACTTGTAGGGACTTTGAACAAATCATTTGTCCATATCCATAGTTTTGTGTTTATGTCACTTCTTTTATCTATTATTGATATGCCATCAATTGGCTAATGGAACTAAAAAAATGTTGGTAACTAGCTACAACAAATAGGCCACCTCCGATACCTTAACAATAACTCTTTTGCTATTTGTTACACTTTTGTTGGTGGAAAGTAATGGACATTTTTTTGGGATTTTGTTGGTTGCTTCAAGTTGATTTTTTGTAATAGCATCAATTTCCCATGAATATTGAGAAGTGTAAACAAATGTAATAATGCATCATCGTGCCCTATTAAATCATCGTAAGGGTAGCACTCGAAAGAAACATAGGGAAAGTGCAAAGTAATAATGCATCATCGTGCCCTATTAAATCATAAGCATATATAAATGCTCACAAATGTTATTTTGGGTCCTCTTTACTCTAGAAATGAGTAAATTTGGAGAGTTCCCATTGGCTTGGATAAGGGTGAATAGGCATAGAAGGATGGATGGGTTCATTACATATTTGATCGTAAGATAGCACATTCTTTGAACTTGACAAGGATGTCTCTATATTAGACATCTTGTCCATTAGCATCTTAATGAGGTTTAGAGGGGTATTAGTTTGGGAGATACCCCCTAAGTTATAGGGGACTTGATAGGTAATAGAGGGAGTGTATGGCATAGATTTTTGAGGTTGTGTTGATGCAACATATGGATAATGAGTCATAGACTGCGGGGCATGAATAAAAGGGGCTTATCCCATTGAGTTAGAGACTATTCTTTGGTTGGATGTTGTTATTATAGGTTGGGTTATTAGCATGGTTATATTGGGTGAAGGGTGAGGTATAACTTAGGTAATTATAGGTGTGAGATTAGATGAAATAGGTATCACCAAATTTTAAAATGGGGTGAGACTTGACTGAACTACTTGTGGGGTTGAAAGTAAGGATGTCATGCTAGGGTTTAAGTGGGATTGGGCAGTTGATAATGCTAAAATTTAGACATTATTTATGGTTAGATTACTTATCAAAGTGATGGTTTGAGAAATCATGGGGAAAATAGTGGAGACAACTAAAATTTAAGTTGTCTCCATCAGAGAAGTTGGCATACCATATAGTGGGTCACTCAAATAATTATGGGTTTAGCTCATGGCAAGGTAATGCTAAAGGGATACCACATTACAATCAAGAAATTTAGCAAAATATTGATCTCCTTTAGGCATAATGGTAATTTGGTTGGGCTTAGGAGTATGCTTTGTATCTAAAGTATGCTCTATGATAAAATCAGCAACAAGAAGGGAAGGTGGAAGTGGTTTCCATCTTGCATAATCGATAAGAATTTTGGCTTGGGCTCATGTCAATACCATGTAAGAAGAAGTATAAATCATCTTAATACTCTATATCAGTGAAAAAATAAGGAAAAATAGATTCAAGTGTAGTTAACTAGGCTATTTTAGCTTGTTATTTAAGAAAACTAAAATTACACAGTCATCGATATCGGTAGTTAAATTCTATCGATGTCAGTGGGATTAATCAATGTTGGTAGGATAGAGTCTATCGATGTCAGTAGAATTCATCGATGTCAGTCACTATGATATCCTAGGAGATGAAAAATTTAATGTGTATGCAAGAGAATAAAGAAGAGATTCTTTTAACTTGTAAGAAAAATGATAAGTTACTTTTAGAGGCAAAAGGAAGAGAAGAGTGGCAAGGAAGAAGAAATTACAGTTTATTGCCCTTAAATAGAAAATAAAATGTTGAATATTTCACTTTGAGGGAAAAAAGAAGAATAAAGTGAAATAAATGAAATTTCACTATAATGCATCTATATGAATGCTTAAAATAAGCAATGAACTCAAAAAAACTCTAGGGTCCCACCGGGCGTGCTAGAAATGTTTTACTAAATTTTGAATCTATTTGATGTTTAAGGAGAAATAGAGATGAAAGGTAGGGATTATAGATTAAAGAAAACCTAGATTGGTTGCATGCTATATCCAAATGATGTTAAGCACTCCTCTTTGGCTGGGGAGGACTACCTGTGAATAAGAAAGTACTACCACCAAAAATATTTGTTAGCATAAATATGAGTGGGCTGCCAAGCTATGTGCTTATTCCTAGAAGTGTCAAACTTCCTTAGGGATGACTATCCACTTTTTGAAACAAAATTGATAATGAATAACAAAATGAAAGAGAGAGATATTCATATCATTCTTGTAGTCTGAGTGTAGCATAGAGTGACATCGTACAGGTAATGTGAGTTGTTGATGTTTTTAGAGGTGGTTGAGGCAAGTTCAAAGAGGTTAGAGAAAATAAAAAGTCAATGACATTGGTTAGACTATCGATGTTGGTAAGGAGATATGGCTGATGTCGATTATATGACTAATGTCGATTATGTTACCAATGTCAGTAGTGGTAGCAAGTCCTCAGGGGGTTGCAAGAGACTTTTCTGAGTTGGGAGGTGGATATTGGTCAAGTTTATGAGGTTGGGAAGAGTCGTAAGGGAGCGTGTATGACTCAAGTGGGTCTAAACAGAATGTTGGTATGTTTGGAGCAGAGAAAAATAGGCAAAGGAGATTTATAACCCCTCTACAGGGAGAGACAAGATGTTCATGAAATGATAACAGTACAATGTAAAGTAATTATAAAATTAGTGTTTAAAAGAATTGCCAAAACATAGAGATATACTTATCTAATGAAATGGATGAATTGTGAGTGTCAGATAGATGGCTCTAGTGAGGTGTGTTGAAGTAATTGGTGAACAGAAAGACAAGCATGCGCTACCAGTTTAGAAGAATCCAAGGATTGTGTAGTATATCAATTCTTGATCTGAATTGATTTGTGTAGAGTAATAATAAGCCTAAATGTGAAAAGTTGAATGCCAAAACTATGTATGCAAATAACTAAGTTCTCTTGATTTCTACTACCATGAACATTTGTTTAGAGTTTGGCTTAAGTAACCAACATTGATGGCATGAGAATAAGTAAAAAGAATATTTTGAGCCTAT
Source organism: Torreya grandis (assembly GCA_037957365.1). Lineage (NCBI taxonomy): Eukaryota > Viridiplantae > Streptophyta > Pinopsida > Cupressales > Taxaceae > Torreya > Torreya grandis. The sequence goes on along the minus strand of JARHVA010001045.1, from coordinate 777,435 downwards.
TTTTTATTCTTTCTAGTGTCGATTGTGATATCCATTGGGAAACGGTAGAAATGGGAGGTTAAGAAGGACGTAATTGGCTAGGAATTTATTGTTGTGATGAGAACAAGTCAATGGTAGTTAGGATTAGGGGACTAAGTCTTTGATGACTTAGAGGGTAATAATTATTCGTAGGATGAGGTGGCCAGGTAAGGTGGCTTAAGTAGTGTTTAATTAACTTAATTAAATAGTTTAAATTAATTAAATGTTTGAGGGGTAAAAGCATGGGTTAGGAAGGCTAATTATTAAAAAGGGGCTCAAGGGGGGGTTTTGACATAGGTATTTATGCACATGTGTGATGTAATTTTGGTGTCTACAATATTTTCTTTTCCAAAATTGTAAACCCTATTAATAAAAATCACTCTTGATATGGGCATTTGTCTCCCTTTACATCATAGAGAGCAACTCAATATGTTTTTGTAATACCAATAAGTTTTTGGAAGGACATTAGGAGAGTAAAAAATGAGAAAAGGCATTATAAACAATGAAAATCACCAAAGGACATACATGACACTCAAGGACATTTTTATCAATTAAAACTCCCTCTACAACAATCCTTACACATTACTAAATAAACCCTTCATTCAAAGGGCAAAAACAAAATTTTAGGTCTTAGGGATTGATTTTGGGAACGTCAACACTAGCCATGTCTCTACTCCTATTGAACCTAAATCTAAATATTTTTTATACAAGGATGGAATAGCAGTTGGAAGGAATTAGTGCTGGAATAGGGAGGGAAAATTGCTACACATTACCCTTCTTGTGAGTAGAGAGCAACACTGAAAATCATGGCAATATAGTTTTAAAATGTTGATATTTTATTGAACTTTAATAAATTATAATTTCCCTTCTCACTTTGGTCTCAAAACACCCCCTTTGTAGTAGTGTGTCCTTTTCCAATCATTTCAAACTAACTAAAAAAATTTGGTTGCAGTGTGAAGCTCAGCATAGAACTTGTAGGGACTTTGAGCAAATCATTTGTCCATATCCATACTTTTGTGTTTATGTCACTTCTTTTATCTATTATTGATATGCCATCAATTGGCTAATGGAACTAAAAAAATGTCAGTAACTAGCTACACCAAACAGGGCACCACCGATACCTTAACAATAACTCTTTTGCTATTTGTTACACTTTTGTTGGTGGAAAGTAATGGACATTTTTCTGGGATTTTGTTGGTTGCTGCAAGTTGATTTTTTGTAATAGCATCAATTTCCCATGAATATTGAGAAGTGTAAACAAAAATAATAAGTGTTTAATGATGATGATGATGATGATGACGACGATGATGATGTAAGTGTTTTTAGTATTTTGTATTTAATTTTTGGAGGAGTAGGTTTTCTAAGGTACATGCCAAGTAATGATAATTTGCTTTCTAAAGCCTTGTTAGAACATGCTTTGAATAGTCAAGTGGATTTTTTAAGGTATTTGTAAAGTATTAATAATTTTGGTTGCTATAATTTATTTTTAGTTTTATGTTCAATATGATGTATGGAAGGTGATGTTGTTCAATCTTTTTTTCTTTCTTTATCTTTATATATATATATATATATATATATAATTAAAATTTATTATTTTAATGAAGATTATATTAAAATATATAATATTTTTATAAAAATATAATTTTAGTATATCATATTTTTATGCATATCGAATAAAGTTACATCATCATTGTATTTGAATATTTTCTCTTATAAATCATTTTGTGGTCTTAAATGACCTATTATTCTTTCAAATAATTGTCTTGATTCATAAGTTTAGATTTATTTATAAATCCAACTTGAAAAGGATGACTAAGGTGATTACATTCATACTTAACAATTATAATACATATACAAAAATAATCTAAACATTTTTCTTTTTCTAAAAAAAATATTTAATAGAAAAAATATACAATCATAAAATATATCATATAAATATATTAAAAAATAAAATGAAGTTAAATTAAATCTAAGAAATAAAAGTGTTTAATTTTTCTTTGCTTGATTGTCCAAACTAAATTACTAAACTATGGTGTTTGATTAGATACTTAACAAAATTTTAATTTATTGTAGCCTTTGTTAAAAAAAAAGGTGTTTCTATACTTGCTTTCAATAAAATATATTATTTATTAAAGTGTGGGATTTAAATTTTATTAATAATAATATAATTATTAAAGTAAAAATAAAATATATTTTAAATTAAAAAATGATATTTACAAATAAAAAGATAACAAATATGAGAAAACGTTGAAAATTAATAATTAATTTATGTATCCCCCCATTAATGGGTCAATTGCCATTGGCAGTAAAGTTCAGAAAAGAAAATAGAAATGGATACCTCCTCTGGGGGGATGGTTTAAGGTCAGTTTTGATGGAGCCTTTCATGAAAATCCTAAAGCCTTAGGATTGGGTTGTGTTATTAGGGACTGTAGTGGTTTCTTAATTCGAGAGTTGTTGAGAAAACTTCAAGATGGCATGAATAATGAGGTTGAAGCACAAGCTCTCACGTTGGATATAGTTATGGCCCTCCAATGTGGTATCCATAAATTGTTGATTGAAGGTGATTCCCAGGTAATGATTTCTACTCTAGAAAGGAAAGAGGCAAAAGCTTGGCATTTGGTGAATATTTTTTCTAACACCTAGAAAAACTTAGAGCTTTTTTCTGAAGTTTCAAACATTGCTACTGTGAGGTGAATACTGCAACTAATTTTTTGGCAAAATGTGGTATTGATCAAAAAGAGAATTTCAAAATAGATAATGTTCACGTTGCATGGGAAGATTTCCCAAATTTTTCTTCAATTGATCTTTGTTAAGGAGGGGTTGTGGTGTGGGTGTTCATCTAACTATGTGTTAAACCTCTACTTATTTTAGAGAGGAAAATGTTTTGCCAAATTTGGAGGTCTGCTAGTTTGGGGGCTCTTTGTTGGATGTCTAAGTAATAATTGCCTGGCATCTTCCTCACACGATGGGGAGCTTGCCACATAGGGATACATTGATGTTGGATATCTGGGCATCATTCATTGAAACAGTGACTGCTCTTGGCTTAGGGGGCTTTGTGGATAAATTTTCTTATCATAATGACATCCCCATTTTTTAATGCAAAATAGAGCTAGTGTGTGGGTCTTTGGTAGGGTTTGCTAGAGTCGGTGAAGGTGGGAGTAAAGGGTGGCGGAATGGAAGATATAAAAGACATTTATCTAGCAGTCATGAGCATTTAGGGGGCAAGAAAAACTTTAAAAATGGTTTTCGTGGGCCATGTCTCAAGGGCAAGACTGTCTCACATCTTCTAGTTGTCATCAGAGTTGTTTGAGGTGATTTTGGAGGTCCTGGGGTCAGAGTTCCTGCTTGAGGGGGTGGGTTATCATGTGAATTCACAAATCATGATAATTTTTTCTTCTAATCTGATGACGTTGGTCTTTGACGTGAAAGTGGTGGCCCAAGTGACTGCCTTTTGTGTGTGGTCAAAGGTGAGAGTGGGGCTAGTAAAGAAAATCTTGCTTCACGATCTATCACCCTTGCTAAATCTACCATTCTCTGGGAGAGATGGTCTTGGAGTGGTACCCATCTCGGCTTTCAAGGCATTAGAGACGTGTTTTATGGTTCTATTTGATTTCATGGAGGATCTGCATAAGAAAGTTTCATAGCAGGGCTCTCAGGTGAGTAAATTTCCCATGATACCTATTTTAGAGCAACTGAAGGCCCAAATCTTTGAGCTATAAAAAATTCACGAGCATAGGCATGGATGGCATAAGGTCAAAGCTGTCAAAAAAATAGTAAAATGGATTCAATGAAAGGAATTCACAGTGCCATCCTGGTGCAGTAAATCTTGGGAAGAAGTTTATGGAAGCTGGGCCCAAGGAAACACAAGCTAGTATGTGCTTCTCGCTGCTAGTGATGAAGGTGGGGGGAAAAAAGTGAAAGTGGATTTCTAGCATTAGATTGCTGGGGAAAATCCAAAGGGTGGAGAAGTTGTCTATGCCCTGGATTCTGAGGATGAAGCTTTGGTGGGTATAGTTTAAAAATGAGCTTGGTTTTCTATCTCTAGTTTTGGTGGTTTGGGTCTATTGGTTTATGTCGTTTTGGTTGCCCTGGTCTTTTTTGCTTGCCACCAGGTGTTGCTGGTCCTTTTGTAATTTTTGTTGTTCTGGTCTTCTAGGTTTTTGTGGATACTTTCGGGTTGGGGGCCTATAAATACAATCCTCATATATTATCTAAAAAATAATTACTTTATGTATTAATATATAAAGATGTAAAATACACATAAATTAATGATTCCTTTTTTAAAAAATTAGAATTTTCCAATTATTTATTTTGTATATAATTATAGAATTTACAATAATTAAAATTATAAAAAAAATATATTATTATTTAAAAAAAATTATAATCACCTATTATTCATATAATTATTATATTTATAATAATTTAAATAATACATTACAAATTTAAAAAATGACTAATAACATATTCATAAAATTAAAATTTTGATCTCTTGTACATTGTACGCAACATGCCACTTCACTAAACCCTAAATAACTACAGATTTTCTAATTTATGAGAATTATCTTCCCTTCCAAATTAAAAAGGATTAAAATTTCCAATGCTTGAATTGAATTATCTTGAATAGTTGTAGATTTTCTTCAATTTTGCTAATATTCCGCCAAACAACACTAAAAATTAACATGTGAATAAAATTATTTTAAAAGAACATATTTTCTTGATTTTTGCAAATATTCCACCATACAATACTACTAATTAACGTGTGAATATAATTCTTTGAAAGAAAGAAGTGGATATAAAACACGACCTGTTCCAGCTCAAGGGCCATAAAACTTTGAAGATTACCTATTTTCTGGATTCGAACAACGCGTATTATCATAGGAAGACCACCTTAAACTTTAAATATTTAAACCCGGTTTCCGTTGTTTGGATGGAACCGCTTGGGATATTCTCTTTATGGCAACAGACTTGTTTGAGACAGGTAAGATGCCTGTGCGCACGCCTCCTAGGCCTCCTTTTCTAAGCATTTCAGCTAATTGAAATTTTTTATCGCAGCGCGAACTCGAGCAAAGCGTTTGTCTGGCTCCCTGATTTGTTTTTTGCAGCGCCTCTTGAAGATACCTTCATCAAAGCGGTTGGTTGTCTGGCTCCCTGCTTTCTTTTTTACCCGCGCTTGTTTTCTCTGTGATTCATATGCCATTGGCAGTAGGCTAATAGCACTGAAAACCCGCCGATGGGTAGCACTACCAAACAGGCCACCACCAACAGCAAAACAACTTATACTCTTTCGCTATTTGTTGGACTTTTGCCCGCAGAAGGCAACGGACTTTTTTCTGGGCTTTCGCTGGTTGTTGCAAACGGACTTTCTACAGGGGCGTCGATTTCCCATGAATATTGAGAAGAAAACTCCCAGGTGTAAACATTGTGCGTCTCCTTTGAATTTCTTCCGGTGGAAGCCAAGAAGCCAACCTTGATGTTCTCAGCTACTGAGGTCTATATCTAGCCACAAGATTGCTTTCGTGGGTTTTGCGACATCCTGAAGAGTGTTGGAAGGCTCAAGAAATACTCGAAGCTTCTTGGCTCCACCGTCATAATCCACCCACGCGTCCCATATCAAGTCATTGTTGAGACTAACAAATCTCCCATCCAACGAATACTTGACCTGCGAAACAATATTATTCACATCAATTCCCAAATGCTTGTCATCCTCATCAAAAGGATGATTCTTGAATGTGTCAGACTCCACTGCAACTATCTGATTTGCTAAATTAGCATCAGTAGTTTCGTTAAACAGACCAAGCCATTGGCCCATAGGATTCATCGGTGGTTCCCGGTCAAAAGTGTAAACTAATTAATATTAACAGCAGAAAGAATCAACTCAGACCCAAAAAAAAAAAAAAAGAGCACAGCGTTAATACAAAATTCTGTATTTTTGCAGCCTATTAAACTGTTTTTTATTCATGCCTATATATAAAAAAGGTGTTACAAAAAAGCGATCTATCGTTGTGCATAAAAATAGACTAAAAGACTATATCACTAAACATGCATTTCTTCATGCATTATTGGCTGCACTTAAACACTGCAGTTCAGTTAAAACAATGTTTAACAACGGAATTAAAAAGACAAACTATAAATAGAAGAATCCCATGCGTTGATGAGGACTACAGTCAAGAGATGAGGATAGCATGCGGTGAGGAAAGCATGCATCGGTGAGGACAACATGCATCTGTTATCAACATACTCCCCCTTGATGCTAAGAGGGCTCACAATCTGATCTCTGAGTGTCAAAAATTGATCTATTGCAACTGCTTTCGTGAAGATATTTGCCAACTGTTCTATAGTGTTAATGTATTTCATATCTACTACCTTCATCTGCACTAAATCTTAGATAAAATGATGCTTTAAATCAAAATGCTTTGTTCTACTATGATGGACTGGATTCTTGGCCAATTTAATAGCACTAGTGTTGTCACAAAAAATAATTGTGAGTTGAACTTGAATCTCTCCAATTTCTTCAAGAAGTTTTCTAAGCCATAATGCTTGTGTACCTACTGAAGTGACTGCAACATACTCTGATTCTATAGAAGAAAGGGTAATTGTACTTTGCTTCTTTGAGCTCCAAGTAATCTAACCATAACCAAAAGAAAAACAATTCCCAGATGTTGACTTTCGGTCATCCAAACTACCTCCCCAATCAAAATCACTAAAACCAACAAGATTGAACATTTTAGAAGTGTAGTAATGAATACCAAAATTTAGAGTGCCTTTCACATACCTCAAAATTCTCTTCGCTACCTTCATATGTATTTCTGATGGCTCTGTCATGTACCTTAAAATAAGTGAAACTGAATAAGCAATATCAAGTCTTGTGTGAGTTAGAAACATTAAGCTTCTAACAATACTTCTATAAGTTGTCTCATCAACTCTATCAACACCATCATCTCTACACAACACAACTCCATGAACAACTGAAGTGGAGACTGGTTTACAATCAACCATATCACATTTCTTCAACATATCTTTAGCATACTTTGTTTGACAAATAAAAATTTTATTCTCACTTTGATAAACCTCCATTCTTAAAAAATATTTCATGAGGCCTAAATCTTTCATCTCAAATTCATTCATTATGAAAACTTTGAATTCATCCTTCATCATAGAACTGCTACCCATATACAACAAGTTATCAACATACAAACTTAAAATTAGAATATCATTACCTTCTTATTTGTAGTAAAAGGTAGGTTCACTCTTACTTCTTTGAAAGCCATTCTCTTGAAAATATCCATCAATCCTAGCATACCATGCTCTTTGTAATTGTTTGAGGCCATACAAAGCCTTCTTCAACTTGTAGATGTGATTTTCTTTTTCTTGCACTTCAAAACCTTGTGGCTGTTCCACCTATACTTCTTCTTCTAAGCACCCATGCAAGAAGGCACTTTTCACATGCATATGATGGATGCTCTAATTCTTTTGAGCTTCTAATGAAATCAACATTCTAATAGTCTCTTCTCTTGCTGTTGGTGCAAATGTCTCTTCATAATCAATGCCATATTTCTGTGTGAAGCCTTTAGCAATTAATCTCGCCTTATGCCTTTCAACATTTCCATCACTGTTACACTTAATCTTGTAGAACCATTTGGTGCCAATCTTCTTCTTATCATGTGGAAGCTTTGTAAGCTCCCAAGTGTCATTCTTGTGAATAGAATCCATCTCTTCTTGCATTTCTTGCATCCAAACCTCATTAGTATGTGCATCTTCAAAACATGATGGTTCAAAATCAGCCTTGGTAAGTAAAGCAAAATTCAGTGTCTCACCTCTTAGATTTTCTTCATGTGCTTGATTTGAATTCCTTTGAGAAATGTCACTCAATCTTCTTACCTTCCTTGTAGAAATAGGACTTGAATCTGGACTTACACTTAGAATTGAACAACTAGATGAGAGGTTACTTGGTGGATTTGTAGCACTTAGAACAAAAATATTAGTGGGTTGCCCATGATTAATATCATCCATAATAACTTCATTTAAAATAGATTTTGAATTCTCCATATGGCCTTTTTGATGACCATAAACTCCCCCTTCATCAAAAATCACATCTCTTGACACAATAAGCCTACTAGTGAGAGGATTATATAACCTATAAGCCTTACTTTCCACACTATATCCAACAAAAATACATGACTCTCTTTTGAGATCTAACTTTTTTCTCTTTTGATTAGGTTCATGAACATAGGCTAAGCAACTAAAAACTTTGAAATAATTAACATTTGGCTTTTTTTCATACCAGGCTTCATACGTAGTCATCTTGTCAAGTACACTAGTGGGATTTTGATTGAGAATATATATTGTTGTAGCAATTGCATCTCCCCAAAAATAATTGCTTAATCCCTTTGTTTGTATCATGATCCATGCCATCTCTACTACTGTATGATTTTTCCTTTCAGCTACATCATTTTGTTGAGGTGTGTATGCATTGGTGAGTTATCTTCTGATGCCATGCATATCACAATAACCTTGAAAGGCTTTTAAACAAAATTCTCCTCCATGATCAGTCCTTAAGAATTTGATTTTACACCCTTTGTCATTTTCTACAAGGGCTCTAAACCTCTTGAATTTATCAAGAGATTCACCTTTGGTCTTCAAAAAATAAACCCAACACTATCATGAGTAATTATCAATAAAAGTAATGAAACATGATGACTTACCCAAACTCTTTGTCTGCATAGGACCAAAAATGCCTGAATGAACTAACTGGAGTGGATAATGAGCCCTCCATGCATTTTCTTTTAGAAATTTCTCTCTTGCATGTTTTCCTTTAGCACATCCTTCACAAACTTCCTTGTGCTCTTCAACGTTAGGCAAACTAGAAAATAATGCTTTTGATGTTAGAATCTTGAAACTATGAAAATTTAAATGCCCATACTTGAGATGCCACAACCAACTTGTATCCTCATATGCCATATTGACAAGGCTCCTATTATGTTCACCAAAATTCAATGGGAACATCCTATTCTTTGTCATAGGCACAACTATTACAACCCTATTTCCTTGATTCTTATCATAAATTATACATTGTTGATTTTCAAATACAACTTTATAATTTTTCTCACATTATTGTCCAACACTCAACAAATTATGCGTTAACTTTGGAGTGTAATAAATGTCTTTAACACTCTTCATACCTTCTTTTGTGTGGACTTCCATAGCTCCTTTTTCAGCAACCTCCAATGATTTGTCATCACCAAGCTTGATCTTAGATTTAAAACTTTCATCCATTATAGAAAAAAGTTTTTCATTCCCTGATATGTGGTTAGAAAATCACGAATCTAAATACCAAACATCTTTAGAAATATTTCCAGCTTTGTCATAAGATAAAAATAAATTATCTAGAGGATTCTCATCACCTTCTTGAGAATAATGAACACTTTTATCATTATTACTTTATTTTAATCTACACTCGTAATAAAAGTGGCCATACCTATTACAATGATAACACTGGTTATTTCTTTTATCAAATCGGCCTCTACCTCTTCCTCTAAAACCACCTCTTCCTCAAAAACCACTTCTACCTCTATTTCCTCTTGAGTAATTCTGATTTTGACCTCTACCTTGGCATTGATTACTTTTGATGCTACTATTGGCATCTTCATTCTTTGTGATTTATAATTTGGAGGAAAAGTCTTTCTTATCACTTTCTCCAAATGAATCTCTCAATCTTTCTTCATGAGACATCAAAGATCCAACTAAATAATCAAATTGAAGGGTAGACAAATTCTTGCTTTCTTCTATGATTATGGCAACATGGTTCCACCTTGGTGTGAGAGTCCTCAACACCTTTTTTTATCACAACCTCATTATTCACAATTTCACCAAGTGTAGCCATATTATTGACTACATCTTTTACTCTGACACAATAGGTACTCACACTTTCAGCTTCTTGCATCTTCAAATTCTCAAATTCTCTCTTTAATGTCTATAAATTGACAACTTTGACTTGATCACTATCTTGGTAAGCTAATTTTAGAGTCTTCCAAGCATCCTCTGTTGTCTTTGCTTTTGTAATTCATAGAAATAGGTTCTTATCTAGAGCTATTTGAATATGAAATAAGGCTTGAGCATTCTTCTTCTTATCCTCCTTAGTTGTGTTATCATTCATTGTGAGGACATTCCAATTAGGTAGCTCTGTATAACCTGATTCAACAATCTCTCACAAATCTTTTCTATAAAAAAAGTCATCATTTTGATACACCAATAATTATACTCACTTCCATCAAATCTTTCCTATAAAAAAAGTCATCATTTTGATACACCAATAATTATACTCATTTCCATCAAATTCTGGAATGGGCAAGAAGTTAGAATTTGACATGATAATTTTTTTGGAAAAATTCCAACTACTATGTCTTTAACCCAAAACAAAATACCAGCTCTGATACCAAATTGTAAATTTTATCCAGACCCAACCATCTAACAAACTAATTAATAATAACAACAGAAAGAATTAACTCAGACAAAAAAAAAGAACACAACGCTAATACAAAATTCTATATTTTTTTAGCCTAGTAAACTATTCTTTATTCATGCCTATATATATAAAAGGTGTTACAAAAAAGTGATCTATCACTATGCATAAAAATAGACTAAAAGACTATATCACTAAACATGCATTTCTTCATGCATTATTGGTTGCACTAAAACAATGCAGTTCAATTAGAACAATTTTTAACAATGAAATTAAAAAGACAAACTATAAATAGAAGAATCCCATGCATTGATGAGGACTGTAGTCAATAGATGAGGATAACATGCAGTGAGGAAAGCATGCATCAGTGAGGACAACATGCATCAATTATAAAAAAAAAGGCATCATAAAAATTGTGAATCCATAACCATATCCCTTACCTTCACCTTCCTCTCTTTAGGCCATTGAAAATTTGAAGTGGCAAGTAGATGAGAAGAGTTTGAGTTTTTATATGGTGGAACTAATTTGTTGTAAGTTGCCAGGCCAAACTCCTATTGGTGGTGCCATCAATATTTATTGGAGAGAGTTGTAAGCCTACATTGAGTTCATCATAGCCAGCGGTTCCAAGCGTAATGATATAAGTTGAGGGAGGAAAGGTGAAGTTAAGACTTCATACATGTGCTCCCAAATTGAGCATACTAACAACACAGAGAAAAGAGATGAGAAAGAGGTTTTCCATCTGTTGTCCATAGGAATGTGAATGCAATCGCTAGTGTAATGCCATCTATTTGAAATGGTCAACTGACATAAGAGTTGAGGAGTTTCCAATGTCATGCAGGCCATCCTTGTGCATGGTTCTTGTGCATTTCTATGTTCATCTATAGATCTAAGAGATAATAATAATAATAATAATAATAATAATAATAATAATAATAATAATAATAATAATAATAATAACTCCTTATATATATAAATTGTTTTATGTTATTGCAGTAGTAATTTTTATTTTTACTTTATATTTATTTTAATTTTCTTATTAATGAAAATATCCACATCTTTTAACCCTAACAATGTGAGCATTTTAAGTTTATTTTTCCAAATATATTTTTCTAGTTGACATCATGATTTTTTATAGAGAATAATTAGGGAAAAGGTGTGTTTATCTCATGGTACAAAACAATCTAAGAAATAGATGAAACCAAGAAAGATACGAGCAGTTTCTAGGAGAATACAAGGAGACAAGGAAAATGTTCCAATAAGCCAAATAATGACAAAGTCGACAACCTAGCTACAAGAGAGAAGATTAAATAATATAAACCCCAAAGCTTTGCTAAGACTACCACTAACCAATAATAGTAATCACATCGAAAATTAGTCTATGATTGCATGATGGAAGCAACACAATGGCACTACTTAGGGAAAGTAGGGAAACCCACTAGTGGAATCCTTGGTCTCTAAATAACAAAACATCCATCTAACACTTAACCAAGACCACTAAAAAAAATCAAAAGGGAACTTGTAAGTGGGTCAAGTGGGGACTACTTTATATCTCATTTAGTGCATTATTTACCAATATAACTTGAGGTTTTGCCTCTTCCAACTTGTTTTTACCTATAATTTGTGGGTTTTCATGTCAAAATTATTTGTGACTTTTTTCTGCATTTTTATTTGTTTTATTTAAGTGTATTTGATATTATATTTAGTTTTGATGTAATTTTATCTTCCAACATAAGTAATCTACCATAATTATATATCATTGTATGAAGTATGTTGTCATTTTGGAGTTAATTTGGAGCAAAACAATATTTTGTGACTTTGTGAATTATAGAAAGTTAGTGACTTAAGAGTTTATAGACTAGAATTTAATGAATTAAATGATAAACCTTGATATAAACCATAATATTTTGTACTTAGATTAAGATCCACATTGTGGGAAATGAAATAAGTCATAAAAATTGTAAAAATGGGGGCAACAAATTAATTCACACAATTAATAGGCTACATGGATTGGTATGTCACCAATTAATGAGTTTAGTAATTGAGGGATGTTTTATGTGAAATTCCCCACATATTTACTTATGAATATGTCAAATAGATACAATCATATGTAAACAACATTCATATTCATGAATATGCTTTGAATTTAATAAGCTATCATCACAGTAGGTTTGGGATCCATCCTAGATTTAATTATTATTATTTTTTAAGATCATAATGTGATGCCACAACCTATCTAATGAAATTATATTTAAATAGAATGGCGCTTAGTAACAATTAGAAAATTTACGACAATATTTGAATGAATTTCATGATGATAAAATCCCTCAATAAATAATGTGTTATTGTTCCAACCTAAGATTTAAAAAATGGAATATTGGAATGCATATAAAAAGAACTTTGTAAAAAAATTAAACACTTGGTGTACCCAAATTTCTTCATAATGTTGAGTAGATTGTATAAAAATTAGTTGAAGATAGACTAACTTATGCACACACAACCTCTAGGTAATATAACAGATTCCTATGACTATAGATATTGGGACATAATTGGAATTCACTACATTATTAAAATGTATATAGAGAAAATATTCCATGTTTTACATAATGAGGTGATATTCAGGTATTTTGGAGGCAAGAGAATTTGGGTTATGTAGTTCAATATTATGTCATAATATCCAGATAAAGGTTCTGGTTGATGGTATGATATGTATGCATTTAGTGATTTCATTGATGATAAATTCCATTAAAAAATAATGCATTGTGGTTCCAGCCTAAAAGGAATCAAGACATATTGGCATGCGTGAAAAGTTTAGTCAATTAAGATGATTAGATAGTTGATATGCCTAACATTATTCACTCATAGTTTCCCCAAAGGTGCAAGTTATGACAAAAGGAGTGTTTCTTAATTTTTTTATTTTGGAATGCAAGTGAGTTTTAAGTGGTGGATCAATATTAATTAACAAAAAAGAAAATTTAAAATTTTTTAAATTGGATTTGTTGAGGAACTTTACCATTTCTTTACTTATCATGGTAAAACTTTTGTACTCAATCTTATCTCATATTATTTTTTGAGTGTTACATATTGTTATCCTTCATTATTGCATATCGGTCAAATGTAAATGCAAGGGACCTATGCAAATATTTCAAACAATGTACACATGATAATATAATAAAGATCAAACCTTAATGATTTTTTTCCAATATTAATTGTTTACTTATTGAGAGTAATTCCCTATGCGTTATGCATGGTTATAGCCACATCATTTTTAGGGGCATATAGAAATGATTACCCCTTGTAACATGTGGAATTGGTAGATATGTTGGATTTATGATCTTCCATGGAGGAGCTGAGCATTTTTGAAGGCAATAATGACATATATTTGTAAGAGGTGATTTAAAATTTGGATTGTAGACAATGTGAACAATTTATATGATTGTTTCATCAACTAAACCTAATTTAACCCACAGATTGGATGTCAACATAATATTTTGTATGTTGCAAAGCATCAATATTCATTTTAGTTGAATGTCATTATGGTTTGGCATCACAATATGTTGTCTTAGTTTTAATTTACATATTATTATTGGAATGTTTAACAATTTTACAATTTACTTGTTATGAAATATATCCAAGTTTTTGGTTGCATTCAAATGTCTTATGATTTTAAATGATTATTTTTCTTCTAGAAGAATTAAGGATTGTTTCGTTTACATGAGAATATTTTAGTCCTATTTTTATAGTTTTATATTTTTAATGTTCATCAATAAAATTATGAATTGAATTTATTGTGTTGTGCATCCTTGATGACAAAATTTCGTGTCCAATGTTACAATCGTGTCATTTTTTTGTCATAGTGTGAGAACAAATGACTTATTAATATACATTGGTATGTCATTAATGGTGTAAATTAACCCAAGACCCAAACAAGAATAATTGAGTAACCACCATAATATTTGTTATTTTTTTTAGGGAATGCCTTACATAAATGGTCAATTATTTTTTAATTTTTTTTATTGATCCTATGAAGCTCAATTTATAAATGAGTAACTAGTCAATTTCTCTCATTTGTTCTTATAAAATTTCTAGTTCCTGACCCTCAAACACTTTCATTTTAAAGATAAAAATGTATAGGCCTAAATGTATAGTTGATGCATTTATTTTACATGTTACTACACTAGTTAGAATGAGTGGAATCAAGAAATATTTAATTTGTCATGAAAGCCTATTTCTACCACATTTTATTTTGTCAATCAACTATGGTTTCCCTATACCTTTTATACCCTAAATTATCATCTTTAGTGGTGAAGCATATGCTTTATTTTTGGGATTGTTATAAATAATGTTAAAGGCACTTTATTGTCTATTTGAAAACCCTATTGGTAATAATTTGGTTGAGTAGCCATTATCTATAATTTAGGGAGTTGTTCATTGTGATTCTATAAATTGTGGCATTATTGTGTGTAGGTTGAGTATCACCTTAATATGGTTCCAATTGTGGGTGTTGCAAAATTCAGGAAGGCCAAGCATGTTGATGTCAATTATTGTATTTATTCCTAAGAGGTGCATTCTGAACAAGATTTCATATTCATGCAGTTCTATATCCATTTCTATATGTTTTTGCACATCACTATCATCACTACTTGCATCACCTATGTTTTCAAATTATGTAGTTGTTTTCTCAATATGCCATGGAAAGTAGGAAGTTCTAAATTATGTCCAATGTGAAACATTTTCTTATTTCATTAAACCAGTGTCCTCTATAGTTTTAGGAAATAATTTATAAAGTAAAATCTCCACCCAACATAAATCCTATTATGACGGTGAACCAACAAGAGGGATAAAATATAAATGAGGAAATTAGAGAACAATAGAGCTGGAATTTTATGTTTCTTTCTATTATGTAGTGCCCTTTGATTTCTAAAATACAAAGTGTAGCCTTGATGAGTGCCAATGTGAGTAGAAAATAAGGTAAATTTATATATTCATCAATCAAGGATGGAATTGGCTTTTTAATTATCATTCCTTGAAACACACATTTAAATGTATTTTTTTTCCAACAAACAAGGTAAAAAATATTTGACTACAAAATTTTAAGGGGAGTTTTTGTAGCATGTGGCATGTCTCCTATGTGTTAGAGTAGGTTATCTACCTTAGCTAATGTTTCCTATGTGTTTTATTTATTTTAAGTATTATTAGGTTTTCCCACCCACTTAGGCATGGATATTAAATTTTTTTTCTATTTTAGGTATAGTGGATTTCTATCCATAGGTTATATCTTAGCTTGATCTTATGGTTATGATTCATCTTCCTTACCTATATAAGAAAGGCACTTTCATTGTATCTGCATAAAGTTCTAGATATATTATATGATATTTCTTTTCATTTTTACATATCAATTTTCAAGTTTATTCTATCAAATTTTTTTTGTGATGTTTTTTGTTATTAATGCCTTATATTTTTGGGGCTTGGAATGCTTTGTTTTTCATTCCTTTCATGGTAATCAAAGTATTAGGTATTCTATCCATCCATTTGGGAGATCATTGAGGTTGTTTCAAAGTTTTTTAATCCAATTATTTTTTGAGATATTGTAAATTTTTTTTCAAAAAATTGTCACTATCTGTCATATTAGTTTTCTCCTTACATTGGTGTCTAATTCAAAAAATTCTTTCACTACTAGAAAGAGAACTTTGAGAGGTTTCCATAAAATGGTCATAATAAGGATTTTTAGCAATATCCAAGGAGATATGAGGCTTTGAAGTTGAACCTACAAATATTTTTCCTGCATATTTTTTATGCAAGATCAAGAAAAAAGTTAGATCTTGTCTTCAAAGTGAAAAATTTACATGGAAGATTGATATATGTGGAAAATCACCATCCAAAATCACATTTTCTTTTCCTTCACTATAAATTTCCTTCAAAACCATTTTTTTTCAGATCTAGCAAAAATAATTAAAATTTTTTCAAGTGTTTATTATTTGTTGGTGTAATTTTTATTTTTGACCCATATTTGATGGGAAACTTGTAAAAACTATATATTTTGATCAGGGATGTGCACAGAGTTGGGGGAAAACTTCATGGACATTTCCACTAACATATACACATTATGATAATAACATGTATGCATTATGATCATAACATGTACACATTATTTGAATTTAGTCTTAGAACCATTAAACTTGGGAATGTGTATGCATTCCTAATAATGTGTGCATGTTCCTAATAATGTCTACGTGTTATGAGGAACGTGTATGTGTTCTTATTATTTTTCACAAAAAAGTACAAGAACATGTACATGAAAGTAATATTTACTTGAAGATGATATTTAATAAAATAAATATTAAGTATAAGTTTACATTTATTAAATTTATTTTAGTAAATATAAGAAATTAGGGTCATTCTGCATTTGATAGAGTTGGTCTCACAGCTGCACACCTTATAATGTGCAAAATAGTTTTTCAAAATCTAATATGGTTAGTACTTAGAATTTTTAAGGTCTCAATATTGAAGCTAAAGATTTTAGGGCATACTTTTTGTAATTGATGTTTATTTTTGGTAAACATATGACATTTTAAAGGTTTTTGGGCAATTCAAATTACTTCCTGGCATTTATAGGAGTCTTAATTTTGTCAAAATTAATTTTTTCAGACCACTCATTTTTAACTTGACCAAAATTTGTGTGACTAGGGTAGCATAGGTTATATTGATGACCTACACACATCAAATGACCACTTTATGTTAATTTCACTTGATCATTATCCCTAATCACTTACTACACATCCCTCATCACCCTTAATCACTTTTTTCTCATTACTCATTATCCATAATCACTCCCTTATTGACCCTCATTATCCCTCACCATCTTTAATTACTCTTTCATGATCCCTAATTACTCCCTCATTTATCCTCACTATCGCTTATCATCCCTAATCACTCCCTCCTCATCTCTAATTACTCCCTCATTAACCCTCACTATCACTCATCATCCCTAATTACTCCCTTATTGACATTTATTTTAGTAAATATCATATTCAAGTAAATATTGCGTTCATGTACATGTTTGTGTGCTTTTTGGTGTAAAATAGTAGGAATATGTATGCATTCCTCAACATGTATACATTCTTGATAATACATAGGCATTATAAGTAATGTGTACATGTTATTAGGAATATGTACATGTACACATTATAGTGTGTACATATTATTAAAATTTGAATTCAAAAAATCAAGCCTTTTGGCTTAGAAATGGCTTGGATTCTTGAGCAAAGGCTTGAACCTATCAATCTATAACTGAGTCTCAGATTTTAGATATAAAATAACAGATTTAAAATTCCATCACCAAATACACTATGTATTTCAACAAGAAAATTAAAAAAAATTATTAACATGAAAATGAGCATGCTCTCCTCTTTCCAAATATTTGAGTTTTATAATTTTAGGACTATTTTAAGGGTCCAAACTATGATTATTTTCAACTATACCTTTTTAGGACATACATGCTACAAATATACATGCCTATTCAAGTTTATGTAATTTTTCTTTCATTGATCCAAGTGCAAAACAAATTATATGGGTCACAAACTAGGCTTAATTATACACACATTCAAAAAAAAAAAAAAAAATGGTTTTTAAGGGGGCCACAGGACCATCTATCTATTTTTTTGTTAGTTTTTCAAGATCAATTTACTTGTAAAATTAATTTAAAAATTATAAAAATATAGGTCACAAATTAGAAGATCTTATCTAAATATTTACCAAAGGGTTTCAAACAATATTAAAAAATACTCAAAAAAAGGTGGGCAACACATTCAACAATATTATATTTTATTTTAAAAATGAAAGTTTTTCTTCAAATTTTAGATGTTTGACCTAGTTATACTTAACCATTTTTCAAAAAAAATAATGTTTTGAAAACTAGACTCGAAATGCTACAATTTTATTCTTATACCATCTTAAAATTTTGAGTGTAGCCATAATAAATTATCTATAAAAGTTCATATTTATAAAATTTTAGGAAAATCATGTCCATGAGTAGCCCCCTTTTTGTCTCCCAACTTTGTGCACTAACCCGACCAATATCTCAAAATTGAGTGCTATTGTTTTTTCAAAAGTGTATATTTTTATGCTTGATCTATTGGTGTCATTTGTTTTTTAAAAATGTACTAAAATAAAAAGTTCCAAATTTGTGGGGCTCAATACAAAATCTTTTGGGGATTGTATCGATGTTGGTTTGTGCACACTTTTTTTGTTCTTTACTCTTTGGTGATTTTTTAGAATGGCTTATTCATCTGAATTAGATCAGTATGAGCCATTAACAACACATAATTACCACATATGGAGGCCAAGAATGTAAATGACCAGCAAATGTAAAGGATTACAAGCCTTAATGACTGAAACACAACCAATGTTCACTAAAGAATATAAGAAATTTCAACACTAATGCAAATTTGATGAATTTATGGGTTTGATAGGAACTTATGTAAGTGATAATTTTTATTTCATTGGGAAGGATATGACTCTCCTTTCAAAATATGAGAAAAATTGAAGGGTTTATCTGGTACAATGGATCACATGAGAGCCATGAAACTTGAAGTAGAGATAACTTCTCTCAATATAAATATTTTCCATCCATTGTAGACTATCTTACTAAGCTCAAGCACTTTTTGACACAATTAAAGGAGAGTGGAAGAGATAATAAATATTAAGGATGTGTTTACCTAATTCTATCGAAGTTGAGAGGTCCATTCCAAATATTTTCTTCTACCTTTTTATATAACATGGATGCCTTGGGTTCTACATTAAAAATTCTTAATTTAGAGTTGTTTTGTGAAAGACTTACTAGAGAGGAATTCAAATTATCTAACCTTAAGTATTCCACTTCTCAAAAGACATTAATATCATCTAATCCTAAGGGCAAGGGAAAATCAAAAAGTGACTTCACACCCTAACATTATCCCAGTTGAAGTCAATATACATAGGTTTTTACCACACTTAAGTATTTAGCAACCAGTTGCTCATCCACACCCTCTACTACCCTGACACAAACCCAATAGAAGTTTTCTTACACTACTAAAACTTATCTATCCTAATCAGGTATGTTAACATCTAATCCTCCATATCAGATTGTAGCATTGAAGTGATAAATCACTTCTCCACACATAGACCAAACGTCCAATGGGATTATGTGATGAACCGCTTACAACTCCCACTAATTGGAAATATACAATTTAGTGTTTACCATGGCATTACGAGGCTTTATACTCTTGATGAATCCAATACATAGGTCATAAAATGTCTTATCCTATTTTGGGACATTTTTGGGAGGATAACTCAAAATTTAAGAAGTGGGGTACTTGCTCGCTCTCACATCCTCATGCATCTTCATCCTAGGTTTTCTCCTCCATACCACCTTCAATGCATCCTTATCATTGAGTCATCAAAACATTGAACATGTTAGGGCCTACATCCAACATCTCACAACACGTAGGCTCTCCATGAAGGTATTGAATAGCCTATACTACATGTGTTGCACTTACATAACCTTGTACAATGACTTCTTTAACATGGAAACCAACAACACTTTTCCTCAACTATTTTTTGTTTATCTCTCCCTAAGAGAGATCACCATGTATTAATAATGTTTTTCCAACTCTGAATAACTACTAATACACGTAGCACTCTTGATATTATTGAAGAAAGAAGATGACATAGAAGTCAATACCACACTTCTCATAGCGTCTAGCTATCATAATGACAATGTTTACGAGGTGAGTTTACCACATAATACTGATATCTATCCAGTACCTGATGTTTCATATCTATATGATTTTCATAAAGAATATGGTGAAGGGGAAGAATATGAAGATGCAGATTGGAAGCAACATGTACCAATGAAGAAGAAATAAAAGATAGTACATGCTTTGGATAAGAAGACAATGAGCATAAGATAAGGAAGCTATAACGGGTATTTGGTATAGTAGGAAGGACTACAACATGAAGATGACACTTGAATTTTAGAATATGATTTGAAAATATTGACAAAAATTAATGGTAGGAATATAATCATGCCAAATCATAGGCGCTGAGCTATTTTCAACCAGAGGAGAATGATGCAGAGACCTATCTTTCAAAGGCCATCACTTTTGACTCGTTAACCAAATTAATCTCTCATTCACAACAAAATTAAGATAAAAGAAATAAACATGCAACCATAACATGTTTCACTTGTTATGTGTGATTCCAAGATGTTTGTAGATCCATACAAGATCATCTAAAGGTTTGAAATTGTATTCTAGTTGTTTTAGTCATGCTAAAAATAATAGAAATCAAATAGCTTTGGAACCTCATGTGAAATTGAGTTTAAATTCATCCAACATCATGAATTTAATATTTAGAGGATATGTTTAAAATTTTAGGCCCATCCGAACTTGCATGCAAAAGATATTATGAAAAACATGTTGTTATTTATAGTAGGGGCAGTCAACTCTAAGTAGTTTTTTAATTTTCCATGTCAACTTTAATTTTGAGTTGAGGTTTATTTAAATATTTTTATGCAATGATTTTATTCATTCAAGTTGAATCAATAAATATTATGGTTTCACAAAATTTTGGGTATTGTTTCTATTGATATATTTTCGATTTGCTAGTCTTTGGTTTCATCACAAGACCTAAAGGAGCTCACAAGCCAATGCCTTCACCATGTTATCCCTGATGTTGGTGATCTTTGTGGTGTTGGTTCCTCGCCACATGTTCTTCCAATCTATGATTGGTTGTAGGGACAAAAATAATTTTTTTAATGTCGTTGCTCCTCTTATTCTGTTGATGAAATAAGTTAATAAGAGAGAATACAAACATCCATGTTGGCCTCTTTCATAAGTTGAGAATGATGAAAACTACCCTAATCTTTCACAATAATATCTTGAGGTATATTGCAATTGGATATATACCTAATCTTTTTGTGGTGGATGATACAAGGGTGGACTCAATAATAGCCAAAGATGGCATGTTATGGGTCCTACATTTGTACATAATGATCCAAATTGTTCTAAAATAGATAATCACAACAATAGTTGAAGACAAGGTAACAGAGACACCTTTGAAGCGTTATGACTGCCTTCTATGCCATGTGAAAGATGATGTTTGAATGACATGAAAGACGAGCCATCATCCATGGGCTCCACATTAACCACAACATCAATATCTTCTCATACACATATCCTTCATATATGCCACACATACATGTGAATAGATAACAATAGAGACATTTTAGTATTTGCTGAGAGTTGGACAATACAAACAAACAAAACATTTTAGTATTTACAAAGAGTTTGAAAACATGGTAACATAGAAAAATGAAAAAAATTTACAAATTATTCAAAACATCTAAGATTTGAAGATGTTCGTAAGCAGGGAGAGAATGCCAGTATAAATCAAAAAAATCGGACTAGTGAAATTGAGAAGATTATTGGGTTGTGCCATGCATTTGAGTAGAGTGATGCTGGAAATTAGCCTCTTAACTAACCAAGGTTGGGCCGTCTACTTTTCAAAAGATAGTCACTATCAAAAATAAATCCGCACTATTTTTTTATAATGTCCACATATATATTTTCAGCACCATACACAAATTCATATTTTTAAAATTCTAAATATTAAATTTCCCTAAATTTTTTTATCAAACTGTTTGAATTCAACCAATAATTTATATATATATGAGATAACAAATATATTATAAAATTAATATCAAAACTTAAAAAATATAAAAAAAAATATATTTATATTGATTACTCATTTTTCAATACAAATTCAAAAAACGCAAAGATTACAATATTACCTGAACAGTAGAGACAAAAATTCATAAGACGCAAAGATTACAATACTACCTGAACAGTAAAGACTAAAATTTATAAGACGCAAAGATTACAATACTACCTGAACAGTAAAGACTAAAATTCATAAGACGCAAAGATTACAATACTCCCTACCTGAACAGTAGGGACTAAAAATTCTGATTGATGTGAATTTCCCGTTAATACGATATAGTAAACTCCAAGTCAAGCCTCCTTAATAAAAAAGATAATAAAATCATAGAAAAGCTTTAATACTATATAGTAAACTGCCAGTCATACCTCCGGAGTGTGGGGAGAAAACCTTATCTTTCACTGATCTTTGCAAAATCTTTTTTCAATGTTGCGCCACCAAGTTTGGAATCTTTGGATATTGACATATGAAAGCGATAGCAAAATTTATAAAATATAATGAAAATTGTCCCCACCGCCCGCCGGCTGCCGTCCATTGCGTCTGAGCAGCCCGTGAGCCCCCGTATAAATTTGCGCAATTGCAGCCGCCCGGCCATCGACCAGTTGAGGCAATGCTGTGTGATGGGCGGCGACCGACGGGTAGATGATGCAGTGGGTACAACCGGCTTTTGGTCCTTATTCACGTCTTGTGAATGTATTTTAAATCTTTTATATTTATTGATTATTGAATAACAACTTTTTCCGTTGATATTTTTAGACGACAAAGATGCAAATAACGTGACGAGGGTAGTGCATTTGACGAGGAGGGTCACAAGTACAAACTATTTGTCTCTATAACGTGCTCACTTGGTTAAATTTGTTTTATATTTTTGTTGGGTTGGCGGTGATTTTTTTTGGTTGGTTTATATATATATATATATATATATATATATATTTTTTCATTTAAAATTATTATGTTAGTTATGTTGATACGTGTAAGTATATATGGGTGATATTTGAATTAGAGTATAATAATGTGAGATGTTAATAAAAAGGTCATTTTTAAATTTGATATTTATTAATTAATTGTTACATGAAAAGTTTGGAGCTTTTTTTTTCTGAAAAAATATTTTTAAGCTCGATATAATGGTGCATCTAGATTGAAGCTATCTATGACTAATTATTAAGAAATTCGTAAAAAAATTAATGGGATCATTAATCATTGTGACATGTAATTAATTTAAGATATACACCTTAAAATTGATATATATATATATATATATATATATATATATATATATATATATATATATATATATATATATATATATATATATGTCAGTGTTTTTCATATAAATATATCTAAGATATTTGTACTAATTAATTTTTATTTTTATATATTTTTGTTTGGGTCCTCTAAGTTATATAAATAATGACATCTATGCTTTTAAGTAGTTTATTAAAAAAAAGGCATGGGTCCCTAAATTAGGATCTCTTTTAGTTAAGTTGTGATGACTACGAACCTTATCTATCAAAATCACCTAGAGATCGAACCTTGCCTTCTTTGTATCAGATGTCTCTGAAAATTTGTACCTTGGTAGATGGCATTGCAAGTTATCATCCTCATTAATTGAACTACAACTATTTTGATTGTAATTATAATTTTCAATAAAACTTGAAGAACAAACTCTTCATTGACATTATCATCCTCACCAATTAAACTACAACTCTTATGAGTGTACATATAATTTTCAAAAAAACTTATTAAATAAATTATTTGTTGAAATATTATGGTTATTGTGAAAAGCACCTACATGCACCTAGACCATTTAATCAACCAAACAACTTATTTTTACTGTTGAATTACACTGGCTTGTACAATGTGTTGCTTTAAATGAGATTTTTTCCCCCTTTCTTTGGACTAGAGCTAAGGTGGGCATCAATTGAACCAAGGTTGCCCAAGACCATCTTGGGGTTTACACCTTACTTCTTCCCTTATTTCATTCCATACAAAGAATCAAACATTCATCACAATCTCATCAATTGGACTTTGTCTTCTTTAATTAAAACATTAAATATCAAATTGTGATTTGCATGAATGCAAGAAGTTGGGGGACAAAAAAAGTGTTACTTCTAAAAAAAATTGTTCATGATTTAAAAAGGATGAGTACCCTTTTCAAAAGGGTGCACACCCTTTGAAGAATAATCTCCAAACCTACTGAATTAATTTGACTTAAAAAACCTAAAGAGTGTATCCTATATAATACAAAGGGTGCACGTCCTTTTTAACTATTTTGAATAGAAAAGAACAAAATTAAAATAAAATAAAATAAAAGAAAAAAAGAAAAAAGAAAAAAGAAAGAAAATCAAAAGGCCTATACCCTTTATAAAAGGTGTGTGTCATATGAAATACAAAAGGTATATGCCCTATTTATTTCATACAAAGTGCAACCTATATAGTAAAGAGATCAAACCTTTTATATTATATTTGAAAATATATATGTTATGTTTACATATCCTCTATGTTTAGTAAATTAATCATTTCAAGTATAAGTTTACATTTTCTTTATATTACATTTTATATTCTTATACTTTAAATTTATTTTACTACCTAAAAAAAATTAGGACTATTTTGAATCTTCAAATCAATTTTAAAATTGTAAAGTCTTAATGTTAATTAACATATTTTAATATGAAATTCTAAAAACTTCAATTATAAACAGTACAATTATCAAAATTATTTATCGTTTGTAGATAAAATGGTGTAATTGAATTGTGAATTTGTAATTAAAAAAGTAAATAATTTTATACAAATTTTCATGAAAACTAAAGTCTTAAATCCTTAAAAAATATGTTAATTTATTTTTGTAAAGTATTCTAATTTATTTCTACCACTAAAAATAAAATATCTAATTTCATTTTTTTTAATAAAATATGATATTATATAATTTTAGTAAGATTATTAAAGACATCATTAAAAATATATTTGTGATGGATGAAATCATATTCTTGTTTCTCTATTTACAATTATCAATTATAAATGAGATTATACACCTTTTTCTCTACTCATAAGAATTAGTTATGGATGAGATAATACACTCTATTAATCACTTACATTCATAAATTAAAGATGAGATTATATACTTCTTCTCCACATATAATTATCAAATAAAATAATGAGCATAGATATTTTCTTACTAAAATTGAGTATTCCTTATATAAGTCTTCTTATAACATAAGAATAAAAATAAAAATATTTTCCAGTCTAATTGATCATTTTAAGGTTGGTTTTAATGTAAACAATGATGTAAGCACGTCATTTTTTGCATCTTAAGTTAAGTGATTGTTGCACATTAGATTCAAATTCAAATTTTTGTATGTTTCAAATAAAATGACATTAATGTGTGTAGAAGGAAAAACTATGTTAAATTATGATAGATTTTATTTTTATGTTTGGTAAATTTCTTTATTAAATGGTGTATCATGTATTATTTTCAACACCTTTTTATATCATTCTAAAATTAGTCAATTTTTTTTCTTTTGAATAATTTAATTTCATTTTTGTGCAGTATATGAACCTATGTCTCAATAAATACATTAATTTGTTGTTCACGTTAATGTAAAAATATAATATTGTACCTTCATCTATAATTAATTTTATCATATTAATATAGATGAGATTACTGAGTTAGTTTCAATTAATTTTTAGCACATGATAAGTTATGATCCTTGGACCTATAAATTATGAGCCTTCAAGGGAGAATTCCTTTTAATCCACTCAAAACTAAAACAATCCATATTAATTGAGTTAACAAAAAATTAATTACTATTCTCTAATGCACCCACACTCACTCCCTAGGTTGCCTACATGTCAATGCATGCCTACTGCACATGTTGAATCAAGGCTATTATAGTTTTATGAAAACCCAAATACTGATATCGAGTATAAATCCTCCATAGACTTGAGGCCATTGATTAAATCAACATATAATCATAATTAATTTTCTTTCACAATTAATTATCATCCTTTATTTAAATGTACATAAAATATATTCATGCAACTCCATTATAAATCCACTGCAATTCATTAAAGTCTTGGACTGCCTCATCATACATAAAAGAGTGGCTATAATCACATTATAGATTAAAATGACCCTAATACATATATGTAGCTATCACCACCAATTCCTTCATAGATGTAACTCAATTTAAATTGGGTTTCATAATATAGCACATCCACAGATTTTCAAAATTTACGATGTTTAGCCATAAAATAAGTGTCAAATTCAAAGCTTAGATAAAAGAGACCATTAATTATGCAACCACCAACTATTGCCAACCAAAATATTGACATAATGTATGCATTTAATGCTTATCACATATTCATGTGACCACAATCAATAATCTACCATAAGCCTCAAATATAATAGGACACATTTTATATTTCAGCAATTCCATGTTATCAAGCACATTAAATTTGATATAAGTCTAACACATGAATGTGAGGATTTAAGATCAATGATAATAGAGGGTATCAATTTCAATCAATCACCAAAACAATTTTTTTTAATGGTAAAAGACATATGTTCTTGGAAGGGAGGTCACAAATTCAAATCCTGCAAGTAATAAGAATTTCACACATCATATTCGTAACACAATAAGATGCCACCCCACAATAAAAATACAAAGTGATCTCATATATTATAAGTTTCTTTGTAGACCATAACTAAAACACTACTTAACATCAAAAACCTTAAAAATTATATTATATTATTATTATACTGAAAACCTTTTACATCATCTTCAAAATAAAAAAAACAACGATCACATCCTTTCACATCTTTTCACATAGCTAAAAAATTGACAATGGTGTAAATGATATAATATGTGGCCTATAACATGACAAAAGGATCTAAACCATCCACGCGTCCTTTGCATTTTTAGTTGTTATCACATTTACGTGAAAAAACTACATTTAAAACATCAACATAACCTTTAAAGCTTTTATTGTGGACGTGGTCCAACTCTAAGATGGATTCCATAAAGTCACGCATCCAAAAATTACGAAATTCACATAGTTCTTTTTTAAAAAATAAAATAAAATCACAACATCACTTAGATCCGATACATGTGAACCCAAAATAATCAATATCATACACTCAACAAACGATACCACAAACTTCCCTATCTATTTTAATAGAGCCGCCATATATCCATGCAACCCAAGTTTTTCAAGTGACTTACACATATACAAGTGGACACATTATATCATAAACCAGCATCCAAGTGCCTCCAAATAATAAAATTATATTCACCTCTTTATTCATTTTGAGAGGGACGTCATGTTTCTTCTGTCACCCTCATTGCATTTGTATGGATCCCATAATGTAATATTAAAGAACGCATCTCAGTAACCTATCCATTGGAATGAAATTAATCTTGCCAAGCAATAACACATTGTGATATTACATACCACTTTGAAGTTTATAACAAAGAATTAATTCCTCATTGGTCCATCTGTTTAACTTACTAGTTACACTAAACAACCATGATGAGAGGAAAATGGCTCCTTACAAAGGTTACACCCTCTTCTAGAATTTAAAATAGAGATAAGTCACCATCTCCTTTTCCCTCTCTTTTTGGATCCTTATTTCAATATCCTCCTTCATTAAACAATTCTCCCCTTCTCAAGAGAGTCTCGACGATCATTAATTAATGGAACTACATTAGGCAATACACATTTAGTTGAGAGATGGTGTCCTTCGTGCATTTCTAACTTGTAGTTCCTTGCAATCACTTTTTTTCTCTTTATTTATTTGTTTTCTTATAGGCTTCATGGTCAGCTACCATTTCTTTTTGTCATTTCATTTTTTTCTTACAAGTTGTTTGTAATGCAATATCCTTATGACTACTTTCAATCTTGTTCATATTTACTATCCTGTTGTGGGGCAATAATGTTTTTTACCACAATCAACATTCATTTTAATTCCTCACCCGCCACTTACCTAGTGGCGATCACTCTTTATATTAAAATATCTTGAAGTAAGGTGTATTTCCACTATGGCTACGTTTTGACATATTATTTTATCTTTGGTAATTTCTATGTCAATTTATAACCATGGTGTTTATTCACCCTTTTCATTTTTGTAATTGTCCATTGTGGCTTATGGTTTACTTGATGATAGTTTGCATTTATCATTAAATGGGAATACTTTATTTTGTTTTTATCACATTTCCTTTCACTAAAACCACGGCTCTTTATCATAATTCATGTGGTCTTATTTTTTTACTTTTCTATTTTTTATAATTCGATGATCACAAAGCTTTTGGCTTTATTAACTTTATTTCCCATCCATCATGGAATTTGTTCATTTCTTTTCCATTTTTTAATTGTCTAGCATGGCTTATGGTTTCCCTAATGATAGTTTATGTTTATCATTAAATGGGAATCATTCAAAAAAATTTATCACATTTCCTTTAACCAAACATGTCTCTCTTTATCATAATTCCTACGGCCTCATTTTCAATTTTTTATATTTATAATTTGGTGATCATAAAGCCTTTGACTTTATTAACTTTATTTTCCATCTACGTTATCCCATGGATTATTTACAAATTTATCATTATGTATTTGCTTGTATTTGGCTAACCAATCATAAGATGATAAGTCTTTATGTGGCCAAAGTTGCACACAAAGCAAATTTATGTAGAGTGACTACCATCACCAATACTATAATTGAGATCCATGCTCTTTTATGGATGTCTTTTATTGGAGCTCTCACTTTCACCACATCGAATAAGATAACACCTAATGGACTCAGTGTAAACCCTTACGAATATAACTTACCATCAATATTTAAATAAGATTAGAATCTGTTTATAAACCCTTGTTCCCTACATAAAAACCAAACTCATCACAATACTTTTAAAGATATGAATAAATATAAATAAAAACATTATAATCAAATGCTTGTTATTACAACTGTGAGCATATATCTCCTTTCTCCATGATCCAATATGAAATAATCAAAGGATACATGGAACAAAGTATGATACCAACTTTTAAAGCATCTAAATCAGCAGATCCAACCTCAATTAATATTTATACACGACCTTAAAATAAAATGAGGTTAGGTGAAGCATTTATTAGAATTGTATAATATTTACATGAACAAATTATCATAATAATTAATAATTTATTAATTATTTTTAATGATTATATTGTTATATAACTATAATAATAATATTTTTTATTATTGAGAATTACTTAATCCCATCTATTCATTTTTTCTAATTATTCCGAATTATTTGATCCTTTTTATTAAGAGATTGTTTTGCTACCTTCATAAATATATAATAACTAACGTATTAGTCATATAATATGCTGAATAGAATATATACTAGTTATTATTGTATGTGTTCAGCTCTGCCACTAACATAAAGCTCCTCCAATTTATATTAGTGGTATCAGAGCAAGGATATATCAGAGAATTTGGGATAAATAGTAATGTAGTTATTTAGTGAGAGCTATAAAATAATTAATAAGTTTTGTGTTAGGCAGGCGATGTCACAGAAGATAGATATTATTGTGATCTACATCCTTCAATCCGCTACGATTTCAACCGACTAAGAATTTTTAAATGTGTCAGAACTAATGTTTATGGGCCGTCTATAATCTTCCTTCAGTCGTATTTTCTTCATACATCTGATTGGCGTATAGTGTATGGGTTGTTTTGAAAGAGCAAAATCGTAATGATAGTTTTTCATTTCATCTGGACCGCTCTTCAAGCTCATGACTTATCTTATTATAACATTGTCAGATCACATTACATTCTTAGCTTCAATCTTCCATCCGCAATTGTCTGAGTATATACAAATATACTCAGTATCAAACTACAATCAAACTAGATCAGACAATCTGTAGACTTCCTGGCATTCCAAAGTGGATGGTTTAGGTGAATATAGTCTCTCACATAGTTGATCGAATCAACCACCATGGAGTGGTGTGTTCTCTCTTGCCAATCACCATGCAGCTGAGAGTGTCAGTTTATTGAGGTCGGTCTTGTCTATAAACATTAAGTTTGAGATTATTAGTATTCTTAAAGTATATTATTAAGGATTTTGTTAGTTTATAATTTATTTTTTTGGATCATTATTAAACATGTCATAAAATAAAAATTCAAATAGATTTAGTGTCCTTTGTCACATTTGAAAATGTTAGATTGAGTTATAGTCTTTAATTTAAAGTGTATAATATTTTCGAAGTTAATATTAAAATAGTCTTATCAAGAGTCATTTTATGTTGAGTAAGTTATAATTATATAAAAAAGATGCATTTTCGATCGAAATCAACATCTAGAGTGTTGGTTTTTAATAATAGACATACCATTGGAAAAAATTAATGGTCTTAATTTTCACACTTGAAAAATAAAGATATAAATATAGTTAATGAATAAAAATTTATGGAGACTAGTAAATGGTAATGAACAAATACTAATAGATTCTAGTAAATTATTAGATTGACAAGGCAAAGATGACAAAGCTAAACTCATAATTGGTCATGCAGTTTCAGATTCTAAATTACATTATGTGGATTTGGATAAGACATCTACAGAAATATAAGAAAATTTGAATAAAATATTTTGTACTAAAGCACTTAACGCCAAATTTTATTTGAAATTGTAACTATTCAAGTTTAAAATGAAAGATGGCATCTCAATGTCAAGTCGTATCAATGAGTTGAGATATTTCATGAGACAACTAGTAGAATTCAAAGCTCTTGTTGATGATGAAGATGCAAAAGCTATATTGTTGAACAATTTATCTTCCAAATATAGTAATGTTGTTTTCAATTTTGGATAGATGTCTTCCCAGTCATTGGAAGATATGATTTCAGTGTTGTTAGTTGAAGAAAATTTAACTAAAGAAGATGAAGAAGAAGCTACATTGTACTTGTAAAATAACTATAAGAAATTTCTAAAAAGAACAAAGATGAAATTGAGTGTTTCTACTACAAGAAAAAGGGACATACATCCTTAAATTGTAAAATTTGAGCTAATGATTTGCTCAAAGCAAAGCTTCATGAAGCTAATGTAATCACTAAAGAAGACCCTGATGATGAGAACAAACCAATAAATGAGGATAGTAGGTATAATTTTAAAGATTTTTTTAAATAAACAACAACATGAAGGAGGTCAGAGGAAATGGAGGAAGGAGGCTTTCTACACCTCTCTTTAGTCACCAATGACAGGGTTGCACATATGTTTTGGTGGCATTTTATTTTATTTTCAATTTTTTTGTGTGGTGTGTTTTGAAATAAGATCAAAATTACATTCATGTTCATATATGTAATAAAGTGAGCAAAAATCCTATGTAAAATCCGAATGAGGAAATGTTGAAGAAAGCTAATAGTAGTATAAAAAAATCATGATATTGTCATTGTTGGTTAACCTTGTAAAACCATCATGTGTGGATGTGGTTGTTGGTTAAATACTTGTAAATTTACATTCTGAAAGGTGTCATCACCAACACACAATCAAGGAAATAATCTGACATAATCATCACATTACTATTTCTTAAAATTTAACTACACATACGTAGTTTATCATTAATGTGAATATTTTAATTTATTTATCAAGTATTTCCATATTTTGCCTTCCAAATGGAGAGGAAATATCAAACTTCACTCTTCTATCAATAAATAGGGTAAGTTATTCATTTTAGTGCTGCCAACACAACTCTAAATCTTTTTCTCTCTTTCCACTTAGGGGCACATAACATAATAGTGAGAGACGTTAAGAAAAAGGTTAACCTTAAATTTGATATTTATTAATTGACCATACACGAAAGAGTTTGGAGGTTTTATTTTTCTTCGAAAATATCATTTTGATCTCGACATAATGGTTCATTTCGATTGATCATTTTGATCTTGACATAATGGTGCATCTAGGTTGATGTTATATGTCACTAGTTAGTAGGTAATTCATAAAGTTAATGGAATCATTAATCAATGTGACATGTGACAAAATACAAGATATTCACCTAAAAAATTAATATCTCTTGAAAGTTTTCATATAATTATATTTAAGATATTTCTACTAGTTAGTTTTTATTTATATATATTTTTGTTTGGGTCCTCTAAGGTACATAGATATCGACATTTACACCCTTAAGTAGTTTATTAAAATAATCTAAGTAATCATTCACCTAAATTAGTATCTCTTTCAGCTAAGCTATGATGACTAGGGAGTTCTTTCTATCAAAGTGACCTAGGGATCAAACCTAGCCTTCTTGGTATTGGATGTCTCTAAAGATTTATACCTTAGTGGATGAAATTGCAAGCCATCATTCTCACCAATTGAACTACAATTTTTTTTATTGTAATTATAATTTTCAATATAACTTACATAATAAACTCTTCATTGTCAAAGAATTCATGATAATATGCAGCTAATAATATATTATAAGAGCAAAACTGCATTAAGAGTTTTGAAGCCTCAGCATTTCAAGCCTTATGCTAGGCCTATCATTAGGAGGATTATGATGAAATAAGACAAAAAAATATTCAATAAATACCTGTCGACCCAAAATAGGGGATCAGCTAAGGAGGATGAATAATATTAGATTTATTCTTTAAAAATTGGGTAATAGGTCTCAAATTTATGTTTAATCTCCAACCATCACCCCTATTTAAATTTAAATGTTTCTTCTTAATTTCAATATATTATCACACCCTTCTTCTAAATTAATAGTCTTCTTTTAAAATAAATTTATCTTCATCCATGCAAATATGATGACCAGTGTTATGTGAATGTTTTGCAATTGCCTATTTTTGGAAATGATAATACACAAGGTTAACATAGTGTTCTTTGAGTCTAACTTGAATATAATGACAAATTCACTGATATAAAACTTCCTACAGATGCAAATAATAGAATAAATTCTTTTGTGAAAAATAGGATTAAAAATTTCCTTAGTCTTGTCCAACATGTTCCTGATTGTGATGAGAGGAGAGAAAGATACCTTGATGTTCTTTTTATTCAGAATTTTAGCTAGAGTATCAATTATACCTTTGATATAAAGGAGAGTAACCTTAACAATGCTCTCATATTCTTGCCTAAAGTGAGGTCTATTTTTGACCTTGTGAATCACATCTCTGACTTGTCTAATATTGTAACCATTCTCTATAAAGGTCAAAGATAAATGTTCAAGTTTCTATTCAAGATGATGTGAATCCAAGATTATCATAACACTTCTAACCAATGTATTAATAATGCCAATATTTTGTGTAGGATAATGATGAGAATCAACATGTAAATATATATCCGTATGAGTTTTCTTTCTATAAACCTGGTGGGCTAAGGAGACATCCTCCTCCTTGCTAATGAGAGTCTCTAGAAAAGGTATTTTATTATTTTATTAAATTTCCATAGTAAATTTTATGTGATCTGATATGTTATTTAGATACTCAAGAAAAATCTCTAAGTTATCCCTACCATGCATCCAATTAGTATTATTATCATCAACAAATCACTTCTACCACTTAGGTTTTAATGGAGCCGAATCAAGGGCTAATTTTTTAAAATTTTCTATGTATATATTTATGACCATAGGTGAGACTAGGGACCCCATAGCAATACCTTCAATCTATTCATATATGCTCCCTCTAAAGCTACAAAAAGATGATTTTAAATAGATTTTTACCAAAGAAGCCATTTCATCATCAAGATTTTTTTTTAATGATGTCTATTGCATCATTCATGAGGATTTTGGTGAAGAGAGAGACCATATCAAATTTAACTAATATGTCTTGCTTGTCAACCTTAAATTCCTCATTTCTAAAACCAAGTGGGTAGAATATTTGATAAAAGAGTTTGTGCGACCAATAAATGTTTTTAATTTATTTTAGAGAATTTTTTTTGATGTTGTAAGAGGGTGATCCTATCGTATTGACAATGAGATGTAAGGGATTCCCTTCCTTATGGATTTATGGAGGGCGATATTCATTGTCATCATAATCCTACCCAATTGAATTAAAATCATTTCAAGTGCACATATAAATTTCAATATAATTTATTGCACAAATTCTTCATTGAAATTATATGGTTTTAGTGAAAAATAATCTAGCATGCACCTAGACCATTTAATCAACCAAATAACTTCCTTTCACTATTTAAATGTACATTGGGTTGTATAAATGGTTGCTTTAAATGAGAAATCATTTGTTTGCTTTATTCAAACTAGATATAAAGTAGGAATAAATTAAAATAAGGTTTCCAAAGTCCATCTGGAAGCTTAAACCACACTTCTTCCCTTATTTCAATCCATACAAAGAATGAAACCTTTGTCACCATCTCACCGATTAAACTATTTCCCCTTTGGCTGAAAATTTAAATATCAATTTATGATTTACATGAATGCAAGAAGTTAGGTGACAAAAAAGGTGTTACTTTTACAATAATCATTCATGACTTAAAATGGATGAGCACCATTTTAAAAAGGGTGCATGCCCTTTGAAGGATGCTCTCCAAACCTAATTTTGAATTAGTTTGGATTAATAAGCCTAAAGGGTGTGTGTCTTATATAATATAAAGGGTGCATGTCCTTTTTTATTTATATTTTAGAGGTAAATGAAAGAAATTTTTAAAAAGGAAAAATAAAAGGCACACACCCTTTACAAAGGATGTGTGTCATATGCAATGCAAAGGATGTATGACCTATTTATTACATAGGGAGTGCACCCTATGCAGTGCAATTAAATCACACCCTTTGTATTGCATTTGAAAAAATATATTGTAAATTTGTATATGCTCTATATTTAGTAAATTAAACCACAAATAGATATAGTTTGGGTTAGGCTCAATTATCTATCTATATATGGGGTGAGCTTGACCAGACTGGGGCTTAACTAAATCCATAATCCATATATTTTCATTACTGACCAAGTCGGTGCTCCTTTCTAATCAGATAGAATATTTGATAGACCAGATGGCTTATAGACTATGGATTCCAACTAAAGGAGATAAAGTCTACATAATGCTTTGCCTAAGACTCTATATATATAATATGTAATTGTAGCTTCAACTGAAACTATAAACACAATTGTAACTATGTCCTCATGTCTTTAACAATCAGATTACCTCATAAACAAATGTAAGCACTCACTCACTATAGAAGAGATTACCCTATATATAGATATGGGCCCCCTATCTATATAGCTTGTGGGGGAAATGACATTGGCATTGGCATTGGGATGCCTATATATGTTGGCATGGACCTAACCCACTATCTATCTAAGATAGGGACATGGAGTTAATGAATGAATAGGAGGTATGCCCCAATATATATGGGACTCCCCCATTGTAATTTGTAATTATAAAAATTTGGAAGCCATTCTTCTATGACATGCCCCCACTGATATGCTCCCCCTTTTGAGCTGAGTGGAAATAGAATCTGGTAGTTACCTTACCCCAAAATGATAATCTAATTATCTAATTTGTGAATGGATCATGTAGAATATATGAGAAACATGTCTAGGTAGATCATGGCAATGTCTATAAAGTAACAATACAAGCCTAGGAAGTAATCAATCACACACATACACACAATATCACTCAAAACTAATGCAAAGAATAGAATGGTTCAAGGAGACCTCATATAAGGGGTATGTTCAAATTTTGCATAATATTAGGGACATGAATTAGTCAAATGTCAAGTCAAATGTCCAAAAATAATAGAGACATATTTAAATGTCCTCATATGAAAACAATGACATATTCAAATGTCCAAAGTAGGCAACAAAGGCATGAGGGCCATAATCAATGGAGCATATTCAAATGCTCAAACAAGAAATACAATGAAATACATTTGAGTCGAAGGGCAATATGCAATGAATTTGGCCTAGAGACTCTGTAAATTATATTATAAATCCATGGATCTGACACTTTTTAGACCATGGCCTATTTATTTTGAGGTTTGCATGACTGTCAAATGTGGCCACATGTATAATCAATAATCAATTTTAAAACAATAAAATGTTATAAAAATACAAAAACATTCAAAAAGTTCAAAAAATCTAAAAAATATAGCATGTTTCTAATTATACTATTTATTATACATATGTCATTTTCTCCATGTTAGTATATAACATATCATTCTTTCTTATATACAGATATATTTCATGCTTCATTTGAGTGTGATACATGCATACCTAGATACATGATATAGGCACATATAGATGTTAAACCTTTCCTCTGCTCATGTCATATGTACATTGGGGGCATATGCTTCATTGATCACAATATACCCAAGTTATATTATTATATGATCACTTTCCATTATCATGCTTGAGATTACATACTTACACATACCTATATCCATGCTTATACCTTTCACATTGTACTTGATATGTTATATACTTAACATTACTAGCTAACACATATTTGTAGGAACTAGTATGCTAGGTTCATGTTAGTTACTTATATTTGTCTTAATTTACCATTTTTAGCACTTCCTTGAGTGTCTTCCTTGCTTGCTATTAGCTTTCATTGTATTTCTTGTTTGAGCATTTGAATATGCTCCATTGATTATGGCCCTCGTGCCTTTGTTGCCTACTTTGGACATTTGAATATGTCATTGTTTTCATATGAGGACATTTAAATATGTCTCTATTATTTTTGGACATTTGACTAATTCATGTTCCTAATATTATGCGGAATTTGAACATACCCCTTGTATGAGGTCTCCTTGGACCATTATATTCTTTGCATTAGTTTTGAGTGCTATTGTGTGTGTGTGATTGATTACTTCCTCGGCTTGTATTATTACTTTATAGACATTGCCATGATCTACCTAGACATGTTTCTCATATATTCTACATGATCCATACACAACTTAGACAATTAGATTATCATTTTG
Organism: Torreya grandis; assembly: GCA_037957365.1. Classification (NCBI taxonomy): domain Eukaryota; kingdom Viridiplantae; phylum Streptophyta; class Pinopsida; order Cupressales; family Taxaceae; genus Torreya; species Torreya grandis. The sequence goes on along the minus strand of JARHVA010001045.1, from coordinate 740,310 downwards.
GTGTAAGGTAACTACCAGATTCTATTTCCCCTCAGCTCAAAAGGGGGAGCATATCAGTGGGGGCATGTCATAGAAGAATGGCTTCCAAATTTTTATAGTTACAGATTACAATGGGGGAGAAAAGTGTTATTTATTATTATTAGTTATCCCAAAGATGCAAGGAAAGTTGGAGGAATAGTAATTTTTTTTCAATTATTTATGATAAATATTAATATGATATATTATATCTTTTAAATATATTATATCATCTATCTATATATGTTCAATTGAAATGAAATGATTAAATAATTTAAATAATTGTATAAAACAAATCATAATGTAAATTGACAACTAATTTTAATTAAAGCATTCCTATAGAAAGCAATCAGAAGATGACCTCTTGTAATAAGAATAATTTATACAATTGCAGTTTCTATTAAATATCCTCTATGGATGTGCACAATATGCTAAATGCTTATATATATATATGCTCTACTTATAGAATTTTAATTAAACGATAAAGAACAATAAGAAAGAAACTATATTCAATGATCCAATCACACATGATATATGTTCATCCATCATTATCTAAACAAGTTACAATATATATTGTTGATATAAACTATTTTACGGTCATACCCAAAGCATATAAAAGTTAATGACAATATATACCATTGATATGAACTATTTTATGGCCATACTCAAAGTCTATATAAGTTAACGACATACAGTGATCTATAAAAAATTTTAGAATAAATAATCTTGTCTCACCAGTTCTTTTAAAGAATAAACATGACCAAAGAAAAGCTTACATTCTCAAACAAAAATTGTGCACAACATATTATAGGTAGCTAGGTTTCACTTCTATTTTATACTTTTTATAGATATTTTAAATATATTTATTTAGAAAAAAATTATATATATTAAATTTAAAATTTTTATAACAGATTTTATAAAGATTATATCAATTAATAATTTTTGTAATTATTTAATTAAATAGTAGTAAATGTTATTTAAATTAGTTGTATTAATATATTTTTAAAAAATTAAATTTTATTTTACACTAAAATCTTAATCTTCATATAATTAATTTTCATCTACTTCTTCAATCCAGTGAAGGTGATATCCTCCACTAAATAGCTTGGATATAACTTTCAATCCATTGCCAACATGGCAGCTGCAACTTCCTTAGTATTAAAGGTGACAAAACTAAAGCCTTTTGACCTACCACTATCTCTATCCAAGATTACCCTTGTTGTACCAATATTGTATATTTTAAAATAATCAGCATGATCTAGTAATATACTTAAAAAATGAAATTCTAATAGGCTTTGTTGATTATTTCACACACCTTACCAAAATCATCAAAATCTTCTCTTGAGGATGAATTATCATCTACTCCCCAAAAAGGTCTGATGCTAATCCACGTGAGATACCAAGTCAACATTGAAATGGTACAAAAGGAATATACTTTTCTTTGTCTCATATGAGATGAATCCTAGGGATTCCCTCATCCGTAATAAGCCTTCGACCAATAAAAAGGATGCATTTATAATTTTTCAAACATATATTTATCGTACCATTAATCTAATTTTTCACTATAGTTCCATTCTCTTTTTCTTTCTTTCTATTTATTTATAACAGGGAAGTAGGAATCATATAGACCTTCATCATTATAATGACTGAAAAGTAAATTAATATAAAAATATTTTCAATGTTTTTAGATCATCCAAGAAATCCAAATAGATCTTTCACCATATAATAATTTTACTTACCATTTTAACTATATCAAGTATAATATTAGTTGAAATTATTTCTTAAGTGAGGAAGGCAAAGGTGAAAGTTGGAATGCATGCATCATATGTTCAAACACTTATTTTTTTGTTTTACATGTTTTTTTGGCTTGAGCATGATTATAGTGTGATACATTGCATTTGCATAGAACCCATAATGTAGTATTAAAGAATGCATCTCACTAATCTACCCATCATGACACATCTATATTCCATTGGAATCAACTTAATCTTGCCAAGCAATAACACGTTGTGATATTACATGCCACTTTGAAGTTTATAAACAAAGACTTAATTCCCCATTAATCCATTTGCTTAGCTTACTAATCCTAAACAACCATTATGAGAAAGTCCCATTTAAGAGGACAATGGCTCCTTATGAAGGTTACACCTTCTTCTAGAATTTAAAATAGATATCAGTCACCGTCTCCTTTTCCCCCTCTTGGTAGATCCCTATTTCATTATCCTCCTTCCTTAAACAATTATCCCTTTCTCAAGAGAGTCTCAATGATCATTAATTAATGGAACTATATTGAATAATTCACATTTAGTTGAGAGATGGTGTCCTTTGTGCATTTATAACTTGGTAGTTCTTTGCAATCACTTTTTTCTCTTTATATAATTAATTTCGTATAGGCTTCATGGTCAGCTACCATTTATTTTTGGCATTTCATTCTTTTATTACAAATTGTTTGTAATTCAATCTCCTTACGGCTACTTTCAATCTTGTTTGTATTTACTATCCTATTATTAAGGCAATAATGTTTTGTTGCCACAATCAACATTCATTTTAATTCGTCACCAACCACTTACCTAGTGGCGATTACTCTTTATATTAAAATATCTTGATGGAAGATGTATTTCCACTATGGCTACATTTTGACATATTATTTTATCTTTGGTGATCTCTATGTCAATTCATAACCATGGTGTTTATTCAACAATTTTTTTTTATAATTGTCCACTCTAGCTTATGGTTTATTTGATGATAATTTACATTTATTATTAAATGGAATATTTCAATTTGTTTTTATCACATTTTATTTCATTAAATATGTGGCTCTCTATCATAATTCATGTGCTCCCTTTTTCACTTTTCCATATTTATAATTTGATGATCATAAAACTTTTCACTTTATAAAATTTATTTTCCATTCATTGTAGTGTTTATTCATTTTTTTGCCCTTTTTGTAATTTTCCAGTGTGACTTGTAGTTTACTTGATCATAATTTTTGTTTATCATTAAATGGGAATCCTTCAATTTTTTTTTATCACATTTCATTTAACTAAACATGTGGCTCTTTATCATAATTCATGTGGCCCCATTTGCACTTTTCCATATTTATGATTTGGTGATCATAAATCCTTTGGCTTTATTAACTTTTTTTCCATCTATGTTATACCATAGATTATTTACACATTTATCATTATGTGGCCAAAGTTTCACACCAATCAAATTTATGTAAAGTGACTACCATCACCAATACTGCTATTGAGATCCATGCTTATTTATGGATGTCCTTTCTTAGAGATCTCATTTTCACCACATCGAATCAAATAAAAATCTAATGGACTCAATGCAAACCCTTACCAATTTAGCTTACCATCAATATTTAAATAACATCATAATCCATTTATAAACCCTTGTTCCTTACACAAAAATCAAACTCATCACAATACTTTTAAAGATATGAATAGATATAAATGAAAACATAATAACCAAGTGCTTGTTATTACAACCGTGAGCATTTATCTCCTATCTCCACGATCTAATATGAAATAATCAAAGGGTACATGGAAAAAAGAATGATACCAACCTTTAGAGCATTTAAATCAATGGTTCCAACCCCAATTAATATTTAAACATGACCTCAAAATAAGGTAAGGCTAGAGGAGGCATTTGTTAGGATTGAGTAATATTTTACATGGACGAATTACCATAATAATTAGTAATTTACTAATTACCTTTGATGATTATATTGTTATATATTTATAACAATATTATTTATTATTATTGGAAATTGTATTCATATATATTTATTTTTACTTCCAACTATCTTAAATTATTTGATCTTTTTTACTAGAAGATTGTTTTTCTACCTTCATGACCATATAATAGCCAATGTATTGTTCATATAATATGTTGAATTGCATATATGTTTATTATTATTATTTTTTATGTATTCAACACTGTCACTAACATGAAGCTCCTCTAATTTATATCAGTGGTATCAGAGCAAAGATATCTCAAAGAATTTGGTGTAGTTAATAACGTAGTTATTTAGTGAGACTTGTAAAATTATTAATAAGTATTGTGTTAGGTAGGCGATGTCATAGAAGGTAGTATTATGATCTACATCCTTTGATCTGCTATGGCTTCAACTAAATCAATTTTTTTAGATGTGTCAAAACTAATGTCTATGGACCATCTATAATCTTCCTTTAGCCATATTTTCTTCATACATTTGATTGATGTCTAGTGTATGGGATGTTTTGAAAGAGCATAAGAGTAATGTTGGTTTTTCATTCCATATGGACCATTGTTTAAGCTCATGACTTGTATTATTATAAATTTGTTAGATTGCATTACATTCTTAGCTCTAATATTTCATGCATAATTGTCTAAGTATATAAAAATTTGCTTAGTATCAAACTACATTAATCAAACTAGATCAGACAATCCATAGACTTCATAGCATTTCAAAGTAGATGGGTTAGGTGAATATAGTCTCTCCTATAGTTGATTGAATCAACCAAAACGGAGTGGTGTGTTCTAATCTCCTACCAATCACCATGAAGTTGTGAGTGTTAGTTTATTTTGTGGTCGGTCTTCTCAAGAAACATTAAGTTTGAGATTATTAGTATTATTAAAGTATATTGTTAAGGATTTTATTAGTTTATATTTTTTTGTTATCATTGTTAAACATGTTATAAAATAAAAATTCAAATAGATTTAGTGTTTTTTGTCGCATTTGAAAATGTTAGATTGGGTCATAGTCTTAAGTTTAAAGTCTATAGTATTTCCAAACTCAATATTAAAATAGTCATATAAAGAGTCAATTTAAGTTGAGTAAGTTATAATTTTGTGAAAAATACGTATTCTCGATTGAAGTTGATATCCAGAGTGTTGGTTTCTAACAATGAATATGTCATTGAAAAAATTTAATGGTCTTAATTTTCACATTTGGAAAATCAAGATACAGAGGTAGTTAATGAACAAAAATTTATGGAGACTAATAAATGGTATTGAGCAACCACCAACAGATTCTAGTAAATTATTAAAATGGCAAGGCAAAGATGATAAATCCAAAGCCATGATTGGTTTTGCACTTTCAGATTCTAAATTACATTATGTGGATTTAGACAAGACATCTATAAAAATCTAGGAAATTTTGAATAAAACATTTGGTACTAAAGCACTTAATGCCAAATTTTCTCTAAAATTTTAACTATTCAAGTTCAAAATAAATGATGGTATCTCAATGTCAAGTCGTATCAATGAGTTGAGATCTCTCATGAGATAACTAGAAGAATTTGAAGCTCTTGTTGATAATGAAAATACAAAAGCTATATTGTTGAATAGTTTGCATTCCAAATATAGTAATGTTATTTTCAATTTTGAATAGATGCCTTCCCAGTCATTGGAAGATATGATTTCAACTCTTCTAATTGAAGAAAAAATAACTAAAGAAGATGAAGATGAAGAAACTACATTGTACTTGAAAAAGAACTATAAGAAATTTTAAAAAAGAACAAAGATGAAATTGAGTGTTTCTACTACAAGAAAAAGGGGCATACATCCTTAAAATGTAAAATTTGAGCTAATGATTTTCTCAAAGAAAAACTTTATAAAGCTAATGTAATCACCAAAGAAGATCCTAGTGATGAGAACAAAACCAATAAATGAGGATAGTGGGTATAATTTTGAATATTTTCCATACTAAACGACAACATGAAGGAGGTCAGAGGAAATGGACTAAGGAGGCTTTCTATGCCTCCCGTTAGTCACCAACGATAGGGCCACACATATGTTTTGATGGCATTTTATTTAATTTTCAATTTTTTGTGTAGTGTGTTTTGAAATAAGAATAAAAGTACATTCCTTTTCATATATGTAATAAAGTGAGAAAAAATCCTATGTAATCTCCTAATGAGGAAATGTTGTAGAAAGCTAATAATAGTATTACAAAATCATGATATTGTGGTTGTTGGTTAACCACTTGTAAAATCATCATGTTGTGGTTATTGGTAATCCACATATTCCAATGGTGGTTGGTTTTTATGAAAAAGAAAACTATCTAGATCATTAGCACGTAGAGGAGGCAATTGTAGTATGGATTTATGTTCTCCCCATGTTCACATTAAGGGAGTGAATGTTAGGATTGAGTAATGTTCACATATAAAAATTACCATAGTAATAAGTAATTTACTAATCACCTTTGGTGATTATATTTTTATATATTTATAACAATATTATTTGTTATTCTTGGTAATTTTATTCTCATATATCTATTTTTACTTGTGACTATCCCAAGTAATTTGATTCATTTTACTAGGAGGTTATTTTACTACCTCTATGTCTATATAATAGCAAATGATTATTATTATTTTGGTGGTTATTATTTTGTATGTGTTTGACTCTGTCACTAACATAAATCTCCTCTGATTTATATCAATGTTACATACTTTCTCTCTTCAAGAAACTTTGAACCTAAAGTTTTGTTTTCATAATAAGCATATTCTCAGTGACTTTTGTCTACACCCCAATATTAGTGGCATCCAAATATTGATAACATATATATAAATTTTCATACATATATAATGATAATATATATATAATTTTTACCATAATAATATATTTCATGCAAATCCAAAAAAGCTTCCACCAAAGGAATACAAATAATAAGCAACCCATTACAACACATATTCAAGAGATAAACCAAGTGATGTCAAAACATAATTTCAGCAATATCATCAATAAAACAAAATGGAAATATCAAATCAAAGATGTAAGGCATCGACAAAGATAGATTAAAAATTACAAAAATCCATAATAAAATATTAAAAGGATATAAGAATGTCACAATAAAATAGGGTTCGGAAACCTGTAGCCGCTTGAGATTCAAGTGTTGTCAATAGTATGTAATCACATACTAAATAATAAATAAGATTGTGTATATGGTGGGTAAATTTAACCCTACTAAATTCAATAACCCTAAAAAACAACAATGCTAGGATTTTTTCCCCACTTTCAAAACTCCATTAGAGGCCTCTATGTGACATAACAATATTAATGGTGCCAGTGGACTTGAACGTACTTATAAACACAAGCTATTATTATTATTATTATTATTATTATTATTATTATTATTATTATTATTATTATTATTATTATTATTATTATTATTATCATCCTTCCAAAAAATTCATAGAGGGTGGAAAATATATTTAAAGGAGAAGAATAATATATTGTCATAAAATTCAATCATTCACTATGAAACTTTTCACATTAAACAAGATCCACATATCATTGAATAGAGCCATGTCTTTAAATAAATATTAAGGAATAAAATGCAAATGTATAAAACCAAGGAAATTACAATGATCATAAAATCAAACATCCATCGAACATGAAAATTTTTATATACTAAACACCACAGAGAAAAACATCCATCTCACACATGGGAAATTGCATGCTAACTCATCATCATAAATAAATTGTCTATTATTGTAGTAAATAAATATCATAGGGAAAACATTTAGATGTAATAACTACATAAATAATTTATTTTATTTGTGTATTATAATATGTTATAGTGGTTGGATCAACCAATCAAACTTCAAAAATACTCATTTAGCCACATTTTAGCATGTATGATATCACAACAAACTATTTCTCAATCATGTAGAGTAATAATACATGAAATATACAACCATATAATTCATAATTCATAATAAATTTATGTTCCAATTACTCATTAAGAATACACAATGAATATACTCTATCACACACTGAAGAATGACATACACATGCATAATCAATAGCAATTTTCACTCAAGAATGGAATGCCAAAAATATACATCATGATAGAAAGTATGTTTATTCACAACAAAATAATGAATAAAAGTTCATATTTATTTACCAAGAAATATATTATTGTGTTCACATCAAGGTGTCACATTGTATTAATATTATACCATGTAGGATGTTGTAATACATTTTCAACCATGAGTCTATCCTAGCCAAAATAGTTGTAGCTGAAGTTGAGTTAATGTAAAATAATAAAACTCTCACTTATTATTATTAATGAATTTTATTGTATGTCGTGTTGAAATAAATTTTAGTTCCAATGCTTCTATAATGACAAAGATGGTCAATTAGCCATCCCTCAATCACCATGGTAAAGTAAATTATTCCCAACTGAATTACACTTGAATGCTCAACTAAGCATTCTATAATTGGTGTCAACACCAAAGTTTCAACCTATATGGGAACTCAACAACACATAATATAGTAATTTACTAATAAAAATCTCACATATAGAATTTTAATTTATTTACAGTGGAACTAAACAAGAACAACATTACAAATCATGGCTTCTAATTCAATATGAGTTTTAATGAATCACTCAATTAATCAAAATGATAGTTTACCACATTTGAATCTCTTATTCTTATCATAAAAAGAAGACTCATTACCCATTTTCAAGTGGAAGGAGTCTCAAACAATCACAACTTAAAACAATTAATGATATTTACTATAATGCCATAGAATTAAACAATGGTATAATAGGGTAATGGAATTATCCTACACATTCACATTTTCCACAAATGAAATTTCATTTTTTCCACGAAAATTAACTTGCCCAAGTCACCAAACATTTAGTTATTCCAAATATACATAAAATGGATGTTGACACACATATCATGTGGCTATGAAGGGAGTTCACAATTTATCACAAGACTATAGGTTCCACAATGGAGCTGCATACATTGGTGGTTCACAAGTACCCAAAAAATCTTAATATTTATTTGATTTGAACTTACCACACCTTTAGCTAAAAATATAATGTGATTTTAAGTATTATTATGTCATATGATATAAAAAGGCATGACTGGTTGCATAGTTGCATCTTCTAGTAGGGCAAATATTTCACAAGAACATCACCCAAATTCAACTCCATAGAGTCAATTAGTGGTAGGGTAATTAAATTAACCAACACATTCGCCCTTTTCCCAAAAATTGTTTCACCACATCAATTCATCTAATCCACTATGTGTTGGGTTACATAAATTTGCATCCTGAAAGGTGTCATCACTAACACACAATTACGGAAATAATCTCACACAATCATCACATTAATATTGCTTCACAATCAAACTGCACATAGGTTGTTTATCATCAATGTGAATATTTTAATTTATTCGTAAAGCATTGCCATAGTTTGCCTTCTAAAGGGAGATGAAATAATAAACTTCATTCAGCTATCAATAAATGAGCGTAGGTTATGCATTTTATGGCTACCAACACAACTCTAAATCTTTTTCTCTTTTTCCACTTAGGGGCACATATGCTTAAACATAACATAATAGTGAGATACGTTAAGAAAAAGTTCAACCTTAAATTTGATATTGATTAATTGACCATACACAAAAGAGTTTGGAGGTTGGATTTTTATTTGAAAACGTCATTTCAATCTCAACATAATGGTGTTGTTATCAATCAGACTCACACCCCTGTGAAGGTAGTTTCAGGGCTTCATAATCTGCTAAAACATGGAAACAATCATAGGTTGTGGGTAACCTAATTAACGGATTGAATCTCTAGATTGTAAGGATAGCTCCCTTTGGTGTATCAATTAGGACCTTTACTTTTCACTACAAACTGCTAGGGAAAAGGGAAAAAGAAACGTGAAGAAAAATCCTATCTAATGATGGTGATACACCTAAATTTTATGTTGATCCACTCAAACTGAGCTCTTAAGAACATTGATCTAGACAAGAAAGAGGCTGAACTTTCAAATCCAATTGACCAATATGCATAAGTATTTCATGAAAAGGTTTTATCTGGCGATTAAATCTTGAGGGAAGTGATGGAATAGCCCTGATTTAAGGTGATCACAACCCACTTACATCCACTATAAATTCAGCCAAAAGACATCAAACACAAAACATGACTTGCATAATCTGATAAGCTAGTAACTAGGTAAGAATCAAGACTTGTCAAGGAAGAAAAATTCTATCACATGTACAAATCACTGACATAAATACACTATACCAGCAGCTAGAAATTGAAAATAGTCCTTCTATTAATCTAAAAAAGGTTAAAACACAATATTTGGAAAAAAATTTGGTCTTGCTAAAAGAGCTATGCTTTTTCAAGGTTGAAAAGCCAACTTATATAAAAAATACACAACAACCAAGAGGTTGGCATTGAAAATAGAAGAAGAATACAACACTATAATTAGCCCAAGTCCAATTTCAATTATGCTAAGATAACAAATCCTTCTAAATTTGTCTTTTCTTATCCTTTGTCTTGCATGAAAAATCATTTGGCATTGAAAGTGGATGGTGAGCTCGTCTTGGGCTGTTCTTTTAACATGCATGAAATCTACACCCACCTCCAAATATGGAACTCCTCTTTATCTACTGGAACATTTGAAAGGCTTATTTTTACATGAAAATAATGAGTAAATGTGGCACTTGACAATTAGTGAACTAGACCTCAAGACTAGTCAACCTCCAATGGTCTACACTTGAACTATTGGAATGTTTGCAAGTTTGAGACAAATGAGAGTGCATGCATGGAATTTACTTGTTAACCTCTATAACATTAAACTCCTTGGGTTTTTCATGTAAAGCAAGCCTCCATTTTAGAATTGAATGTGTCATGTTTAAAATGGTCATATATCTTGGACATGTCTAATCCTGTTTATGGCTATTTACATGTTTATTAACCTATTTATTGACTATTGAAATCCATCAATTTACCTGGCTCTTCATTTCTATGCATGTTATTTAGCTGTTTATCTATATCTTTTCCCTTGACTTTCCCTTGCATGTGTTTATCTCAAGTTTATTCTTTCAGGGTTTTCCTTTTCATTTTTCATAGCTTTCTTCCCTGCTTATTTCCTTCATTTATTTTCTGTGGACCTCTATTTTTCATTCTCTTATGCTCCTCTTTGGACAAAAATTATGAGACTTTTCTCCTTGAGTCTCTCTTTTCCTTCGAACAAAAAGTTTGAAGGAATTATTTTGGGTTTCTATTTTGCCTTTTTCTCACAAATAAATTGTCTACAGGAAATACCTTTGGCTTATACTTTCAAGCCTTTCTTTCTATACATTTCATCAGGTAAATATTTTGAAGGAATTCCTTTAGACTATGTATTTTCTTTATTTCCTTTAGACAAAAAGACTGAAGGAATTACTTCCTCGATCTCTTTGTCCCGTGGGCCTTGTCTTTCTTTCTAGCAAAGTTGTGAAGTGAACCTTCCCAAAGGGCATACCCTTTGGGACTCTTGTCAATGTATTCTTTCAAAGGAAACATACCCTTATGCATTATTGCTAGTGACTTTCCCAAAGGGAAAGTGCCCTTCAGCTTTTTGAAACTGACCCTTCGATAAAATGTATTTGGCAACCTACCCTTTGGATTTTTGTTTATGTAGCCTTCTAAAAGACAACCCTTTGGCATATTTGTGATGAATTTTTATGAAGGGTTAGTACCCTTTAGGATTTTTGTAATGTCCCTCGGCCATTTTGAAATGTCACTTTCCCAAAGGGCACATACCCTTCAAGTTTTTGTTTCGAACCTTCCTGAAGGGTTGGTACCCTTTGGTATTTTTGTAAATGAATCATTTCCTTTTATTTGGACAAAAATTCTAAAGCAATTAAACCTTTTAGATCTTTTCAATTTGCCTTTTAGGCTCCGACAAATGACCCTTTTCCCCTTTTAAAAGGTCTTTCGGCTTTCTTGTAATGGATAATTCCTTCAGACAAATTGTTTGAAGGAAATTGCCCTCCAGAACATTACAAAATGGATCTTTCATCTAAAAATGACCCTTCAAGCTTCCAAAGTGACATTTTGGAAGAGAAAAATAGACCTTTGGATTTTCTAAATTTATCCCATTACCTTTCAAAATTATTGAAACTGTCCTTTCCCAAATTTTTTGAAAAGCCCTTCATATTTTTGTCATGAACCTTGGAACTTTTGGAAAAGATCCCTAAGAATTTATTCAAAAAAATTGGCAAGATCTTCAAAAAAAATTACAAATGGTAACCTCCGACACTTAAAAAAAAAAGCACGGTTATGGAAAAATTTGAATAGCAGAGGTTACAATTTTGACCTATAGGGCCAAAATTGTGAACAGTTTTGGCAACTCTACTAGGAAGCATACCTGCTATGATAAAGAACTTGGCCATATACATGGTATTTAACTCACAAAAATAATGGTAAACCTGGTCCATGACTGTAAATCTCCTTTAAATAAACATAAAGTAACTTTCATCCTTTAAAATAAGAAGGGAAACACACGAAAATAGGAAAACTAACTAAGAAGTAAATGTGCACACAAGCACTCATTCGAACAAAATAGAATGAAATTAATATGCTTGAACAACACTTGGAGGAAATCAAAACAAACTAACTATGTATAAAGGGCTTTGCTCTTCAATATAAATGTTTTAGATATATCCCATTGACTACGATTGGAAGCTCCTGACCATCCAACTTTGCAAGTTATAAAGCATTGTGGGAGTTGCAGCTAGAAATTGTGCATGGGCCACTCTAAAGAGAATCAAACTTGGTGTGCCTTCTTGGTTTAGCTCTATCCTCATCCCACTTGAGGACCAAATCTCATTCTTTGAATCTTTGTGAAGAAGCTCCTTTGTCAAAAGCTCTCTTCATATGTGCTTGATGAATTTCCATGGTTAGCATGGACTGATTTCTTGTCTCTTTCAACTCCATAAGCTTAGCATACCTGATATCCATAGGCTCATTCTCCAAAAACTAAGTTGATGCATTAATTCCAAAGTGAGAAATTCAAGAGAAATGGGTAACCTTGCTTCCTTACCATATACCAGCTTATATGGAGAATTGGTTATTGATCTTTTGTAGGTGATCCTATTAGCCCATAGATCTTACTTTAACTTGAGATTCCATGACCTTTGATTGTCTTGAATAGTCCTCCTTATGATCTTTAATAGGTTCATATTTATAGATTCAACAAGGTCATTGGCTTGTGGATAATAGTTCGATGAAGTGTTGAGATAAATTCCATGTTGGAAAGTCTATTGACTGAACCTAGATCCCATAAAAGCCATTTTATTATCATAAATAATAGTTGAAGGAACTCCAAACCTAGTAAGCAAACCTTCATAAAAATCAAGAACATTAGTTTCTTTTGCTTCTTTCAATGTTATTGCTTTTGTCCAACACGTGAAGTAATCTATAGCAGTTAGATTCCATTTATGTCTTGAACTTGAAGGAGGATTAATGAGGCTAGTAAATTCTGATCCCCATTGAAAAAAGGGTTTATCCACCATTATTATTTGAAGAGGTAAGGTTGCAAGCTTCACTTTTCCTACAAACATAACACACTATTTGCACTTTCTAACCCATGTATGGCAATCACCAAATATATTAGGCCAATAGTACCCACCTCTCATGATATTAAGAGTTTTAGTTCTTGAAAAAAAAAAAATCCACCATGTCCATCATGGAATTCTTCAAGCAATCTCTGAGTTTGGTTTGGTTCTACACATCTTAGCAACATTCCATTGATATCTTTCTTGAGAAAAACACCATCAACAAGAAAAAATTGAATTGATTACAGTCTAAAATATATTATTTTTTAATCACTAAGATGAGAGGAATAAATACCATCTTGAATATAGCTTACCAAGTTATGAAACTAGCTGGAAGGTGAGGTATGACCAGCTACAACCTCTTCATCATTTGACACCAAAACAAGCTCAATAGCCTCTTGCAAGTCTTGTGCTAGATGATCACAAATTCCTTTGCCTCTAATCAGATTTTTGACCTTAATTTCCACATCATAATTCATTACCTTAGTTATCCAACAATCTCTCTTCTCATTTATATATTTATTCAAAAGGAACTCCTTGATGCTCAGATGGGTAACCATTAGGTGTATCTTATTGTTAGAAAACAAGTATCTAATTTTTTAAAGAGACATTATGATTGAAAGTACATGATTTTAAATAAAATAATACCTCATTTCATACACATCCAAGCCTCGACTGAAGAAGGATATTGGCTGCTCCAAAGCCTCATGATTTTGTTGCATAAGAATGCCTGAAATGGTGTCCATGTTAGCATAAGTGTACAAAATGAAATCTTTCATGAAATCTAGATTTATAAGCGTAGGAGCACTAGCCATAGCCTTCTTAATATCCTCAAACACTTTTATTCCTTCTTTATACTAGCTAAAGTTCTAATTTTTCTTTAGCATGGATATAAGTGGCTTAGATAAAATGGCAAAATCTAAATATATCTCCTTATGAAATTGATTTTCCTAAAGAAACCTTACAAAGCCTTTTTTACTTAGGCAAGGAGAGTGAAAGAATAGATTAAATCCTTTCAACTTCTATGTTTAAACCATGCTTTGAAATAACATGTCCAAGAAGCTTATCTTCATGAACTAAAAAACACAGTTTTTGGGATTTAGAGATACCCCAATTTGCATACACCTTTCGAACACTTGCTTGAGATGGACCATGTGATCTTATGCATTATTTGAAAAAAATATTATATCATCTAAATACACAATTACAAACCTGTTAATAAGGCCTTGGAATGCCATATCCATGGCTCTCTGAAAAGTTACTCCAACATTATATAAACTGACTAGCATCTTTCTGTATGCAAATATCCCCTACTTGGTTGTGAAGGTTGTCTTAAATTGGTCTTCTTCTTTGACCTAAATTTGATTGTATCCATTATATCCATCCAACAAATAAAACCTCTCTAAACCTATAACAAGCTATAAAATTTGTTCCATTGATGGCAATGCGTAGTGATCTTTAGTGAATACCTATTCAAATCACAGAATTCAACACACAAATGAATCTCACCAATATTATTTCATACTGGAACAAGATTTACCACCTACTTTGTGTGCTTAATTCAAAATATAATAGCTTATTCTATGAGCTTGTGAAGCATAGCTCTCATCAAAGGTTCAAGCTTTGGATTGATGGGCCTTTATCTTTGTCTCATTGGTTTAGTTTCCTCCTCTAAGTCAATCGTGTGTTGATCCAAACTTAGATCAAAACATTTGAGATCATTATACTTCCATGCAAATATATCAAAAAAACTTGTGCATAACTCAATGAAAGCTTTCTTTTGTGAAGGACTACATACCTTACCCAATTTCAAAATCTTACCACCTATAATCTCTACATTATCATAATTCTCTTCCTTTGTTGACAAGGATGATTTATCCTTTATTAGCTCATCATCTCCACTGAAAATGTTCTCAAGTGTGACCAATCCTTTGGGTAGATTATTCATTTTTAGTTACACAATCTGATCATCATACTGTTGTAAATGCTTTGACTAGTTTCTTAAAGAAAACTCAGCCTCTTCTTACAAGAATCTCATAATTTGAGTGTCATATTCAAACACTTCCAAATTATCATGATTATTTGGAGTAGAAGGCCTTAAAACCACCTTTATATGTGATTGATTTTTTTCATTTTTTACATCAGTTGGGATACTAAATTGTGCTCCAACTATAGCCAACCTATCAACATGTTTATTCTTATCTCTTGGTATTGCCTAAATGTTAAAATCTTAATATATTCAAGTAAATCCCATATTCTATGCTTGTAAGATTCAAGAAACAATTTTTTACATATATTCAAACCTCTTACTTGGTTTACTACAAGCTCACTATCACCAAACACTTACAAAGAATTGACTTTCATCTTTCTAGCCCACTGCAAACTGTAAACTAGTGCTTCATACTCAACAACATTATTTGAACATCCAAATTGAATTTTAATAGAAGAGAAATACCTTTGTTTAATTGGAGAAACCAACATCATTCCAGCTTTGGTTCCATGCTTATTCCTTGACCATCAAAGTACAATTGACACAAACCTTCATTAGACACATCCTCTTTGACCATGGCTGGAATTGGTGCATCATTCTCACAAAGGAAATACACACCAAGTCCATATTCAATAAACTTATAAGTATCATGATCATGCAAGGTAGAATCCCACTCATCAAGAAACAAATTTGTAACTCCATCCAAAGGTGATTCTTTTTCTACATCACTATTTTCTAGCACCTCATCTGAGATGATACAGTTAGTATTCATAACACTTGGCATTTATGGATCCATATGAAAACATGCAATAGGTTAAGAATGAATTATCACCTTGGTAAAATAAATGGTTATGAACAACAAATAAGTCCAATCAGTTGATAAATATCCCCCAATGTTTGAGGTGAAATCTCTTGAAGGGCACATAGCAAAGTACGGAGGCAAGTCTACCACCACAACATCCTATTGAATTGTAACATTGGGACATGTATGTAATGACAATTTTAGATCCTTGATGATGCCTACCATCTTATTTGATGACCCATCTAATTGAAATACTCCTTTATTATTTGGCTCATAAACAAGTCCAAACTTGTCTGGACTCTGTTTAGGCATGATTGTACTACTAGCTCCATTATCCACCATACAATTATGAACCAAAGTATCACCTACAATCAAATAAAGGTAAAAAGAGGAGTTTTATTCAATTTTACCTAATTTTTTTCCACTTTTTCCATCTTATTTACCTATTTTACTTGTTACTTTGCTAGTTGATTTGAATTAGTTAAGACAACACCTTCTTTCTCAACCAATTTTGGAGACAATTTGAGAGCTGAAAGCTATTGAATGAGCTTATCCTTTTTTCTTGAAAAGGAAAGAGAATCTCACATAATAATGCTAATGTTAGACTTATTCATCTGATCTACTACACTATAATGAGATCCACTAACCTTTGGTTGTACCTTCTGAAGAACTAGTTGTTCACAAACTAGAGGTAGTTGATGAACCTTACGTTGCAACCTTTATATTTTGATTTTTTTGAGTTTTAGGGACAAAAAGTTGATATTTTTTACTCTTAAAAACAACCCTAGGATTACTTGAATCATTTGTCATCTCTTGATCCTCTTCAATGCATCTTTTTTTATCTCTAGTTACATCTATAACTTGACCACTTGAATTGTTAGTTTCAACACCTTGAGTAAAAGCAACATGATCATGCACTTGCCAATTTACATTAATGGCATCAAGCTGCCCTTGAAATTTGAGTCTCTCTTTATGATGCCAAACCTATATCTTGATACTAACCTCCTTGAAAAGAAAACTCTTCTTGTGTCATTTGTGGCACAGTGATGCTCTATGATACCAAGGCTTGGTTTTGAGCATCATTGGGATTTGAGAGCTGCCATCTTTAATCTTGCATCATGTTATTTTTATGTGGGGTGGGAAAAATGGATTTTGAAGTGGAAGAAGTATTAATATCAAGGGAATCATATGGATTGGCTGGAGTTATGGCTCCTTGTGCTTTATAAGGTGATTTATTCTCTCTAAAACCCTAATAAGGAGACCTTTGATCTTTGAAGGGCTGGTAGGTGTTCTGATTTTGTTGTTGATAAGGCTTATTAGACTAAAATTTTTACCTCTTGAGCTGTACTATTTCATTCTAAAAGGATTGTATCAAAGTTTTCAACTCTCCTATCTCACTAGCTTGACTAGTAGGGGCTATAATTTCAGCTTGAGGGGGTGGAATAGGAGCTAAAAATGGAACTTGAGGAATTTGGGGGGTTGTTATAGAACTTAATTTTATAAATATAGGAATTGGAGGTCTTGGAGAAAGCTTACCAACTTATATCAAACTATTTTATGCCCTTATTACAATCTCATAAGCACCTGGCAAGGTAGTACCACCCATTAATGGTATCATCACACTAATGTTAGAATTAAGGGTTTTTAAATAGTACATAAATGCATATTTATAAGATGGCCTTACCAACATAGATATTATGGTCCATGTCTTTTGGAATATGAGGTTAAAAATAGACATGAACTCATGAGGAGCCCTTGTTATGGTAGTTAATTACTCAACTAAAGATAGATGATCAGATTTATCTACAATTTGCTTGACCAAAGTTACACCTAATTCATCCCAGGTAGAGATGGAATTAAGTGGTAGATTACTATACCACTGCAATGCTTTAACTTTGAAGGAGGTAGCCAATAATCTAATAATAACATTATCCTCAACCACATTATGGACTGAATAGAGTTAGCAACATCTTAGATATGCTCAATAGGAGTTATTTCATTTTCTCCTAAGAAGAATGGGATATTGTTGAGGGTAGGCATTAGAATGTCATCAAATTGGGCTAAATTTAATGGGATACCTCTACTGAATGGAGCAAACACTTGATTTTTGAGGGCCATTAGGATAGTGGGGATTGTAGTGCTTAGAATAATAGGATGACTAGGAGGTAAATAATATTTTTGAGGATATGTTTTTGCCCTCCTAAATCATGATCTCTTATAAGACATAAATTCTAAAGGAATAACTTTGTTTTATAACCTTGTGGTAATTTTTGGCATGAAAGAGTTGCCTAAAAGATGCTATGGACTCTGCAAGTTAAAGAATCTTTAGCTTGTGATGAATATAAATATTATCTTATACTTTAAATGCTTTTCTTTAGCTTTAAACTTCTTTATATCTATAAATTTCTTTGCTAGTCCCATCAGGTGTGCCAAAAACTATTGTCAATCCTACTCGTACCCTTGTGAAGGTAGTTTTAGGCCTTTATAGGCCACTAAAACATGGAGGCAATCCTAGGTTTTGGATAACCTAATCAACAGATTGAATCTCTAGATTGTAAGGGATATCTCCCTTTGGTGTATCAATTAGGACCTTTACTTTTTGCTACAAATTCCTAGGAAAAAGGGAAAAATAAACTTGAAGGAAAATCCTATCTAATGATGGTGATACACCTAAATTTTGAGTTGATCCACTCAAATTGAGCTCCTAAAAACACTGATGTAAACAAGAAAAATGTTGAACTTTCAAATCCAATTGACCAATATGCATAAGTATTTCATGAAAAGGTTTTATCTAGTGATTAAAGCTTGAGGGAAGTGATAGAATAGGCATGATTTAAGGCACTAACAACCCACTTGCATCCACTATAACTTCAGCCAAAAGAAACCAAACATAGAACATGGCCTGCATAATCTAATCAACTAGTAACTAGGTAAGAATCAAGACTTGTCAAGGAAGAAATTTTTTATCACATGTGCAAATCATTGACATAAATACACTATACCAACAGCTAGAAATTAAAAATAGTCCTATTAATCTAAAAAAAAGGTTACAACTCAATTTTTGGCAAAATTTTTGGTCTTGCCAAAAGAGAGATATAATTCAAGGCTAAAAAGCCAATTTATAAAGAAAAATACACAATAACCAAGAGGTTGACATTGAAAATAGAAGATAATACAACTCTTCATTAGCCTAAGTCCAATTTTTATTATGCCAAGATAACAAAGCCTTCTAAATTTGTCTTCTCTTGTCTTTTGTCTTGCATGAAAAATCCTTTGGCGTTAGAAGTGGACGATGAGATCATCTTGGGCTATTTTTTTAACATGCATGAAATCTATGCCCACTTCTAAATATGGAAATATTCTTGAGCTTCTGGAACATTTGAAAGGCTTCCCTTTGCATAAAAATAATGAGTAGATGTGGCACTTGACAATTAGTCAACTAGAGCTCAAGATTTGTCAACCTCCAATGGTCTACACTTGAATGGTTGAAACGTTTGCAAGATTGAGACAAACAAGAGTGAATGCATGTAATTTCCATGTTAAGCTCTCCAATGTTAAACTCCTTGAGTTCTTCATGCAAAGCAAGCCTTAGTTTTAGAATTGAAGGTGTCATGTTTAAAATGGTCATACATTTTGGACATGTCTAATCCTATTTATGGTTGTTTGAATACTTATTAACCTATTTATTGATGGTTGAAATCCCTCACTTTATTTGGTTCTTTGTTTCTAAGCATGTTCTTTAGCTATTTGTCTATATCTTTTCCCTTAACTTTCCCTTGCATCTATTTATCTCAGGTTTATGCTTTCCTTTTCATTTTACCACATATTTATTCCTTGCCTATTTCCTTCATTTACTTTTATGGACCTTTATTTGTCATTATCTTGTGCTCCTCTTTAGATAAAAAGTCTGAGACTTTTCACCTTGGGTCTCTCTTTTACTTTGAACAAAAAGTCTGAAGGAAATATTTCATGTTTCTATTTTGTCATTTTCACGTAGAAAAATTATCTATGGGAATTACCTCTGGCTTATCCTTTCGAGCCTTTCTTTCTATAACTTTCCTCAGGTAAATCTTCTGAAGGAATTCATTTGGACAATTTATCTGAAGGAATTCCTTCAGACATTGTATTTTCTCTATTTCCTTCAAACAAAAGGTTCAAAATAATTACTTCCTTGATCTCTTTGTCCCGTGGGCCTTGTCTTTCTTTCTGGGAAAGTTGTGAAGTGAAACTTCTCAAAGGGAACATACCCTTTGGGATTCTTTCCAATATCCTTTTCCAAAGGGCACATACCCTTTGGCATTATTTTTAGAAACTTTCTTGAAGGGAAAGTGCCCTTCAGCTCTTTGAAACTAACCCTTCAGCAAAATGTATTTAGAGACCTGCCCTTAAAAATTTTGTTTATGCACCGTCCTGAAAGATAACCCTTTGGCATATTTTGATGAATTTTCTTGAAGGGTTGGTACCCTTCAGGATTTTTGTAATGTCCCTCAACCATTTTGAAATGTCACTTTCCTGAAGGGCACATACACTTCATGTTTTTATTTTGAACCTTCCCGAAGGGTTGGTGCCCTTCAAGATTTTTGTAAATGAACCATTTCCTTTCCTTTGAATAAAAAGTCCAAAGGAATTAAACCTTATAGGGTTTTTCAATTTGCCTTTCGGGCTCCTATGAATGGTCATTTTCCCCATTTAAAAGATCTTTTGGCTTTCCTATAATGGACAATTCTTTTAGACAAATTATCCAAAGGAAATCACCCTCTAGAACACTGCACAATGGACATTTCATCTAAAAATAACCCTTCAGGCTTCCCAAGTGACCCTTTGGAAGAGAGAAATAGATCTTCAAATTTTCTTAATTTTTCCCATTACCTTTTGGAATTATTGAAACTATCCTTTCCCAAAAAAATTGAAAAGCCCTTCAAATTTTTGTCATAAACTGTGGAACTTTTGAAAAAGACCCCTCAAAATTTCTTTGAAAAAAATTATGAATGGTAACCTCCAATAATTAAACAAAAAACATGTTTATGCAAAAAATTTAATAGTAGAGGTTGCAATTTTGACCTGTAGGGTCAAAATATTCAATAGGTGCATCTACATTGGGGTTATATGTCACTAATTAGTAGGTAATTCATAGAAAAGTTAATGAAATCATTAATCAATGGGACATGTGAAAAACTCCAAGATATTCACCTCAAATATTAATATCTCTTGAATTTTTTCATATAATTATTTAAAATATTTGTACTAGTTGGTTCTTATTTATATATTTTTTGGTTTGGGTCCTCTAATTTACATAGATATCGACATTTATGCCCTTAATTAGTTGATTAAAATATCGAAGTAATCATTCACCTAATTTAGGATCTCTTTTAGCTAAGTTGTGATGACTAGGGAGTTTTTCCTATCAAAGTCACCTAGGGATCAAATCTATCCCTCTTTGTATGGGATGTCTCTGAGGATTTGTACCTTGGTGGATGGTATTGCAAGTCATCATCCTCACCAATTGAACTACAAATATTTTGATTGTAATTATAGTTTTTGATATAAATTACAAAATAAACTCTTCATTTACAAATAATTCATGATAATATGTAGGTAATAAAATAATATGTATAAATAGGGTAGAATAGGGATCAAATACGTTATTTTTGGTCAACTTATCTTTGGTTTGAATGTGCTTTTGCATCTATTTTATATCTAGTGCATAGAGGTCAATTAGACTTGTATTTATAGGGATATGTAGCTTGTGTGGATAAGAAAATATGATTAGGCCATCCTTAGGAGGGGTACATGTTTGAAAAATTATCTGTTGGGAAGAGATAGGGCTAAGGACAATAGCATCTAGTTTGGGACACTAGTGCCATGTGGTTGTAGTGTCCCAAATGTGGCGCTATTGTCTACTTTGTAGAATGTTGAGCAAGTTGGGTTGGGATCTGAGAAGATAATTTTAGGATTGTGTTTTGGCTAACTATATGTGATTTTGGTCTACTTAATGACTTAAAAAGTGTGTCTAAGGCTCTAGGATAGGTTTAGGGTTAAGCTAGGAATAGGGTAACTTAAGTGACACTTTTAGGTGATTACACTTTCTAAATAAAAATATGAATCAATGGGATGTTTTTAATTGCATTACTTGGTTGGGTTGACTATTTTATGTTGAGTTTTGAGTATTCCTTATTAAAAAGTGATCCTTAAGGGGACTTTAAAGAGTCTTGAAAAAATCATAGTTTAGTTATAGAGTATAGAGGAATGAGAAGACATAAGAGAATAAAGTATGGGAGATGTGTTTTATCAAATTTGGGCTAATATGAAACCTAGATAATAAACTACTATGAAAAATTAGGAGACTATATAACAATAATATCATTCACTAATTTTTAACTACTATATTCTCAAAGGTTACTAAAAATATCTAAGTGTAATGAGAAATAAATACATAGCTAGAAATTGCATCTATAAGAGGAATTAGATGTTGAAATTTATTCTGCTAAGAGGTCTGATGACTGGAATTAGGAACTAGATTTGAGCCTAGAAAATAATGCTAAGAACATAACACTATAGGGGTGGCATCATCCAATTTCAGTGAAGGAATTAGGATTTATGGGTTCTCTATGTATTCATCTGTGAGGCTTGTATCTAGTGCAGGAGCTTATGATCACTTGCAGAGACCATTGTGTGATTTATTTTCCTTCAAAACCCTAGCTCTTTGACACGTAAATACCAAGAAAATAAAAGGGGAAAAAGGGATCAATGGTTGAATTTGGGTAATACCTCAACACCCCATGTGTTGAGTGTTACCTACATGCCAATCCTATAAAGAGGGATCAAACTTGATATAGTTCTCTCATGTTACGATGGTATGTGAATGACTAGTGTAATATGTTAGATGTTAGTGAAATATTAATGTGATTAAGTGCCTTAACCATGACTTATGACCTTGAAAATGTACCTAGAATTGATCTCTAGGTTACTAAGGTTTATGCAATTAGAATTGGGAAAAATAAGTGCTTTGATCTCAATGTGCAATTATGATTTTGATGTTTTTCGATGTGGAAGCCTCTTGTGTGAAAAATGGTTTTAAATTTTTTATATAGTCATATATTTGAAATTATTTTGAATTGGTATAATTATGGGCATAGGTATACCTTCCTATATCTTTTGATTTTTCAAATTAGTTGTTATTTGGTGAGAAGATAAGAGATGGGGTCAAGACAATAGAGAAGTGTGTTATAGTCCCCTAAGGTGGTCTTTTTGAATGGGTTATCTGATCATGATAATTGTCATGAAGGACCTAAAAGGTGTATAATATTTATAATAATAGGGATGAGTATATTCATGGGTTGTTTATAAGCTTAGATGAGTGTGCAAGGTGGTCAAAAGTTATCAAAACAGGCCCTAATATAGGTTTAGATCTAGGTGTGAAAGAGTTGTCACAAGTGCATGGCTTTAGCTTATATTTTAATTTATTTTTATACATTTCCCCCATTTTATCTTAGTAACACAACAAAGTGAAATTACTAGAGTAAAAGTAAAAATAGTGCATACCTGAAGTTACTTGTGAAGGGGAGTCCTAGATGTATGCCACAATGTTGAATTGTTCTCCAAGTAATATTGTAATGGAACATATGTGATATCAATATTTATTTAATATTAATATAAAAAGGTAAAATATAATAAATTAGAGAGTGAAAAGGAATAAATACACCTGATTGAGTACATGAACTTTTGTGCTTTCCTAGTGCAAAACTTAATCACTATAGTGGGTTGTACCCTTAGAGTTTTCATTGACATTCAATACCTTGGATTGGACTATGCATGCCCAAATTCTATATGATGAGTGAGAATGATTAAAAATAAATGTGTTCTTGAATCCATAGTCACATATCCAAAGTATTAAATTATTTTTTAATCCATGTATGAATCCTAATAAATATTATTGGTGCAATTATTGGTGAAAATAGTAAACCAACCACTAAAAATAGAATAAGGTTAAATTATGGTGAAAATTTGGTGAAAATATTGATTATAATTTAGGTATAGTAGATAAAACATGGATAATGACACGAGTTTGCGATTTCATCTATAAAACTAGTGTAAAACTAAGTGATGGGGAAGCAATGTGCCACACACATGTCCCAAATTGATAGTGGGTGCATATAGATTTTGAGACTGAGTAAAACAACTATGATTCTAGGAAAACGCATGTGTTAACTTAGAACAACATGAGACACATGATTTCTCCCAAACTGAGAAAATTTGAGACAAAACTAAGTAAGTAATTATGAGTAATTCTGAAAATTAAGACTATGAAACTAGTGTATACTGCTATGAGAAAACTATGATTTTGAGAAATTTTGGAAATGCTTATTGTTTAATAATTTGGACCATAGCACTAAGAAGGACAATAGAGTAGCTATCTCTTGTCCAATGTGGTATTCCTATCCAAAATGACTTTTGTGTATTTTATAGGCCTAAAACTATGTCACCTATGTCATCATTATTAAATCTTATCTGTATATTGATTTAAGAATTCCAATCTCTAATATAGACCTCTATCAATGCCCACTCTTCTGAGGGGAGTTGTTGACCCTATGCAAGAACTTGATCCAAACTAAAAAGTTATGCATGAGTTATTGTGATGTAAACATGTAAATTTGAGTAATTATGACAATATGGAAAAAGAATGGCATCATCATCATATATAATGTAAGATGCATGTGGAAAAAAACATTCATAGTAAGTGTGTCTAGATAGATTTGACAATGAAACATGCAGATAATTGATCAACTAAGTATATAACATTGAATGTAATTACTTAGGGAGGAATGCATGATATCTAGCATAACATTAGAAGGGTTGGGTAGATGCATGATGTCCATCATGGCATCTAAAACTAAGCAAAGAAGCAAGTAAGGTGTTATGGCCATGACACAAACAATCAAAAAGTACACACACAACACACAAAACACATAATATAATGCCAAGCGAACACATACAAGTAAC
The DNA here is from genome assembly GCA_037957365.1 of Torreya grandis. NCBI lineage: Eukaryota > Viridiplantae > Streptophyta > Pinopsida > Cupressales > Taxaceae > Torreya > Torreya grandis. The sequence goes on along the minus strand of JARHVA010001045.1, from coordinate 715,163 downwards.
ATGTTAAAATATTACCCACATGAATAGAAATCATGTACAAGGATATATTAAAATTCCCTCACATTCATAGAAGCAAACAATGGAGACTTAGACTGACATGGAAAGGCATGTTTAAATGTTTGCACACATGAGTGTAACTCACACATAAGGACATGTTCGAATATCCTCATACACATAGAATCAAAGACATGAAGGCTTAGAGCCACTCACAAATGACATATTAAAGTGTTCTCAAAGCAAACAGAGAATCCATATAATATATGAAGCTAGGAAAATCAATATAAAAATCATGCATGATATGTAATTTTATCAACAAGATTTAAGTTATAACTTAAGTATAACCAGTAAATGAGATAGATAGTAGTACATAGCAATGTTAATGAGTGAGTAATATTGAAATATGTAACACCATGTAAATATCTAAGCCATGAGTAAGATAATGTGGGAAAAGAAGGATAAAACCTATGTATACCATGCCCCCAATGAGCTAATTGATGAATGTACATTTTGTAGGAAGCCTTTGTGTAATCTAAAACTAAGTAGTGATATTTTGAGCTCACTAGGACAATAGGGGGAGGGAAAATAAATAAGTGTGTTTCTATCCTCCACAATGCTCCTATATAAATGTAGTTTCTGAGTGTGTAATAGTTAAAGTACCTATAAATGAATCTGGTACGGATGTTATGTTAATATATAATCACTCATGCATATTGTTGAAGCATGTATGATATAAAACCAACTAAAACAAGTATGGAATATTGTGCAAAACTTAATTAATGTACAAAAAAGTATATCTAAGCATGTGTAGGTCTTCATTTTATTGTTTTCTAGACCATTTTACTATTTTTTTAATTTTTGAAACATATATGAAAAGAATATGTACAAAGTGAAAGACATATACTAACTGATGAGTCTTGAAAGGGACTCACAATCAACAAGTCTAGTTTCAAGAAAAAGGAATGGTATATTTTCATGAAAGGAAATGGGTATGTTATGGTTATTGTACTTATCTCAATGGATAATCTAAATATGGATCACTAATTATGTTATAACTGTTGTTGAAGTTGTGATAATCAATAGTATGTTGTCTCTACATTTGATTGTGATGAACTTTGGGGATTTTTGGAGCCCATATTGAAGTATTTGAATCATATGTTGGTGCCTTATGTAAAGTAACACTAATATTTTGTAAGATTAGTCAAGGACATAGAATCTATGATAAATATCTATTAAAGGGGCCTCTCTAGAATAGGCCTTCATGGAAGTTTATATCTCTATTGTGAAAATTGCTAAGTAGGTTTCAGCATTTTAGGTGGCTCAACTAAAGGTTTTTTTATGGTAACCAAATATGTATGTGATAGAGGGTACCCATAAGGGACACCTAAATTTATAATGATGTCATTACCATATATTTATTTCAAACATTTGTGAACTATAGAAGAAATTATGTGAATATATTGAATCTAAGGGCATCCCAATAATATAGCAAAGACCCTAACACTAGGTACTACTATGAACTTGGTGGCCACATGTGTGAGACCAACCTTTAATGGTAATGTCATCTCACCAATATAGCTCTGAATGTGACCATTAAAACTTTTATTACCATAGTGGTGGGGAGAATATCTCAATCTATGTATTTGAAATGATAAAGAAATGTGTTTGTACACATTCACACTTAAACCATTATCGACCATAACACTCTAAATAGGCTGCTGATCAATATGAGTGCAAACAAACAAAGAATGTAAATTTGAGTCATCATCAACTATCTCATGCTCTACAAAAGTGATAAGTGGCCTAGATGGTATTGAAGTATGATAAGAAATGATGATACCATTCAAAGGATGTTGTTCCTCTACATGGTAATGGTATGAAACCAGTGGATAGTATGCATTATATGCATATTTCATGCCTAATGTATCTATTATCTCATTAGATGTGTGCTTAGGAAAATAATTGTTGAATATTTTTATTTCTTTACTTTCATTTGGTTGTGATGTTGTACTTTTTATTGGTGTGCCATATCAATGATGTTGGCATCTATTAAATCCTTAATCTTGTGTATCAAAATGATGCATCTATTAGTAGTATGACATGGTGTCTTATGGTAATCATCAAATGTATTTTATTCAAAACATTTTTAAAAATGTTGATTCACATCAACCTCTTTAATAAGAGGGAGAGATATGGCATTGCATTCCAATAGTGTTTTAATAACCTTATATGGAGCCTTTGATAGATTAGTAAACTATCTCTTTGGAGGAGCTGATAAGATAATACATGGAGTAGGCTTTAAAACTGCATGGACTATTGCTTTTTTATTATCTTATTATCAGTTGGGCTTACTTTGCATGGTGGCTTGTTTGAACTCTTTGTATTAGCATATGGACTGGTTTTATACTTAAGATTGTTCATTTCCAGTATATTATCTTCTCTTTCCTTTACTGTATGACATAAATATGTGAATGAGATAAACTTGTTGAACATAATGGATTCATGTAAGGATGGAAGCAAACTTTTCTTAATGATATCCTATAATTCTCTATCTTCAATAGGATTTGCCATTTTGGACAACATGGTCTTGTATCTTATGACATATTTTATGATAGGCTCATTATATTTATGTTTGAGTAGAGATATAGAAGTGTAGGAAACATTTTCAATGATATTGATAGAAAAATGTGCTAAAAACATATTGACCAATGGATTGAATGCATGCACTGATTGGTGTGGTAAATCATAGAACCATTGTAATGCATAGTCCTTGAGACTCTTCAGGAATAACTTAATCAATAACATATCATTGGACACATAGTCCAAACATGTTTTATGAAATGCTCTAAGGTGTTTTTCATGGTCACCCTTTACATCATATATTATAAGATTGGTTTCCACAAACCCTGTAGGTAGAGGATACACTACTATATATTGTGTAAATGGTTTGTATAATAAAACATGAGAATTGAGTGCCTAATTAGGATTTGGAGCACTTTGCTCCAAATGTAACACCTTAATTTCTAGAGATTGAATCTCTTAACTAAGGGATTGTACATCAGGAAAGGATGAATGTTTGATAACTAAAGGTGGTGTTCCCAATGGCATGGTAATCCATTGGAGCTCCTAGTTTACCCCATTGTGGAAGGTGGTAAAAAAAATTTATCCAGTGGAGCAATAGGGATCTAAGAAGATTGTGCAATGTTTTTATTTTTTATATCCAAAAGAGTTTACAAAATTGTGCTATGATTAAGAGGTTTCTCATGAAGTCTTTCTCTAAAAATCTATAGAACTTCCTCTTTATTGAATTTAATTTTGTTCACCATTTAGAAGAGGGGTTCATATCCTGGTGTCCATCTTGGGAACTAGTGTTATCTTGATCATATTGCTCATTTTTATAAGTAGTATCATTAAACTCAACATGTTCATCATGATTTGGGTTTATCTAGTCAACTATACTATGGTGTTGGAGCTTCTCCCCAACAGGTTGGCATGTTAGCCCTATCACGTGAGAGGTCATTCTCATGCGCTCACTCGAAGTGCATAGGGAAAGACTAGTTCCTAAAGGCTTTGAAACATAATGTGGTATGATTGTTCTCTCTTTTAATGCAAAAGTTTAAGTTATTCAATACCATAAATATACCACTATTATTCTCAGCATCCAAAACTTAACTACTATGATAACTAGCATCACCATCATTATTCAACAATAGAAATAAAAGGTAAATATACCCATAACTTAGAAATAAAACATATTCATTATTCAACACTTAGGATGTTCATGAATCATCACATGTTATAGCAAATACTAATTATTCATTGATTGCTTAATAGATTACAAGATAGAATGATGTCTCTATTCTCCAATTGTCCACACACACAAATAATTACAATAGGGGTTTTTATATTTGTTTTTCCCTAACCAAATGTCAAGATTCTAACTATCATGGATAAATGGCACATGGACTCCCAACAGGTTGAGAGTCATGGCTCTTATAAATGAATGTTCCTATAGAATTGGGCCTTTGTGTGCCTAGATCCTTGCTCTATGTTATATATGTGTCTAAGTGTTTCATTCCTTTTGGGTTGGTACAAACCTTCGATCAATGGGGTCAAAATGTCTTACTTGATTTACTCTTTTAACTACTCTCACATCCCTCCCACTCTACTTCTTATGTGCTCCCCTAGTCTTCTATTTCTATTCTAAGTCCTTTGGTCTCAGGTCCCTCGTGCCACATTTTCTCTTAATTGGGTCCTCCCACATTGGGTATCCTACACCTTTTTCCTTTCATGACCTTCAACTCTTATGCTTTCTAATCTCGTGCCATGGTCCTCCTGCACCATGGTTCTTCCATGTCGTATTGGTAATTGCATATAAAAATAAAAATGGTCCCTCCATGTGGTGCACCAAAATTGGAACAAATACATGGTAAAAATTGAGGGGCCAACATCACCCCACACTAAGTTCGTAGTCCATCCTAAACTAATTTGTAATGCCTTCTTCTAAGAAATCATGCCCCTTTTGCTTAAGTTTTTTCTTTAGCTCATCCTAATGGGATAAAGCATCGATAATTTTAGCACTTATTCCTTCAGTGGCTTTCTTTATTGCTCTCAATTCCTTAGGGTGAGTTGGAGTCTAGGTCTTCTTCATGTATTCATCCAGGCCTATGGTGGATTCCTCCTGGATGTCTTCTAACTCAAAAACTTTTTTGTCAACCTACCCTTAGAGAATTACAAAAATGGCATTTATGTGTTGAAAATGATTATTTATTGCTTCTTCCATGGTTTATACATTTTTCAATGCCTTCACGTGCTCGATGCAGTCTTTTATTAATAACGCAACATCAGTTGCTTTCTACCTCAGGACCTCCTCATCATGAAGCTGAGCTTTGATTATTTTATTTATACATGCCAGGTACATAAAAATGCCATCTAAGATGGGGAAAACCTCCCCGACCCTCTCCATGGTATGCCTACAAATGTCTACAGTCATGGTGAATTATTCAAGGGTGTCCTTGGCCTCATTTTGGGCACTAGGTGCTCTTTATTTCTTTTAGACAATATCTCAACCGTTGTCTCTAGTTTCTTGATGGCATCTCCATCTATCGGTACACCATTAGATACTGCCCAATCCTATTTCAATATAGTTTTACATAGATTTAAAACTCTTATTTGAGTCTTGGTGGCCTCTTGGATTTATTTGTTTAAGGAGGCCACTTCCTCAACTAGCCCCTACTTCTCTACCATTGATTTATTGAACATTTATACTACATGGACATGTTTTCTTTCTGTTGTGTACATGTCTGAATCTAAAAAAAATGTTTTATCGCATCATTTCCATGGCCAATTTTAAAAATGCATCACTTTTCATTATTGGAAAACGCTGTTGTGGGTCAATCTTTATGAGGTCTAGTAGACCTAGAGCATCTGGGCAAGAAAAAATATAGTCAAAAAGAGTATCAAACTGTGGTTCTTCACTATACATTTTTAAAAGGAAGGATAACAACTTCCTTATTTCTGGGGTTGCATCATTTGGGTCGAAATGGTTCCACAGATAGAGGCTCTTGTCCTCTATGCCAAATTGGTATCATTCACACAGAGTGGTAGCCTTTACTATAACTATTCTCCCTCACCTTGCCCCTTTTGCCTTACTGGGTCTTGCTCAAGTTCAAATTCTTGATGGATTTTTGAGGCCATCCCATCTAATCCCATTGCATTAATATTAATTTGATCACTAGATGGGTCGTCTTGTGATAGGGATGGAGTCTTCTCTGAGTCTGATCCCAAATTATGAATCTGTTCTTGAGAGGGGTCCCTTTGGGGTGTTTGATGTGGTGTTGATCTGATGGTAGTATTTGGATAAGGTGGAGGTGAAGATGGTCATGGATGAGGAGAAGGTGGAGAAGTCATATGAAGAGATGAAGGGTTCAAGGTAGGTGAGTGGGGAGGACTTGAATTAGGTGAAAATGAAGTAGATGGTGTTGAGATGTGAGATGGAGGTGGTGGCAGTCGAGGTGGTGAAGGTGAAGGATGAGGTAGAGGTGGTTGTGGCATGGATGGTCAATAAGTAATGGGTCGAGAGGGTTGTGTTGCCACTATTCTTTGTCATTTTTGATGAGCCTATTACTCGCTTGAAGTGGCACTTGTTCTGGATGATTTCTTCATAACTACAGTGCGTGGGGGAGCCTTTCCTTGGGGTCCCCATATTCAGGGTATTGGTCGGGGCATAACATATAGAATAGTTTGTGTACCTATTCCCCAACTAGGATATCCTTAACCTTGATGTTGGTTAAGCTCATTTATCCCCTCTCTGTATAGGCTTTTTTTCTTGGATATAGAAGCATTGTAGAGGGTGTGGCATTCCATATTGATCTATTTAGCCTACAAACTAATTGGTTATGAATCATAAATATGATAAATAGAATCAACAAAGTATCATGTAGAGAATGCATATGGTAGCTTGAGCTATGTTGACAACTCTCCCAAAGGGTTCATTTGAATGTGTGCCAAGGAGTAGTGTTGCTTCACCATGAATTCTACTTGATCTATAGTCAGGAGGTAAATCCTTAGGGATGCACCATTCATTACCAAAATTCACCTTCATTCCATCAAACTAATACCTCATCTTTATTTGGTAAGATGGGGTAATTTATTGGGGACATGTGAAAGCCTTAAAACACTCAACTAGAGACTTGTGAGTGGGGGGTGCACCCACTTCAATATACCTGATCTATAGTTAGGGACGTTGATCTTGTTAAACACTAGTAGTAAGAAAATTGATCCCCATACAAACCTGGACTTGGGTATTTTATGTGCCTTCTCTACATCCTCTATTATTTTTTGGGAAAAATACAATGCCAAGTTATACTACGTGCCATGAGTGACTTGGTGTGTAATGTGTAGGTGGGCCATGCCCACCTCTTTTCATCAGTCAATACCTATAACCTTCATAGAAATGATCCATGCCAAAACTCTAAGGGTGGGATCCTATAGGTTCTATATATGCATTAGATATCCTTATTTTTGGTACATGAGCATAGTTGTGGTCTGATGGATCTTCTCTGTGTTTGCCAAGTCATCTAAGACATTCATTCCTGAGCATTAAAGTCATATAACCTTGTTGATCCTCTCTATGGTGATTTTCATGTTGCCTCTCATGAATTTGATGTAGTCCTCATAGACATGTGAGAGGAGGAACTAAGCCACCTCTATAGGGATGCCAATGTATAACAACTCAAATAGTTGGATTAGGCCATCTCTATCTAGTTGGTTCTTGATTGAAATGCCATATACCACTTGATTTATAGTGTTAGTGGTTTAGAGGTTTAGACTTGATAGTCATTCTACAATTCCTACTCATTTCCTAGCTAGCAGTGGTTGTAATTAAATATAGTTGCGATTGACACCTTGGAGACCCAATTTTTTGCACACAAGACTGACTCTAGGTATTCCATCTCCTCTATGTAAAGGGACTAAGGTGGAGATGGTGGAGCATTCTATGATGAAGAGGCATGTGTCTGCTTTTCCTTTTTTACCATCTTGGCTTCTTCCATGATCTCCCTTAGAAATACATGCACTACACTTGTTCTAGTGTCTCTTCTTGGTTTTCTACAAGCTCCTCTCTTATAAGAAACCATGCTCCTCCACTCATCTCTTCCTCTTTTGGTATGGTAGGCAGCTTTTCTAATCTTTTGACATTTTCTAATTTCATTACCCTTTGTGGCAATCAAAGGTTAACCCATAGCCATCCCACATTCCCAAATAAATACATGGTGGTAGTACTTCCTTTGTATCTTTGAGTTTCTCACTATAACAATGGTAGACTTGCATCCTGTAACTTCAAAAATCTTCACTACTCACCAATCTCAGCTAACAACCTCTCTTCTTGACTTGGAGACCACCATCGTATCTTTATCAACTCTATACACACTTCTGCTTTGCAAATGATTCAATTTAATCACTCTAGATCTCTGGTTTGATAAGCACTCAAAAATTATAATAGGGTAAAGTGTAAAGTCATTTCGACTTATTTATTTATAGGTATTTCAAGGAGTTGAACTCATTAATTTACTTTTGCTCCTTGTCATCTCTAGCCATAAATTCATATATTTTAATAGTCTTTATACTTCAAATCTTGCATCAAGCATTTAGTGTTTTAACAAACTTGTCCCATCATTCCATTCACATGATTCTTGTTATGACTAACCTTGTCACATTAATAGTCCATTCCTTCTTATACCTTTCTTAAAAGGGGATGACAACTGTGTCCCATCTTTTTAGAGTAGTGGAAGTCAACTATCACCCAAATGGCATGAACCTTTTAAAATACTCTAGAAGTGCATTTTATGACCCACATGCCCACCACTTGCATGAAATATATGACTTGTGATTTTGAAACTTATGCGCCCGCATCTTATGTCTTATATTCACATGCATGATGCCGTACCCCACACTAAAAGGATTCATGGTCCTCCATAAGATCACAAACACAAACTTAAATTACATTAAAGAGTCATGAGCCTCAAGAGCAATGCTTTTTATTGAAAGCAGTAAAATCCTAAACTAATGGCATTAAGCCTTATTGATTACAAGAGTTAAACTAAACAAAATCATAATATGGCTGAAGTTGACTCCCATTATAGTGTCCTAGGAGAAATTCTCCATCCATTTGCTTTAGCCAGAAAGCTTCAGTAGGTTGAATGCTATGAACTATAAATGGTCCATCCCATTGGATATAGAGCTTCCCAAGGTGGTACGCAAACTTAGAGTCATAGAGCAAGACTTTCATGCCTAGAAAGAAGACTTTGTTCTTAATATGGTGATCATGTCATGATTTTTGTTTGCATTTTTCAATGTTTTGACTCTAGTGGGTGAGGAACTGAGCCTCATCTAATTTTGTCAATTCATCAAGCTAAGCTTGCAAAGAGGTTTCATCATTGAGGTTTCTTATATGTGCTATCTAGAGATATGGGACTAGGAACTCCACTGGCACAATCACTTATTTTCCATATACTAGATTGAATGGTGTAATTTTATTGAGGTGCTTATATGTGGTCTTGTAAGCCCAAAGTACTACAAATTCTCTATCATCCCAGTCGGTTTTACCAACATTGAAATTTTTTGTCAAAGTAGTTTTGAGGATATTATTGAAGGATTCAACTATTCTATTGGCTTGTGGATGGTATGGTGTTGTTTTGTGGTGTGAGATCATGAATTCAACCAATAAGACATGAATCATGTCATTCAGGAAGTGGGTTCCTTGATCACTAGTGAATCTTAGTGGGCATCCAAATCATGTTATAATATTTTCCCAGATAAATCATGTGGTAGTTATTATAGTATAGTATTTTTTTGGTGTTGCTTCAGCCGAGTGCATTAGGTAATTAGTTACTATAATTATGTACCGAGAGCTTGTTCATCATCCTACTGGAGTAATGGGCCCTACAAAGTCAATAGCCCATTTTTTGAATGGTTCTTGAGAAATAATAGGGTGCAATAACAAGGCATCTCTTTTATTAGGTGTTCCAATGTGTTGGCAAACATCACATTTCCTTACATATGCCTTTGCATTTTTAAATAAAGTTGGCCACCAGAGTTCAGTGAGCAACACCTTATACATGGTAGCCTCTCCAGCTTAATGTCCTCCAATATACCTTTGTAGACTTCTCATAATACCTCAGGGCACTCATATTGCATCACATAATGATGTAGTACCTCATCATGGTCCATTTTGTATAGATCTCATGCTACTAGTTGATAAGGTGTAGTGCAAACCATAAGTTTTTTTCTTACTAAGTAATAGAATTAGGTGCACAACTAGTATTGAGGAATGCTATAATATTCTCTAGTTCTTTAGGTACCTAAGCAACTAAAAAGATTTTTACATTAGGAAGGTCATATCCTGTGGCATGTGAAGGTTATTCATTTTCAATTTGAGATAGATGACCATGTCCATAGTTGGTCTTCTCGGGCTTTACTACTATGAAAAAATGGAATTCTTGGAAGAGAATAATCTAGTGGAAAATTCTTCCATGGAGAACTAACTTGTTGACAAGATACTTTAAAGCCTCATGGTCAGTGTAGAATATAAATGGAGTGGCCAAAAGGTACTATCTAAATTTTTGTAGATCGTGAACCATAGACATGACTTCATGCTCAGTGGTGGTATAGTTCTTATTCGTTGATGTAAGCTTCCTATAGGAAAAATAGATTGGATGGTCCAAGTTTCCCTCACCTGGTTATGTGAGTATTGTGCTAACTATTGTCCTAGAGGAATCAACATGGATATGAAAGGTTTTGTTCAATTGAGAAATTATAAGATAGGTGTGGTTACTAGTCTTTTTTTTAGCATTTCAAAAGTTGCTTTGTACTAACTAGGCCAAACAAATTGTTCATTGTGCTTTAATAGCTCTTCTAGGGGAATTATGATCTTGGCATAACCCTGAATGAACTTCTTGTAGTATCTCGTGTGTCCTAATAAGGTACATACCTCATGCTAAGTTTTATGCACTAGTAATTGAAGAATAATGGAGACTCTAGCTAGGTCTACTAGGAGCCTTTCTTTATAGATGATATGTCTAAGAAGTACACCAAAAGGTGTTGTGAATAATATTAATTTAAATTCAAAGAGATTTGAAACACTTGATAGTGCTCAAGCATTAGTCATAAATCAGTGTAGTGGTCCTTTACTAACCAATACACAGTCCAATCATCTAGGTAGGCCTAAAGAAACTTCTGAATAAAATATTTGAAAGCCTAAACTTCTATCTGGGAAAATAATGTTGGAGCATTTTTCAAACTAAAAGGCATGATAGTATAGGCAAAATATCCATATTCAATAGTGAACGTAGTCTTAGATTGGTCTTGTAGAACTATCTGGACCTTGTAGTACCCTGATAACCCATCTGTGAAAGAGTATATTTCACAACCAACAAAACTCTCTAGGATTTCCTCCATGAAAGGTGTTGGGAAAGGGTTTGTGACACAAGATGCATTTAAGACCTGATAATCCACATAGAATCATATTTGATCATCTTTTTTTATGCTAATTACCATGGGACTGACCCATTTATATTTAGTGATAGGAGTAATTACTCTAATGCAAAGCATGATATTGACTTCCTCTTTTACTCACGCTTGAAGGTTGAGGTTCATCCTGTATGGTCAATTCTTCATGGGGTGAGAACCGTTGATCAGTGTTATGTGCATTTTTCCTAGACTAGGGTGGACTCCCTTTATTTAACTATAATTTCTTGGAAACACATCCTAATATTCCTTCAATAATTTGAAAATTTGTGAGATTTCTATCTTGGTCCAGTAATTTCGAGTTGTAGCCATTTTAGGCTCCTGCTTCGTGCTAATGTTGTATTAAATAGTTTGAATGGGCCCATGATAGCGGTTATCTGATGGAGAACTTATGTCTCATATAATTTATGAACTTGTACTTATATGGACATCTAAGTTGTTAGTCAAAGGGTCAAGCAAGGTAGACCCTTCATCTTTATCTACTTGGAAGATGAGTTTTTACATTCCCAAATGGATCTCTTCAGGACGTTCTTCCTTAATAATTGTCAATGGTGCAAGATTTGATTGTGTGGGAGGCTCGATGAATAAATGCAAGGGTTTTTTAGGTTCATGATGAATATGGTGTAGGCATTCTTCAATGGGACTCAGATATCGAATGATTGCTTCATGCATGATCTGAAGGGTAAGGTGCAAGTTTATCCTTGGTGAAGAGTAAGAAAGCACTGAAATCATGTTTTCCTTTAGTAACTAATAGAACCTTGTTCCCATGTTCCTTTCTTCATGAATGTACCAATCCCATGCCCAAATGCACAAAGTTCCATAGAACACATGGACCAAAAGGTATTCTGGTAAGAATGTTTCTACAACTCACCATATTATCTCACAAGCCTAAAGGTGAGGTTCATGTGATTTCACGCCATCGTAACTGAGTATACCCCTAATCTTATTATCATGGTAAAATATATGATGTAGATCATCTTGTACTTTATCCTAATATAAAAGGCATCCTTTGTAATCACGCCACTATCTAGCAATAATTCTATAAAAATGTGATCTAATGCCCTCATCCATTTAGTTTTGGTAGAATAAAACTCTTCTAGGCACTGGACAAAGTCATGTACTTCCATTTATCTTTCAAATCATAGAGATTCCGATAGTCTCTCTAGTAGTGGTCCCTCTAGTGGCCATCTTATTTCTAAACCTATAAGGTGCACAAACTTATGGTGTTTATGGAGCTAACACATGATGCTTTCTCCTCTATTTATAGTGTTGCACAACCTTTCAATAAGATCGTAATCTCCATGGGCCTAATAGTTGCAAGCATTAATTGTGGTATCTAAGATAGATTAATTGTCTATCCAATATAGAATACCATCGGACAATGGATCATGTTGTTCCTCTTGTCGAGCAATAACATTATATAGCTTTTTAATGTCTTCATCCATGCTCATGGGCTTCACATATCAAGTCCTTGTGCTTGGTTTAAAGGTATAATTATGTGTTACTCAATATTCTCAAAGCTAATATACCAATTTTTAAATTTCAAATCCATGTGGTTCTTATAGCACTAGGGCCTTCCCAATAGGGATTGATAGTCATCATCTTCTACCAACTCTAATACCTCAAAATTGACTTTAAATGGAATCCCAAGTATATCAACGATGGAATGTTTTAGGACTCTTATAGGATGTGTTTGGGTCTTGTATGCCATAAATAAAAATGTGGAGAGGGTTGTAGGTCCTGACTAGCCATTTTTTGCCAAGCATCTTTGGTGAGAATGTTAACTTCTATGCCAGTATCCACTAGAATATCTCATATCACCCATCCATTAATAGTAGCATTTACAAATATCTCTCTATCATTTGGAAGAATGCAAGAACCAAAAGTTTCTTGACGCCAAGCATTATTTAAGTAAAAATCTTTGTTTCTTTGACTTAGGTGAGGATGGACTTCATTTGGTAAGTGAGCATGAGTTTTAATCTAGGTACCAAGTTGGGGAACAATTTCCTCATCTAACATTTGCTTGCATAGCTCCTGGAAATTATCCTATACCACTGGTTGAGGTTTCACTTCTCTTTGGACTGTGGCACATTGTGTTACGTCCTTATCTTTCAAGTATTGTATCTCACCTTGAATAACTCGTATAAGTACCATTGTATCCTATAGGACATCATTTTGCTATTTTTCATTAGGTTATTTCCTTACCCCATGATTCTTCATGATGTACCTTCTCAACCAAGTTGGTTGTGAACTGAGTCTGACCACCACTACGAGTCATGATATTTACTTATTATACTATGGTGATGGTTGGTCGATCATACCACTATGGTTTGTGTATGCATATCATGCCAATGCCCTTTTCATTTTCGTCCTTAGTGATGGATGTGAATAAATTTGGACACTCTTCTAATCGATGATCCTTTTTATAATAAGCACAAGTTGGGTATTCTGGGCAATCCCTCTGATAGTGGTTTAGGGAACCAAACTTATAGCAAGTCCTTGGTACAATCGACCACCACCTCATCCTTGTCCTCTCCCTCACCCATGATATCCACTATTGTCTTGGGTATTGGAGACTGAGGCTTGGCGCATGTCACATGCTCGAGCTTCATGAATATCACTGATCAAATGACAATCATTGGTGTCATGGGTATAAGCATCAAAAATCTTACAGTATGCAAATACCTTTGTGTTCATAGCCCATTAAAAAAGTGGAAAAGAATGAACATCTTATTCTTCATGACAAATCTCATAGGTTTGTTTTATCACTGCACATATGTTCTTACACAATTAGTTATTCCTTTTGTGTCCTTCAGTCTCATAGTTGGTACACCAAACACCACTACATGTCTCATGTGCATTATTCACCATTAATTTTTATAAATGTGAAGCCATGAATGCTATTTACACTTCCATAAAGGGACTAATCCCAGTATCCACACTTATAACTGCTTCAGTGCATAGGGTAGCTTCCAGAGCCTCATGTGCATTGGTGAAGGTTCTTTATGATAGTGTTCATCTAAAAGGTGACAATAATCCTCCCACAAACCACTATGTATGTTGAGAAGTATTTATTTCAAATGAAAATTTTGAATGTAAGGTTTTGAATCCTGCATCATACTCCCACACACTTTCAGTAAGTCCCTACTTTATGTCTTTCAATGTTGCTATACTTTGTTTCACAAACTTAGGAATATCAAATTCTTGTACGAAGGCTGCTTTGAGCTGGTCATAGTCTACCACTAATTTTTGGGGGTCAAACTTGTGATACCATTTATGGGTGTGCTCCAAACATGTAGTTGCAAATTGTGTAGCTTTTCATTTAGATGATGTGATGTTGTGCACTCACCAAATCAATTCACAGTTATAGACATGCTCAACTGCATTTTCTACCCCTCGATACTCAGGTAAATGTAATGTCATTTCATAGTAGACTATTGTAGGTTATGGTGGTTGATAAGGTGGTTGTTGGGATGATCCATCTCTTATTCCATGAGGGGGTCCACTTCCTCTAGTGCCTCCTCCCAATCCTCCTTCAGTACCTCTAGTAGCAGTGCCCATGGGAAGTGGCGTGGTAGAGGGTTGATTTCCTAGGTTTAGTAATATATTTTAGCCTTGAGGCCCATATCCTCTAGGAATTCCAAGTTATGCCATAGAATTCCCATGCAGATGGAAAGATGTCAATTTCATATTATCACCTAATGACCTAGTTTTAGTCTCCCTTACCCATTCAGTTTCAGAGTCTGTATTGTCTATATCCCAATTCTTTATATATATTATGTCTGACTCAAAGGCACGAGCATGCACTATGGTGGGGGAGCCTTGTTGATTTGTACTTGGTTCTTTGTCTTTGGCAGTCCATCATGTTTCTCCTTCATAAGATAAAAGTGACAAAGCACATGGCTCTAAAGTGATGGATCCCTCTCATGCATCTAGCTCCCTATAACTCTTCACAATGCTCCTCAAGTTTTCTCAATCTCTTCCCATGCCACTAACTCCCATGATCCTCTATCGAGCTTCATCATACTTTCATTTTTGTAATGCTCATTGGCTTGCTACCATGTTGACCCCATAATATTTAATCAACCATTAGTTTCCCCTCCAAATGTGTGGCTCATGTATAAAAGATGTTAGCCTTCCATGGGTAATGTTTCCAACCCAAGATCAATAACTATCTTCTTAATCTTGAAGGAAAATAATGAAAGATAATGTCCCCTTGGTTCTCGTAGAAAATGGAACTTCTTTTCCTCAGGGCATGAATAAGTGGTTACTGTGTATTCCAAAATGTAACTATTAATGTAACTATTTTGAATGCCTTTCCACCAAAAATTTTCTACTCATGTCTAAGTAACTCCAATTCAGGCTAATCTCCTTTGTCATTTTGGTGTCTAATACTACCTTCTTTTGAGATTTCTGGAATGTCCTTGAGCGAATGCTAGAATCCAATAATGCAAGAGAACTGGGACCTCAAAAAATAAAGTCTCATATAATGAGCTATAGAGATTATGTTTTACCCACTGTCACATATAAATTCCTGGTTCAAGATACAAAACTTAAAAGTTGTCTTTGACACTGGCATACCATTGTTCAATATTCTCTAGCATAATGCGCTCAAACATTTCCCATAATTATGATCCAATTGCTTTAGGTCCTGATAATAAAACCAAAATGTTGGGTTTATTTAGTTAGCTCTACTATGGTGCTAGAGCTTCTCCCCAATAGGTTAACACATTGGCCCTATCATGTGAGAGGTAAGTCTTATGCGCTCACCTAAAGTACACAGTGAAAGCCCAGTTCCCAAAGGCTTTGAAACACAATGTGGTATGATTTTTCATCTTTTATAACATAAATATTTAAGTTATTCAATACCATAAATATACCACTATTATTCTCATCATCCCAGACTTAACTACTATGATAACTAGGATCACCATCATTATTCAACAGTAGAAATAAAAAGGTAAGATACCCACAACTTAGAAATAAAACATATTCATTATTCAACACTTGGGATGTTCACGAATCATCACATGTTATAGTAAATACCAACTATTCATTAATTTCTTAATAGATTACAAGATATAATGATGTCTCTATTCTCCCAAAGTTTGCACACATGCCAATGATTACAACAAGATTTTTTATACTTGTTTTTCCCTAACCAAGTGTCAAGATTATAACTATCATGGAAAAATGGCACACAAACTCCCAATAGGCTAAGAGTCATTGCTCTTACAATGGAATGTTCCTATAAAATTGGGCCTCTATGCCCCTAGATCTTTGCTCTATGTTATATATGTGTCCAAGTAATTTGTTCCTTGTGGGTCAGTATAAAACCTCTGATTGGTGGGGTCAAAGTGTCCTAATTGATTTACTCTTCTAATTGTTCCCACATCCCTCGTGCTCTGCTTCCCACGTGCTCCCTTAGTCTTTCACTTAGGTTTTGAGTCTTCTGGTCTCGAGTCTCTCGTGCCATGTTTTCTCTTGATTGGGTCCTCTTGCACTGGGTCTCCCATGCCTTTGTCCTTCTACACCCTTCAAATCTTATGCCTGCTAGTCCTTCATCATGGTCCTCCCATGCCATGGTTCTTTCGCATCATGCTGGTACTTGTATACAAAATGGACAATGGTCCCTCCACATTACGCACCAAAATTAAAACAAATACTTGGTCAAAATTGAGGAGCCAACATCATGTGTAGAAACATTCAATGATGTGTATATACCCTCGTTCTTATCCATATTATGAATTCTAGCTTAAGTAATATGAGTATGTTCAATTGAAATATTGGCTAATTGAGCACTTCTTCTTAAAGGAGTGGGAATAGCTTGCTTAGAGTGCATATAATCAGAAAAGGAATCTTGAAAAATTGTTGCATAACTAAATTTAGTAAATCTTAAGATGATTAAAAAAAAATGGAAACAACAATAAAAAGGATACAAACCCTAGAAGCATCTATGATTAGGGTTTGACAAGATTTGAATAATAAATCAGGTTCACTAATATGTTTTATTAAATTTGTGTTAATAGAAACCCTATATGAAAAATAATTGAGAAAAATTATGAGAGTAATATAATCCATTGATTAAGATCTAATGTATTCTAAAAATATAAAAGTGTAATGAGAAACAAGTACTTAGCTGTAAAGTGCATTTGCAAGAGGAATCAAAGGTTGAAATTTATTTTTCAAAGAGGTCTAATTATTAGAATCAGGAACTCGATCTAATCCTAGAAAAACATATTGTGAATAGGTAACTAGAGGAGTGGCCTTCTTGTCCAATATAGGGTACTCCTATCCACTTCATTGTGAGGGAATCTAGATTTTTGGGTTCTTTGTGTGTTCGTTTACAAGGCCTATATCTAGTGTGGGAGCTTATGAACACTTTCAAAAACCACTATGTGACTGATTTTCCTTCAAAACCTAGCTCTTTGACATATGAAGACCAATGCCAATCAATGGGGAAAAGGGGGACAACAGTTGAAGCTGGGCGAGACCTCAAAACCCCATGTTTTAAACTCTGCCTACATGCTAATACTCTGAATAGGGTTTAAACTTCATATAGTTTTCCCATGCTACAATATTGTGTGAATAAATGGTGCAATATACCAGATGTTGGTGCAATATTGATGTAAGTAAACTCCTTAACCATGACTTGTGACCTGTAAAACTTATTCAAACTTGAGCTCTGGGCTACTAAGGTTGTATGCAATCAAAATTGGAAGAAATAGGTGCTTTGATCTCAATGTGCAAATATATTTTTGGTGATTTTTGATGTGGAATCCTCTTGTGTGCAAAATGGTTTTAAAAGTGTTTATATAGTCATATCGTTTCAATTTATTTGAATGGGGCTCATTAAGACATAGGCCAACCTTCTTATAACTTTTTATTTTGTAAATTAGCATTTATTCATCAAGAAGACATGAGAGGGGGCAGGGACACTAACTCGACATGCTATAGTCCCATAGGACTCTCTTGTCTAATGGGTGATCTGATAATGTTAAGTGTTAAACAGGGCCTAAAAGGTGTCTAAGGTTGATAAAAATAGGTATGAGTACATTTAGGGGTCATTTTTTAGCTTAGAGTAGTGTGCAAGGTGGTTGAAAATGATCAAAATGGGCCTTGAAATAGGTCTAGAGTTAAGTATGTAAAAGAGTTGTCACAAGTGCATGGTTTTAGTTTAAATATTAATTTTATGTGTCTACAAGATGTAAAATAAGATGGGATAAAGGATTTGTCATGTAGCATTTCCATGTGACCTTGTAACCTTACATCTCTTGTATATAATGCATTAGAGGCACAACCTCACTTGTTAGAATTTTCCTACATTAATTTTCTCTAAGGTAAATCTATGTATCTCTTATGCGTATTGGTATTGATTCTATTTCTATGATCATGTTCATTTCCCTTTAGTTTCATGTAATTCAATGTAATATGGTTAATCTTATATGAAGAAATATGCACATGGATAGTACTATGTTTGCACATAATTCCACATAATAGTCAGGGGACTAGATAAAATTCTTGTTTATGAATTAGGCATTGGATTATCTGAGCTAAGTATAAATTATAATTTGATATTTAAATTTTGAGCCAAAGGAGAAAAACTAATTGGTGAGATACTTATGAAGATTTGATTATTTTTATGGATTGAAATAAGAGAAAATGTTGGGTGTAAGCCTCAAGATGGCCTCGTGTGACCATTGTTGAATTGATGCCCCGTAAGACCTTAGCTCCAATTTGAAGAAAGAAAAAAATTTAAATTTTCATTTAAAACAACTAATTAATATATGCCAATGAACATTTCAATAGTGAAAAGTTGTTTGGTCAATTAAATGGTCTAGATGCATGTTAGTTGCTTGTCACGATAACCATATAACATGTCAATGGAGAGTTTGTTCATTGAGTTATATTGAAAATTATAAGTATAGTCAAAAGATTCGTAGTTTAGTTGGTGAGGATGATGATGTTAACGAAGAGTTTGTTCATTAAGTTATATTGAAAATTATAAGTACATTTGAAATGGTTGTAGTTCAATTGGCAAAGATGATGTTTTTTCAATACCATCCACCAAGGTAAAAATCCCTAGAAACATCCAGGTTCAATCCTTAGATGACTTTGATAGAATGAAGATTCTTAATCATGGTAGTTTAGCTAGAGGAGATCTTTTTTAAAGTGTACGCTTACTCAGATTGTTGTAATCAACTACTTAAGAGCATAGATGTCAGTATCTATATAACTTAAAAGATTCAAACCAAAAAAATATAATTATAAACTAACTCGTACAAATATCTTAAATATATTTATCCAAAAAATGATGAGAGATATCAATTTTGAGGTGCATATATTCAATTTATCACATGTCACATTGATTAATGAATCCATTAACTTCTCTACAACTTTTTTATTGATTGGTAATAGATAACCTCAATCTAGATACACCACTATGTGAAGCTCAAAAAGATCTATTAAAAAGGGGGCTTGAAGGTCAAGGCAGAAAAGAAAGACGAAACGATAAGGAAAATGAAAAAAAAAGATCATTACTCTAATATATACTTACGATATCACAATATTTTTATCACATTATATAAATTTAAAAAAAAGAAAAGAAACAAACAAACTATATTATAATTAAATAGATATCAAACTTGAAATTGATGATTTTATTAAAATCTAACCTCATTAAAATCCAACTCAACTAGCACTCTTACCTATATTACACTTATCAATATAAGTATCGATATATACATATGTTCTTGGATCAATGCCACATATATAAACCAAATTTAACCAACTTAGCACGTTACCCTTATCAAACGTATCTATTAGCCCAGTTTGTGATCCAAAAATATCAACGCAGAAATAAAAGATATAAAATATAGTTGACATACATTCGCTGCCTCAACTGGCCCGATGGCCGGCCGGCCGGCAGCCATTGCGCAAATTTATATGGAGGTTCAGATGCATTGGACGGCAGCCGGCGAGCGACGAGAGCCGGGACGATTTTCATGATATTTTATAAATTGTGCCATCGCTTCTATATGTCAATATCCAAAGATTCCAAACCTGGTTGAGAAACATTGAAAATTAGATTTTGCAAAGATCGGTGAAAGATAAGATTTGCTCCTTCGACCTCGAAAGATTTGACAGTATTTTACTATATAGTATTTAAGGTGTTTTAATGATTTCATGTATCTTTTGGTTATTTGTAGTTCAACTGTAAATGCATACCAATTAGATTTTTTTTAATAAATCTTTGTTACAGATTTGTTTTTGAAATAATAAATTTTAAAAATATTATTTGATAATGTTGAAAACATAAATTAAATAAATAAAAATAAAATGAAATGTTTATAATATGATATTGATAATTTTTTTTAATATATTGGTTAAAGGGAAAAATTTGTATAAAAACAATTTATGTTCAGATCCTTTTAGAAATAAAAAATGTCAAGATTGCAGGTTTTGAACAGCTATCTTTTCCCTCATTTATATAATAAAAATATTAATATTCTAATTCTATTATGTTGTTGCTCGTATGAAACACATCAAACAAATGTTTGGGAAGAGCTCCCTTTGTTTTTGAAGAGCTATGAAATTTCCTTGTTAGGGGAATTAAGATGAAGTGTAATTATTTTTGAAGAAAAATTACATTCAGATAAATACATTCTGCAATTGCAACTTAAAAAACTCTTAATCTTCAATGTAGTAGAACAATTTTGATATAAGATTAGACGACAGGGGCAGTAATTTGCTGTGATCTGAGTGTTAATAAGCACTTCTTCGGACGAGGGCCCACTCTCAAACATGTCTGTCCCTATTCTCCAAGAGCAAGAGTTACTAATATCCATGCTTTTGGAGAAATTTTTAAGCAATTGACTGCCATGCTCAATTTTATAAACTATAAATTCAATTTGTTCAGCCACTATGCTTCAAGAAAACCCATCGCCCTGTGATTCGGAGCTCACTTTTTTGGCACAAACATTACAGTCTGTAATTTGGTTGTAATCCACCTGTTCAGTCTGGACAGAAAGAACCTCCTTGGAAAACAAGCCATTAGTGAACCCTGGAAAAGGGTCGAATGAGTTCAAGGGCTTGTGTTTGGGGGACCTCACAACAATCCACTGACCAGGGGGATTTACACACCAATTGTCCCCCCTCTCTACAATTCCCTCAAATTCACCTCTTGCCAAATGAAGAATCCGGTCTCTGGGAGAAGGGCTTTTCTGATAGCCCTTCTTTTCTTCTCCGTCAAATGCCCCTGCCTGTGTCTGCCTGGTAATTGACACACTCCTGGGCAACACCAATATGGGAACACCGGAGGAATCAGTAGAAGAGTAGGAATTCAACTTGCCCAAATCCAAAGGCCTAATCCGGGGTTGAGCTCCCTTGAGAAGGGCTTCCTTTAGAACAGGGGAGCCTTCCTTACTGAGAAAAGGATGGCCCAATAACTGTTCACTGGTCCACCTCTGCCTAGGATCCCTTCTCAAGCATTTCTCTACAAAATCCTGCCCTTGAATTGATAGAGACTGAGGCATCTCAGGCAGCTCCTGTGTGAAACCAATCCTATACATTGCAGTCAGGGGATGTAAATTGCTGCCCCAGGGAGGTTGCCCAGTGGCCATCTCCAGCACAGTGCAACCCAGAGACCAAATATCAGAAGCAGGCCCCTGCTCCACCTGGTTCACTACCTCAGGAGCCATCCACAGCGGGGTACCCTTCAGTTGCCAACCCTCCTCTTTGTCATCATCACTTCCAATCTTCTTAGCAGACCCAAAGTCAGCAAGCTTGGCACCCTTGGAACCCACAAGAATGTTCTTCCCCTTGATATCACAGTGCACAATCCCCTGACTGTGGAGATACCGGATACCGCGTAGGATGTCACGGGTGTAGGATCTGATCACTGACTCGTCCAGCTGCCCCCCAAATTTATTAAAGAGGTCCCCTATACTGCCGCCTGGGATGTACTCCATGAACAAGTTGTGAACACCTGCACTGTTCTGAGGGGTGTATTCCTTCCCCAGGCACTGCACGATGTATGGAGAGTCCAAAGACTTGAGAATGTTGTATTCATTCTCCAGAGAAGAAATACAAGTGGTGGTGGACTTGACAGCAAAGAGGTGGGCATTGGATTTGCTTATGCCAAGACTGACTGTACCAAAAGCCCCGCCTCCTATAATCCCACCTCGAATCCATTCCTCTCCTGCCTTCATTTGCTTCTCGATCCTCATTGCTACTAAATTACTCAGCGATCTCCAATTCATTCCCAACTGAAGCAGCATCCTCTCTCTCTCTATATATATATGTGAACGGTTTTGTGGAAAGGAAAAATTCTTTCGGTTTTACACGCATTTCATGGAAGTTCCCGTCACGAAATTTTAGTGCACAATCTCGTGCTTGCCTCCACGTGCAACCGTGTGGCTCGTTGGACGCGAACATGGGTTAAATTTGACCCCCGTTTAAACGTTTTTTACATTTTTAAACGTAAAATACTGGCAATTTTTTTTTTTTTAACGTGACATAGGACCAGTAAATTTTTAAAGCCCTGTCATATTGACGTTCAGGGAAAAAAAGCACCCGTTTTAAGTTTTTATTAAACGCTGCCTATATGCCTGTGAGGTTGAATGATGGACTGGTGGTCAACCGTCTGACATTTTAAATTTTTTTCCCCAGCTACCAATCGGCAATTAGGCTGCCAGCACAATAGACATTAAATCAACAAAGTTGCCAAGGATCAATTCAAATTTACAACAGTCTTACCACTCTACTCCCGACTCCCCATAACATTAAATCTTGTAGATTTATTAGAAGAGCACCGTAGCACGCCAAAGTTTTTAAATCTTCACCGAATCGTCATCTAAATTCACCTAATCTCCTTTTGCCTTCACTTCACCTAGTCCACACGCTGTAAATTTATCAACATTTCTTTCTTTGCAGAGTCTTGGACAGTGGGAAATTGGGAATGGGATTTGGGAATCATTGAGAAAGAAATTCGTTGCAAGTTCTCCCTGAACCTTGAAGACAAAATTATCATATGATTTCGAACCCACACTGGCACGCAGATAAGGGGAAAGTGGAAACATATGCATAATTGCATTGTCGTGTGGTGTAGGCCCAACTGTTAGCTTGTAAATTGTAATTTGTAATGCGTTGTTTTTGGAGTTGTATCGCGACTCAGGGAGAGAGAAGGAAGGACAGAAGGAGAAGATAGGTGTGTTGGAATAAGAGAGAAGCATATGGGAGACATATAGAGGGAGTGAGGAAAATTGGTGAAGGAGACATTGGAGGAGATGGTCGATGTAGGAGATTAAGGAGAAGAGAAGAAATGTTGTTGGAGAAGGAGGTAGACGCAAAAAGGAAAGAATGTGGCGGTGGTATGAAGAGGAAGAAACTAAAGGAGAGGTCGACGGTTAGGGAGTAGGTCATTGGAGTTAACGATGGGTAGGAGATGGTAGTTGTAGCAAGAACCGATGAAGGAAAAACTTGCATGTTGCTACAAGGAAGGTGGACGAAGTAAGGGAGATGGGGAACAAGACAGCTGGAAGGAAGGAGGAGCCAAGGAAACAGAGGTCGATGGCAAGGTAGAAGAAGATGACTCTATGAAGATGCATAAGAAAAGAGATTGAACTGGGCATTAATGAGAAGAGTTAGGAGGATTACTGGGAAGTTTAAGACGTCGCAGGCAGAGGAAAGAGAGACGTTAGAGGAGAGGTAAAAATCAAGAAAAGACGGATATCGCTCTTCTTTACTATAACCAAGATTGCAGGAGGTAAGTAGCTAAAAAGCCACTATTTGTTTTAATTTATAGCTGTAAACAAATCCCATAAAATATATGTCTATACCCTGAGGAGCCACGAATTAATGAAAACCCCTTATTTAATTGATGCTTGACACAAGTGCATAAAATAACTGTAGTTTTTCTGGTATTCAAACGTAGAGATTTGGAGGTTTTGTTGTTAAGATCTTTTTTAATAATGCTTTCTCCAGTCAAAATTCAGGTACTCTATACTAAACTCAATAGATTATTTTGTTATGGGTAGAGTTAGTTTAATTTAATGCTCTATGTTTTTCACTTCGTGTTGTTAAGAAATTTAGTAGCTTTTTTAGCATAGAAATTTCATGGATTTTTATTTATTTTTTATGTTGAGAAAATTTAAAAGATATTTTGAGAATTATATGTAAACAAGTGATTTATATTTTTACCAGTTATAAAATCTTTAAAAAAAATCATTCATACTAACCTATAAAAAACTTTCTTAAATTATTGAAAAAAAATCTTAAATTATTGAAGGAAATTTTCAGCCCCAACTAGTTTAAGGAATTATTTGTTGAATTGAAAATTTAAGGCTCCTATTTTAATAGAAAAGATTCATTTTATTCGTATACATTATTAAAACTCGATTAGACCAATCTCACATTGAAAATAGGAACACGAGCCCTTTCAATGATAGAGCATCCTCAAGGTAATGTGTGTAGTCATAGTGAATGTTCTTTCTCTGCAATATAGGCAATAAAAACAAACTTTAACTGATTTCTATACAAAATTATGAAAGTCAAAAATAAAAAATGAACATCACATGCAAGGTGACATTAGTTTGAAAACCGTCACAAAAAAAATTCTTGACAGGTAAGGGTGACTGTCTAATTTAACCCCTACACGCAAGCATCGAACATTTTATATAATAATTAGAAAAAATATCTCAGTTGGATTTGGGGGATATTTGTGTCTTTTCTCTCGTAGTTCGTACGCCATAGTGGCCTAATAACATAGGATTTATAGATTTTGTAGGATGCCACTCAATTGACATACAAAGATTTGTTGTTTTATAAGTACATTTTCATTGTAGTATATGAGTGTGTTACATATTTTTAATATTTAGGAAGAAAAAATACGAGAGACCATGCACTAAGTGTAACTAGTCGGTACATTCAGCATGGACAGTCATGTTAAGTATTGATCTTCATCATTTTCAGTGTCGTTTTTATTATTTTATTAAATCTAGTTGCACTGTCTTCCATGGGCTCCATAATATTTTTGTTGATGATATCACTTTTATTATTGTGGCAATATTAAATCATCGTTTTCAAATCTCGTACCCTATATAACTTATTTGTTCTCATTTCTCAATCCCAATGACTTCCAATCTCGTATTTTTTGCACTTATTCATAAGTTTGTCTACCATAATATTATTTGTCAAAAGATATTAAGGATTCTAGAAGATGAAAACACTTAAAATGATTAGATCAATTGTTGTTGTCTAAGAGGGCTTATTTACATGCCCCACTATGAGACGAACACATATTTACCTAAAATTCTCTTGTTTAGTTATAAACCTTTTGCTGGAGAGTTTTCGTTTAGTCTCGACTCTCAGACTGTTACTTTTGGCACCAATCTTTTAGATATCGAGTGATTTTTAGGAATGCCACATATAAACATCAAGCCTATGACCACGAATGTTATTTTATCTGATGAAGATAAAATTTATCTCAAAAATCATTTAGTTGTAGATACATCTGCCTCAATAGGTAATCTTTATCTTATTCTCATTAATTAATATTCAATGTTTCATGTATGAATTTTGAAATTAAATGTCTCAATTAAAAATTGAAAATATTCTTTTGTTTTTATTAGAGGCACCCATAATCCTTCGAGAAGCGGTATTTCAATTCAGAAAATAACAAACCATATCTCGAATCCCTCATTATTTTACAGGAAAGACTTGCATATATCCCATTCTAGGTTGTAGCATACATTGTTTGTTCTCTTAGAAGACAATATTTCGATTTGTATACATTCATTTCCAACAAGATAAGAAATGATTTGGATTTGTCCTTTAAAATTGACAGTTACAAAATTTTCATTTCTAATTATATATTAGGTTTATACTATGAACCTAGTACCATGAGATGAGGGGAATAATTGTTCCCACAATATTGCATGAAAATATAAAATCTAGTTCATTGGCCCTTGTGCACTTGGAGGTAATTTTAAAGTGTACTTCTAAGTCATTAAATTAACATGTTATTAACTTGTTACAATTCAAATATGAAATTAATTATGTATGTTTCTTTGTAATAGAAAAGAAAATTTATGTCTCAATCCAAAAAAGAAGCTGCAGTGAACAAATACCATCGCATTGAGGGATCTGGGGATTCTTAGTCTAATAGGGGCAATGATACAGATTCTAGTGCAATGACACCATTAATAAGGCATAAGAAGATGTGGAGATCTATCTCACCTATTGCTGCACATTGGCTATGCCCCTTAAGCAATCCCTAACCTTAAATCCATGTTTAAATTTTTTAAAAGTTTATTGAAATTTGATGTAACATTAAAAAAATACAATTATTAATGTTTCATGTCATTTCATAATAGTGTCTGACATTGGCAATATTGTCCATCAACATGTGCAACATTTACCTCTCGTGCAATGTATTTGACTTCCTGTTTCCATTTACACTATTTTTATATTACATGAAATTCAATATGTTAAATTAAATTTTTGATTGTATGAGAATTTGAGTGTCTGACAAAAATTGAAGGTTTGAATTTTCTTACATCATGTCCACCATAGAAAAACATATCAACAACTCGATGTATGGATCCTGATTCTATTATCTATGACCTTCATATTAACTTAGGTTTAATTTTCATGAAGAATGTTTATTGATTAGTAATGGCATTTCGTATTGGGCAATGTTCAGTGAGAAGTAATATGCAACCTCTTCCCCCCCATGTTGTACAAGGGGGGGAAATTTTAACAATGCCACTAGGTAGTAGGAGAACAAATTTACATATAATAACCTCAGAGCTCCCCAATTTTTTATATGGATGGAGTGTTTGGTGGTGCCATGACACTTTTACAAAACATTGATCTTGATGATGATTTCCTTAAGGGTGTTGATTCCAAGCCTATAGATAGATTTATTGCACACAATATTATTCAGGGATCTCAATTCTAGGTTCTAAAAAAATAATTAGACATGGTTCTTCTAGTTCACCACCTAAACCACGTAATGATGAGGATCAATCTATTAATGAATTGACATCCTTTCTATTAAATAATCTTGTTGCAGATAATGCTTTTGCTTTGTTAGATGACATTGTACAAATCGATTTGAAAGTTTTGAAATAGTGGGAGATTCGAGGAAAGGCTTTGGTAAAAGAAATTTATGAGCATTATCATAACCATTCACAAAGATATTCTTTGATTTAAAATGATTGGTCCAAAATTGATGTGTTAGTGAATGAAGCTAAATTAGGATCTATTTCTATGGCGAATCCCTACAATGATAATATTTTAGATATTATGATTGATAAATTGGAAAATTTGAATGCAGAGGTACATGCTTATTACAACAAATGGCAAGAGACCAAAACCTTTATCACCTTGACAATACAGAAAAGGATAAAGATTTAGTAAGTAATTACTTATTTATCTATTTTTTATCTCAATTTTGTAATTTTTATCTGACCAATTTTATTTTCCAAATTGTGATCAAAATATAATAACCTCAATAATAAAGCACAAGTATTGAATATTCATATGAAAAAGGTGTAGAAATACTTAAATGCAACAATTGCATTTAAATAAAAACTTGTGCTAGTCAACAAACAAAATAACACAATGAGGAGGATAATCAAAGAACATGGAATGGACCCAGATGTTCTTCTAAAAGAGAAAATAGATGCAGATCCCTCTATCTTATCGGTAGGAGATGCAATCCACAAATAAATATTAATAGTTACAAATATTAATGTTGCAGCTGAGGATCTTTTTAGAGAAGGTGTTTTACATTTGGATTCAAAGAAGGGGGAAGCTGAGGCAACAACAAATTGAAAATCATGTGGAATGATGTCTATTCAATGCATGTATATCTGTTTAATGAAAATGGGTCAAGGAATTTGTAACTGACATTTTTATATATGTTATATTGAAAATTAAAACTTTGAAAGTTAATATTGTAAATTAAAGTTTGTAAATTTAAATATAAGCGTTTGTTTCTATTTATTCTAAACATTTTATCCATGAAAAGTCAATTTTGTGTATAATTATATATGTTATGTTGAAACTGGGAAGTTTTTATTGTAAATTAAAGTTTGCAAGATTAAATTTAAGTATCTGTTTATATTTTATTATGTGCATTTTAACTATGACAAGTTTATTATGTTCATATTTATACATGTTATGTTGAAACTAGAAACTTTATATTGTAAATTAACGTTGGCAAGATTAAATTCAAGTCTCTGATTCTATTTTACTCTGTGCATTTTATCTATTAAAAGTTTATTATATATATATATATATATATATATATATATATATATATATATATATATATATATATATATATTTTGAAACTGGAGAGTTTATATTGTAAATTATAGATTGAAAGTTTAAATATAAGTCTTTGTTCTATTAATTTCAGATATTTACTACTTAAGATTTATAGTGATAATATCATGATTCATTGATGTATAATATTGACAACCACATGAAATGATGAAACAATATATTCATGTTGTAAAATAAATATTTTTCGTACATATAACCTGAATATATTATTTAATAAACTTTGAATTTTAAACAATTTCACTATAACACAACTATTTTAAAATAATAAAATAACGTAATTTATGAATTCTTGTAATTTACATAATAGCAAATTTTCCATGATTTCTGATATAAATAATAATATAAAAATCAATTATAGAATATAATGTTGAAGGTTACATACTAATATTCAGGGAGATAAAACAGTTCTTGAGTAGCACTTTCTTCATAATTATCTTTTGTATGTACTGTATTTGATGTAAATAGAGTCTTAATATCTGGATTAGCTCTATCATTTGTTTTATTGGTAACTCCTCTTCTCTGACTAAGTGAATTTCAAATTTCAAGTGCTCTATCATAGGGAAATGCATCAATTGGATAATGTGAAACATACAATCTCAAACATGTGCCTATATTTTCATCCAATCTATTATGAAGTTTTGATTTAACAAAATATAATACACTAAAAACTCTTTCATCTTCCAAATATTTCAAAACCATTGTTTTTTAGAGTTCATATAATAAAAAATATTCATTTATATATTTCTGTATGACAGTATTGGGATACAGTTTTTTCCAAAGCCTTTTAATAACATCACTTTCAGTTGCCTCCTTTAGACACTTGTATTGATCAATCATTGTGAATATGAATTGGGTAGACTGTGTTCTCAATAAATCTTTTTAGCAAATACCTAGAATTACAACTTCATTGATATCTAGAGACTTCAAAAAATGTTTAATAACAATTCCCATGTATCTAATAAATAAATAACTAATTTGTTCTTTACCATCCTTAGCTCTCCAAAATATGGGTCACTACTACCATAGATTCAAGCAACTCATCCCTTTGAAACTATTCTCCAATTTTCATAAGTAAACTATCCTTTATCTTTCTTGATTTTTTTCGTGTTTCCATTATTACGGTTTCATCAAGAATATATCTTACAGGGACTTCTTCAATTTCTAATCATATATAATCAATTCATTTTTAGAATGTGTGCAGTGGTATTTAATTTTCATTCACGAAGATACAAAGATGATCATGAATATTGAATTTCAAATAGGATTTTGGATCATTAATATCTGTTAAAGTGTGTCAACTAGCAAAAATAGGAAGCTTAAAACTATTTTGGCCCAAGTACAAGACATCAAGAGATTGATAAACTCATTTTCTCCAATGTATGAAGTCTACAATATATATATCGATCTCTCTTGAGCATGTTTCATCAAACAATTTATTTAATTCCACATTGGGAGAATGCCACATAGTGTCAAAAGCATTCAAAAATATGTTAAACAATAAAATAGATATTTTGCCTTATCAACTTCCATACATTATTTAAACATGAAACCTATCAGTGATGGATATTCTTCAAAAAATTTGCATGCAGGATCATACATGGAAATCCATCTTGTATCATTATATTTTAGAAGCTTTTTACCATCGGTAACCTCAATTGCAATTTTTTGAAACTCTAAAAACCTTTTAGGACTAATTGCCAAATAAGCATGTAAATCACAGATAAGTTCCTCCACTTTTACAATATTTTCAAAATTATTTACAATTTTGCATACAAGATTCGTTATGTGGGCCATGCAATGAATTGAAATCATATATGGGGAAAATGATGTCTATAGTCTAACAAAAACTATTTATGTTTCCCTAGATTACTGCTACACCATCAACTCCAACACACACTAGCTTTGTACCTACAACATAGTTCATCCATCCCAACAATATCCTTCAAATTCTAAATAATTAACTTGAAAAGGCATTGTAATTTTCAACCATTTTATGTATAGCTAATAGATGATGTGTCCTTAAAATGTTCTCAAAGGTTTAAACATGGATACAAACCCATGTCATGTTGTCAACTATTGTGACCTCATCAATGGAAATTGATATAAAGCTTACATTTTTAACTTTTCCTTTCAAATCTTCCTTTTCAACCATCACAAGACATTTTGCCAATTCCCAAGTATTTCCATCTGACCATTGTGATTGTCAAATGTCATGAAGGCCATAATGTTGAAATAGAGTTTTATAATCTAAAAATTCAGATATAGGTCTACCATTTTTGGGAATAAGATAAATTGTTTAGAATTGTATATTTTTTGCATGTTAATTTGACTGAATAACTTTTCCTATTTGAGCTACAATTATTCCTCCTTTCTCAACAAGATGTCATAGATGCTTATGATATTTTTCATACTCTTTCATGTATCTAACATACATGAATTCATTAGCATCTTTCCATCTATGAGTCTTTTGAATTTGTCCATCTTTTTCAATAGAAACATAAACTTTACCACAATCTTTCTTGATTATGTCCAATTTAAGTTTTGTTTTATGGTATTTTCCTAATTTCCAATAACATATTATGCATTTACATTTAGTTGGGGTATCAACACTATAGGCTCTACTGATTTAATGATAAGAAATTTTGTTGCCCAGTCAAACTTAAAAGACCTTCCAATTGTCTATCTGCTTCTCTTTTTTCACACATATTTCTAATTACTTTGATCTGCTATATTGATTTCACCATCTAGAATGTCTTCAAGTATTCTCTTCATTGACATAAATTAGGGATTTTTATTTTTCATGAAATTTGTTTTATTAGATGTAAAAGTTTACTTTAATGTTTGTGTCATATCATTTGGTTTGTCATTTGCTATAGCCATGTCATATTTAGGTATGTCTTAAAGTGGTGGCATCTCATCATCAATAATATCTTCAAATGGTGAAATGATATTATGATTAAATCTTTCATTTGAAAAATCATACTCAGTGGAGGGATCTGCATGTATAAATATTTTGTTATTATCCTTCAAGTGTTAAATAATTGATATTACAAATAAATAAATAAACTATGCAAATCATTTAGTACCTGTATTTTACATGGGTGTAGGTTGACTTTGTTTGGCTACCCAAAAGAAGATAATATTCTCTTTTTCATTGATAATTTCCCTGATTTCTTACCTTCATTACCATATAAACTTGATTTTTTTATAGACAAGCTACAACCTACCACTTCAACATTGTGTAGTCAGTCATCCTTTCTATGTGGCTATTGGTTAGGGTCCCTACATATGAAAAGTACTAGCAAGTAATTTGAGTCATCACCCAACACTTGTACACACTGCCCAGTCCCCATGGAGGTCATCCATTCTTCTTAATCATCACAAAAATCATGTGGACAATGTCTCGACCCTTTGGATGTCATCTAGTTTGTCTGGTTATCATCTAAATTCCATGGATGATGTATAGAGCCTATAGACACCGTCTAGGCTGTCTAGTCATCGTATAAACCATGAGAGTGGAATCCAAACTTTGTGGATAATGTCTAGTTAGTTTGGTCTCTACTTTGAATCTATGGACATCATCCAAGCTATCTGGTCACCATTCAAACTTTGTGGACAATATCTAAGTGGCCTTTTTACTGTCTAGAGTCTTTAGATGACATCTAAAATTAGTGGACACTATCTAGGCAATCTAGTTGCCATATAAATTTTATGAACAATGTCTAAACCCTATAGACACAATCCAGGATATTTGGTCACCATCCAAAGTCTGTGGATGACATCCAGATCCCATGGACACCATACAGGTTATGTGGTCACTATCCATGCTCAGTAGATGGCATCTAGATGTTATAGACATCATCTAATCTATCTAGCTACCGTATAGATGTTGTAGGAAGTGTCTAGGCCCTATGGATGCTGGTTAATCTATTTGGACATCATCTAGACACTTTGGATGGTGCCTAGACTCTGTGGATGATTTTTGGTTCTATTCACTATCTGTATCCTACTATCATTGCCCTAACATTGAGTCTATGTAGTCTTTTCGGGATGGGTTAAATTTTTAATCTCGATCATCTATGAAATATATTAGATTAAGATATGCCATATGTGATGTATAATATATGTTGGAAAAATAATGCAAAATATCCTTCTACAACATGGTGATTTATAGTCAAAATTATGGAATTAGTTATCAATGGTAGAAGAGATGACCTCTAAATCGTATATATAACCCAAAATTTTTGGTGACCCAACACTCTTTCTGAGTCCAAGAAAATAGCCAAATCCTAATTTTTGAAAATGGAATATTCATGAACTAATGAAGATTTACCACTCAAAACCCCTGATGTAAAATGAAGTATAATTATTTTTGAAGAAAAATACATTCTGCCATTGCAACTTAAAAATCCCTTAATCTTCAATGTATTAGAATAATATTGAGAGAAGATTAGATGACAAGGGTATTAATTTTTTATAACTTGAGCATCAATAAGCACTTCTTTGAATGAGGGCCCACTATCAAACATGCATGTCCCTATTCTTCAAGAGCAAGAGTTACCAATATTAGTGCTCTTGGAGAAATATTTGAGCAATTGACTAGCATGTTCAACTTTATAAACTATAAATTCAATTTGATCAACCACTATGCTACAAGAAAAGTCATCACTTTGTGATTCAGAGCTTGCCTTTTTAGCACAATCATTATAGTCTATAATTGTGTCTAGATAGAAAAAACCTCCCTAGAAAATAACCCATTAGTGAACTCTAGAAAAGGGTCATATGAGTTTAAGATCTCATGTTTTAGGGACCTCAAAACAATCCAATAACCAGGGGGAATTGCACACTAATTGTCCCCCTTGTATACAATTCCCTTAAATTCACCATCTACTCAATGTTAAATCTAGTCTTTATAAGAAGGGATTTTTTGGAATCCCTTATTTTCTTTTCCATCATATGCCCCTACCATTGTCTTCCTAGAAGTTGACACATTCATGGGCAATACCAAGATGGGAACTTCAAAGGAATCAATAGAGGAGTAATAATTTTGCTTACCTACTCCATAGGCGTAATCAAATTTTGAGGTCCCATGAGCAGGAATTTTTTTAGGACAAGGGAGCCTTATTTATTAAGAAAAGGATTCCCCAACAATTGTTCATTGGTTCATATTTGCCTAGGATCCCTTCTCAATATTTTATCCTCACAATCCTTAACTTGATTTGATAGATACTGAGGCATCTCAAGCATCTCTTATATGAAACCAATCCTATGCGTTACAATCAAGGGATGCAAATAATAGCCCAAGAGAGGCTTCCTAGTGGTCATCTCTAGCACTGTGCAACCTAGAGTCTAAATATCAAAAAGCAAGGTCCTAATCCACTTGGTTCACCACCTCAAGATCCATCCATAATGGGGTACCCTTCAAATAACAACCCTCCTCTTTATCATCATCACTTTCAATCCTCTTAGCAAACCCAAGGTCAACAAGCTTGTCATCATCACTTTCATATAAATATAGTTGTGATTTTTTTTGAAATAATAAGGTAAGATTCCCTATAATAAATAGTTGTAGTGTTTATTTAAACATTGAATGTTTTTTTAATTATCCCGGGGTGAATGCAAGGATGAGGTTACTAGCATTGTAACTACGATAGGGAGCACTGTGAAAGGGTTTATTATCCATTATCATGCAAGCATGGGGTGTCTAGTGGGAGCTTGTTATTCTTGTCACATTTGTCTAGAAATTACTGTAACAAATTACTTTTCACTAAAAATAATGTTGATGAGAATGGGACCATTGCCTTTGGAGGTTAATTAATTTTATTTATTATCTTGCTCCCTAGACACTAACTTTCAGGTTAGATAGAAGCACTGACATTACTGTTATGTCTTGACATAATTATCTAATTCCCTAAAGTAATCTAATTTACAAATGAAACATATCATAATGATCATCCTAAGTAATTTAATGAGTTATTACTCCAAAGGGATTTTTATAAAAACAAAATCAACCCTCATTCATACGTCACCTACAAATACCTAGAAAAGACCTAAGAACATTTAAAGAGCATTCAATTGATCAAAGATTTCATATTTATTCCTATTTCCATACCAGTAATAAGGATTGCACATCTACGGGTCTAAGGTACTAAAAGAGTATCCCAAGAGCCCAACTCACCAAGTTACAAGGTAGGTCATTATTATATTTATCTTTTGCACGCTTTTTATGATTCACACACAAGCCAACATGTAGGGGATAACTACATCAATTTGAGGTCCTATTTAGATTATTGGCTATATAAATAACACCCTTTGATAGTGGGGTCATTGAAGTCAGCTCGACACTGTGTACCCATTAACCCATTTTTCTCCAAGGTCACATCTGAGATGGAAATCTAGGGTTTTTACAATTTCAAAAGCAATGACTGACTATGATCTAGATCTGAATGCACTAGAGTGAAGGTGAATAAGAACTCAGAAGCATCTAGGTGGTCACATCTTATTTTAATAGATATTCTATATAAGACACTAGCATCAAACATAAACAGTAGCGTTGACATGACTGTCGCAAGTTGACGTTACTATTCAGAGATCTAGAGGCATCAGATCTAGAATCTGATGACTATTCTAGAATCTAATTTTCACCAATTTTAGCCTATTTTAGATCTATTAATTGCATTACCATCAGAATAAGATAAGTACTTCATTTCTTTATCATTTTTATATCTAACATAAGTTTACTTTCTATATTTATACTATCTCAAGATAATAAATTCAGTTTATGCTTATATATGAGTTTAACATCTAATTGGCCTACTATAGATTTGATTATCACCCTTGTACCATTTCATTTCTATATACCCCTTTAAGCTACCTCTAAGGCTAACTCCAAGTACCTAAATTTCATTTTAGGGTGAAATAATTGTAAATGGATAAATACACTATATATGATCTCATCCGTCACATATATGTTTTTTACGGTATCTTTAATAATCCTACTAAAATTGTATAACATCATATTTTATAATAAATAAATGAGACTACATAATTTATTTTTATTGATATAAATTAAATTAAATTACCTTGAAAAAATAAATTAACACATTATTTAAGGATTTAAGAGTCTAGTTTTCATGAAAAAATGTATAAAATGATTTGCTTTTTATTATTACATATTCACAATTCAATTACACCATTTTATCTAAAAATGATGAAAATTATGATAATCATACCTCATATGATTGGAGTTTTTAGAATGTCATATTATGACATGTTAATTAATATTAAAACCTTAAAGATCTAGAATTGATTTTAAAAGACCTAGAGTGATCATATTTTCTTATATATATTAAAATAAATTTAAAATATAAGAATATAAAATACAATATAAAGTAAATGTAAACTTAAACTTGAAATATTTAATTTACTAAACATAGAGTATATGCAAACATAATATAAATTATTTCAAATACAATACAAAGGTTGTGACCGGGTGCACTATATATGAAATAAATAGGTCATGCACCTTTTGTCAAGGGTGTGTGCCTTTTGATTTTCTTTTTTTAAAAATTCATTTTTCCCTTCCAAAATAAATATTAAAAAGGGTGTGCACCTTTTGTATTATATATTTCACACACCCTTTAGGTTTGTTAAGCTAAATTAATTTAAATTTAAATTTGGAGAGCATCTTTCAAAGGGCGTGTACCTTTTTGAAAAGGGTGCTGATCATTTTTAAGTCATGAACGGATTTATTAAAATTAACACTTCTTTTGTCCCCCATATTTTTGCACTCACACAAATCATAATTTGATATATAATTTTTTAGCAAAAGGGGATGAAGTCCAATTAATGATATGGTGATGAAGGTTTGATTCTTTGTATGGATTGAAATAAGGGAAGAAGTAGGGTTTAAGACTCAAGATGACCTAGGACAACCTTAGTTGAATTGATGCCCACCTTAGCTCTTGTTCGAACAAAGGAAAACAAAAACAAATTCTCATTTAAAGCAAACAATTTGTACAAGCCAATGTACATTTCAATAGTGAAAATAAGTTGTTTGATTGATCAAGTGGTTTAGGTGCATGTGGGTGCTTTTCGGAATGACCATAACATTTCAATGAATAATTTGTTTAATAAGTTATATTGCAAATTATATGTGCATTCAAAAGGGTTGTAGATCAATTGGTGAGTATGATGATATCAATGAAGAGTTTGTCATTTAAGTTATATTGAAAATTATAAGTACAGTCAAAATAGTTGTAATTTAAATGGTGAAGATGATGGCTTGCAATGCCATCCACCAAGGTACAAATCTTCAAAGACATTCGATACAACAAGGGCAAGGTTTGATCCTTAGGTGACTTTGACAGATGAAGTCCCTAGTCATCACAACTTAGTTAAAAGAGCTTGTAATTTAGGTCTATGCTTACTCTAATTTTTATAATCAACTACTTAAAGGCATAGATGTCAATGTTTATATAAGTTAGAGGACCCAAACAAAAATATATATAAATGAAAACTAATTAGTACAAATATCTAAATCCTATATCACATCGATTAATGATTCCATTAATTTCTCTACGAATTTCCTAATAACTAGTCACACATAGCCTTAATCTAAAGATCTTTTCAAAGAAAAAAAAAATCTCCAAATTTTCTATATAAC
Source organism: Torreya grandis (assembly GCA_037957365.1). Taxonomy (NCBI): domain Eukaryota; kingdom Viridiplantae; phylum Streptophyta; class Pinopsida; order Cupressales; family Taxaceae; genus Torreya; species Torreya grandis. The sequence goes on along the minus strand of JARHVA010001045.1, from coordinate 678,121 downwards.
GATCAATTAATAAATATCAAATTTAAAATTAATATTTTTATTAATATCTGAAAGTATAACATTCCGATTCAAATATCATCCATGCATCTTTTACACATATCAACATATAATGAAGATAATAATTTTAAAAAAAAAAAGAAAAACAAAACAAAACAACATCATAACAACATCAATATGTAATAAAATTCTCAACAAACGCAATGAAGATATAAAACAAATTTGACCAACTCAATATGTTATAGAGACAAAGGGTTGTACTTGTGACCCTTATCAAACACGCTAGCCTCGTCACGTTCTTTGCATCTTTGTCATCTAAAAAAATCAACGAAAAAAGTTGATAATCAATAATCAATAAAATATAAAAGATTTAAAATACATTCACAAGGCCTGAATAAAGACCAAAAGCCGATTGTACCCATTGCGTCATCTGTTCGATGGCCGGGCGGCTGCCATTGCGCAAATTTATACGGAGGTTCACGGGCTGGTCAGAGGTGGAGACAATTTTCATGATCTTTTATAAAGATTTTGCAAAGATCAGTGAAAGATAAGGTTTTCTCCGTACACTACGGAGGTTTGAGTGGCAGTTTACTATATAGTATTTAGTGTTTTCTATGATTTTATATATCTTCTTTATTAAAGAGGTTTGAATGGGAGTTTACTATATAGCGTTAACGGAAAATGCACACCAATTAGAATTTTTAGTACCTCCTGCTTGGGTAGTATTGTAATCTCTATGCCTTATTAATTTGTATGGAAAAATGAGTAATTAGTATAAATATAAATATAATATATTTTTTATATTTTTAAGTTATGATATTAGTTTTGTAATATATTAGTTTTTGAAAATTATAAAAAATAAATTTATTTTTTATTTTTTATTAATTGGATTTAAATAATTTGACAATTTTTTTTGGGAAATTTTTATATTATGAATTTTAAAAATATTAATTTTGTATAGTGTTGAAAAATATATAGACATTATAAAAAATAGCGTCAATTTATTTTTTATAGTGATTGTCGAATGAAAAGTAGATGGTCCAACCCTAGTCAATTAAGAGGCTAACTTGTGGCATCACTCTAATCAAATGCATGGCACAACCCAAGAATCTTCTTAATTTTACTAGCTAAATTTTTCCAATTTATACTCGTATTCTCTACATGCTTACAAACATATTCCAAAGTAGTATGGTTGGGTGCAGGTTTCGAATCCTAGATGTTCTGAGCAATTTGTAAGTGTTTTTTTTCATTTTTCTATGTCACCATTTTTTAAAAACTTTGTAAATAATAAACTGTTTTGTTTGTTTGTATTGTGCAACTCTTAGCAAATATTAAAATGTCCTTGTTGTTATCTATTTACATGTCTATGTGGCATATAAGAAGGATCTGTTTATGAGAAGATTTTGATGTTGGGGTTGATGTAGAGCCCATGGATGATAGCTCATCTTTCATGGAAGTCAAACATCATCTTTCACATGGCATAGAAGGTGGCCATAACACTTCAAAGATGTCTTTGTTCCCATGTCTTCAACTATTGTTGTGATTATTTATCTTGGAACAATATGGATCATTATTTAGAAATTTAGGACCCAAAGCACACCATCTTCAACTATTACTGAGCCCACCCTTGTATCATCCACCACAAAAAGTTCATGTATGTATCCAATCGCACTATATCTCAAGATATTCTTGTACAAGAATTACGTAGTTTTCATCAATCTCAATTTTTAAAAGGGGCTAACGTGGATGTTTGTATTATCTCTCTCATTAACCTATTTCATCAACAGAATAAGAGGACCAACATCAAGAAACTATTTTTTGTTCCCACAACCAATAAAAGTTTGGAAGAACATGTGGTGAGGAACCAACATCACAAAGATCACCAACATTAGGAATAACATGGTGAAGGAGTTGGCTTGTGAGCTCCTCTAGGTCCTGTGATGAAACAAAAGACTAGCAAAGCAAAAATATATCAAGGAGATAAAGCTTCACAATAAATCTAAATGAGACTATTAACTATCAAAAAAGCGCTGAAGATACAAAATAAATATCTCTTAAGAAAATGGCTCTGATATTGATGGGATAGTCAATAACTGAAGAATAAGTGCTCAACATAGAGCACAAAAACATGAAGAAAAAGACTTTATGACTCTCATTATGACCACAAATAAAGATCCCATACAACAAAAGACACTAGATGATACATAAAACCCAAAATACAATCAATAAGTAGAAGATGCCATCGAGAACAAGAGAGTTACTTCTAAGACAAGGGAGTAGTGTGAGACACAAAACTATACTCAAGAATGTAAGATGTTAGGTTCTACTAAAAATGTGTTCGTGAGTACAAAAGTGGCTAGAAAATTTAATGCACACTAAAAATTGGGATGTCAAACTCTATCAATAATACGTCCATGAGTGCAAACTATGAGAATAAGGACAACAATGTGGGCCAAAAAAGGTAGAAGTGCAATAACAATAACCCCAAAAATGAAGATAAGGAAGGGTGAGAACAAATTTATTTTATTTATGAGGGGATCTAACTTCCTACCAGACTAGACCTCACCCTCCATCTTCAACACATGAGAGAAAGATGGAACAAAAAACAATAAATATACCCCTCTTAAATTGTCCACTTTACAATATGGACACCCTTTTATATACGTACTCCAATTTATGAGGCTTTTCAAATAACCTCAGAAAAAAAGGGTGACCCACCTTTCAAATTTTCCCCACAAAAAATTGTTGGCCAAAACAAATTTAAATGTAGCTTTCTCTTTTTACATAAAAAAGTGTCAAAGGCACTCAAAGTCCACCACTTTAAAAACATGTCTCCATTTTTACCATACCACTAACTATTCAAAATTATCCCCTAAAAATATCTAAATGCTAAACTTTGAACAAGAAATGTATCAAGGGGATCGAACCCATGACCCTTCAATTCATAGTGTTAAACAAAGTGCTACTAACTGGTCAGACCATAAACAATTCAAACATGGTACTACCAAAATTTATATTTATCTTGAGTAAGCTGTCAGAGCAAATCTTAGAGAGCTTGGGAAGCTCAAGACTATGCAAAAAATAATGCTAAATGCTAAGAAGAAGGATGCTGAGAAGCAGGATCTTGAATATATTGATCGCTGAGTCACGAACTTTGCAATGAGTCAATCGCCATGTAGAAATGCATCAATAATGAACAAAATAAATATGAGACAACTTACATCCTTTATGGAAAGCACCAATCATGCTGAATTGATTGAGTGTACTCTATGATCAATAAATGCCTTAATGAAAAGAGTACGCAGCTATGTCATGTATTTAAATGCAGCGTTGGAAAGGAAAAAGGTTCTCTTAGACTTCTATTGATGTATTTTATTTGCTTTGAGAGCAGATTTATCTATAAACTAAATCACAACAAATATCACCATACACTATCAAACATTCATACCAATTCTTGTAGAGATTAAAGGCCCTACGTATGCGGTGATGAGGAGGACATTTATGTGCAACTAGATGGTTTCAAAATCAATGAATATACAGATTATCTAAATATTCCACCATTGCATCCACCACCACTTTCCCAAAACTGCCAAATTGACCAAATAAATGATACGGCCTAAAAACATTGGTCAAAACATAACATATGTGCTTAAGACAACATTAGGAGGCTAAGTAATGGCTGCATGGAGTAGCTCTGAAATCATGTCAGAAATGAGAATGCTTCTCATTTATCCATGATCTCTCTAGTATGCCATTACCACATATTCAATAACATAGACATTGCACAACATAGATAAATAATAATCATGCACAATAATCTCCATCTCTCATTATTTCCTCAAAATAAATAATACAATCCATAGATTTCTCTCTCCACTGGTATAGGATAAGCATAAGAAGTGCCTATTAAATAGGCATACTAGTTTTTTTCACACAACAAATAATTTTGTTGTGTGAAAACAATTTTAATTATTATAGAATATTTGCATGCATAAAATAGATGTGCAAATATTTGATGCAACAACTAATTAAACAAATCTCAGTAAATTTTAACTCATGAGTGAGTTTTAACGCTCACTCCAACATGTAATTAAAAAATATTGTAAACAAATACAAAGTGCAGAGCTTTAATCCATGTTAAAAGTGGCAAATGTACTTTGATTTCTCAAATTTGAAAAAAATTCTATGAATTGAATCAAAGCAACATATATAAGTAACATATCCGTATATTTTATACATCCAAACTTGGTTCTTGGTTCCCATGATTCCATATTCAATTCAAAGATTAAAGGTACAAATGCTACTAGTAGTGTAGTTGGATAGTCTTCTTGAGTAGATGTTTATAATTAAAAATTGTGACCAATTTTTGTGTAGAGAGAGGAAACTATAATATCAATTTAATTTGAATGTTAAAATTCATTTTGATCAGTATTTTATTGCAGTACAGAGCATGCTTGGCATTTGATTGAGCCTCGGGTTACCTCATTAGAATTGTAGATGCCAAGGCTTGATCCAATTTTAGTTAAATTAAAATATCTTTTGCACCACCAAACATAACTTCCACAAAAAAACATCACCTTACTTCAAAATATGAAATAGGTGACCAGAATACCCTGTAAACTCACTCTAGAAATATCTTTACAATAGTAAAATCTTTCAGTGGCCATTAATGCTAGCAAGCCACTATCATTGTGGGAAAATTGCAAAATAAAATAAAAATACAACTTATGATAGAATGATACTAACAAATCAACTTGCAAGAAGCGTCAACATTAGAGATACTAAAAGCAATGCAAATTGAAATTTCCTAATATTTAGTGAGGAACACACCTATGTCAAAAAAAATCAAATTTACTTAGAAGTTCACTTCCAGTAAAAGTTAGATAAATAGAGCAATGCATTTCCTTACAAAAATGTGCATAAAAATGATCTTAGTGACATTGACATAGAGGAAGAAAGTTATTGCTTATAAAACCCACATGTGATACTGACAGTGTTTCACCAAATGTAATGCGTTGGTGTCTTAGTTGAGAAGTTCACCATTGCCAACATACTCAAAGCCTGTATCAAAAAGAAAGTTCTCAAATAGGGCATGGCATATATTGACATCAGGGGACTGCAAAAATAGTCAAAAAATTATTTATTCAAAGCAAAAAAAGTTGTGAGGCAGTCGTGGTTTTAATCTCTATTCTCTTGCATTTTAAAAATATTAAATCAGTGTATGGGGATAATTTTTGGAGTAGTGACCAACATTATAACTTACATCTTTAAATCAATTGTGAAAAAGATAAGAAACTACACCAATGTGGATGTCACACGCCTAGATAAAATAAAGAGTGAATTGAAGAGCAAGGGAAGAGATCCCTTAGCAGAGGTTAATAATTGGGAGCCACTCTTGAAATCAATAGAAGAAGAATTTTTCCTAAAGTGGAATAGTTGTATAAATTGTTGGAGTAGAGCTTGTTTTAGTATTTTTTTTATTTTTTTAATGTGGTCTAATTAGCTACTAAAAATAAAGTAAATGCCAGGTTTTAAAGATTCTCTGGAGATGGAGATTGGTTGTGCACCGTTGATCAAACTTGTGGGAACTCCTCTTTGGCTAGGGAAGAATGACCTACAAATCACACTAACTCACAAAAAAATGGATTAATAGAAAGATGAATGGGTTGTCTAGTAAGAAACCAATCCTAAGAGGCGATACATTTCCTTAGGTGGATGTCAACCCACATTTAACATTCAAATTTATAAATAAATATGAAATTACAAAGATATATATGGATAAGATGTAAATAGACAACACCAAAGATATCTAATCTATAACAAGATTGATGCGATCAAATTAATCATCCAAAAATTTGGTGGCTATATCGACATCCTCTTGAATTATAGCTAATTATTCATTAATGATTTCTTGATTAGGTGTGAAAAACATAGTACAAAGACCTAATTTGAATGCAATGTCACTTTGATAAGTGAAAAAAGGTTGTTGGACAATGGGGAGATAAAATATCCTAACAATATCATGCACTAATCTGGGTAGAGCTATCTACATGTAAAAGATAGATTTTTAGTTAATAGAATGTAGTTTTAACAAGTTTTGAGGATTGTGAATCTTTTGAAAATAGACTTTAGGACTATTTTAAAAGTTAAGCAGGGATCGATGGTGATCCTGCAATATTAATGTCGATTCAGATGGATCGACATTGATTCTGAGTAAAATACTAAACTATGAAAATAGAAGATAATAACGACTTAAAATGTTGATAAAATGATGAAAATTGAATGTAAAAAATAACATAGAGGTGTAGAAGGCTGTAAAATTTAAATGTGAGTAAATTAGCATGCAATACTAACCTTGGATGGCTAAAAACACACAAATAAAGACTACTACAAAAGTAGGCTTAGAAACCTTCAAAATCTTTTTGTGATTTCATGAACAGAGGTTCCACAAGGTAGCATAATGTTGATGAGGTCCTTATGTAGGTTCCAAGATAATTCCAATAGAGTTTCAAAGTCTAAAAAAGACATCCTGAGCCATGGAGGCTCACTACATATTTAAGGATTGATGATGTTTCAGGTAGATCGACGTCAATCTTAGAGAATCAATGTCAATTTTCCCAAAATGGGTGAACTTAATCCTTAGGCCGTTTAAAGGGTTGCTTATAGGGGTAAAAAAATGGTTTTAATCAACTTCAAAAAATTTGAGTTGTTTTAAGCATGGGATGAGTTTGTTTGGAGGTTGGATGGGTTTTGTTTTTATTTATTTTTTATGAATTTATGGTTAGGGATGGCAAATAGGATTAATTACTATTTGACTATAGTAATATCTTAATTAAATCTTATGGTAAAAGTAAATGGGTGAGGTGAATATAATTATTTCAAATAATTAGGAATGAGGGCCATTATGTTAGAGATGAAATCATAATGTGACAATGCACCACGTTAATACATAAGGGTGTATAAAACTAGAATTTACATTTTCCCCTTTTTGTGGAGTAGTATGCAATAACATGTTGCGAGACAAAAACTATAAGGTACCTAGTGCCCCAAGTTTATTTTGAGGAGGTATCCCACCTCAAACTGAGCATTGAGAAGTGAGATGAAATAGATGACGGGATTGGAAAAGATGGAAGGTAAAAATAAAATTGGGTGAGTATAAATGGACAAGTAGAAGATAACAAATGACAATCAAAAGTGTGGATCGTTTAAGGAAGTTCCAAGGTTGCACTTAATAAGATAAAAAGTGATGCAGGCAGTAATGCCCCAAGACCTAATCAAGTAACAAAATGTCATAGCTAAAACAGGTGAGCTTAATTACAAGCTAGCAAGAGAATAAAGGATAGGAATGGTAGACCATAGCATACAATGTACATATGGTGTATACATTACCTATAGATAAATTTTCTTAGGATAAAATATACCCTTGAGATCTTACAATCACAAGATACTGAAAAAAGGGTACGCCTTAAGGAGATTGGGGAACTGACAAAGGTCAAAATCCTCAAATCTAAAGGGTAATATGACATAAAAATGGGATATCTATAGAAAAAACAACAATATGGGGATTTGGAGATAGATTCATAGCATATAAAAAGGTCCACAAGTGCAAAAATCTAAACAATCCATAGCAATCGACATCAATCCATAATAGTTGATGTTGATTTGTAGTAATCGACATCGATTAAATTAATTAATGTCAATCACTAAAAAAGCTATAAATAGGCATCCGATATGGCATAAGGTTCATTTAGATATCAATTGAATAGGAATTTAAGAGAATATCCTGACGTGTTTCAACCTTTTAAGCATAGGTGAGAGACGATGGAGGTAAGTGGGAATGAATGATGATGATGACAAATCCACTACAAGGTAGGCATAATGCATTTTTGGAAAAAATTGATGTTTTTATTTTGTCTTAAGAGATTTGTTTTTGGAAATTTGTGGGAAGGAGGGAGGTTAGGTTAAAAATTCTCAACCCAAGGGGGAATTTTTTAGAGGAGGGAATCGATGATGATCCAATAGCATTGACGTGTTTCATGTGGATCAATCACGATCTATAAGGATCACTGTCATTTTGTTTTAATCATCATCAATCCTTAGAGAATCGATAAAAATCCAAAATGAAGTTTTGATAAAAGAAAACTTAGGATTTTGATTGACCAAAAAGATGTTTCTGATAGGCACAAGAGCTATTGATGATGAGGGATATGGTCCCTCCATTATTGGAGCAGTTATGGGAGTTTATGAGTGACGAGGATTGGGCCCATCTAGAGGCTATAAGATTTGAAGGGATTCACCATTTTTGATATGTCCATTGGGACATCAGTATGATAGTGGCTTTGTTAGGGCAGTGGGATTATATCAGCAACACTTTTCAATTACCAATCGGTGAGATGACTATTACAATAGAGGACATCCATCAGATTTTAAGAATACCAATTTTAGGAACCCCTATGTATACTGTTAATGAGGTTGGGTGAGTGATGGTGTGACTATATGGAAAGGATGCATTGGATATCAAATTCATTGCTGGTGGGTTCTCACTCCAGCTATTGTATGACCAAGACCTTGAGGAGAGACTAATGATTACAATGATGATGTTGGCATTGACCTAATATATGCTACCTGATTCTATGGGAGGGTGACTACCATGGAGTTTCACTAGCATTATAGTAGACATGGTTGAGTTCAAGACTATTTTTGTTTGGGTACCCATACTATTAGGGTAGATATATAGGTAATTATGGTGCTAGTGCACTAAGCATCGATCAGGTCTCGATATCACATTTATATTACATTTCTAGGTGTATGAACACATTCATGTGATTCACCCCATAAGGACCCCATTGATCAGATTCAAAGACATGGTCTACAGTGTAAGCTTCCTTCGGTGGAAGGAAGACCTAGTCATTCCTTATATAGACAGGGTAGTGTGTGATCTAGCACACTGTAAATAGGTTTTTAGCATCTTGTAGATGGGGGATGTTATTTGGAGGCCTTATATACACTTCCCAACATGGCTTAATCAGATGTGGAGATAGAGGATGCTTCCCTAGAGATATGGGTACATGGACGATGGCTTGAGCACATCGAGCTATTCTATTTTAACAAGGTCCATCATCAATTTGGGTTATTACAGGATGTTTCATTAGCCCCACACTTGTATAGGTAAGATGATACAAAGCTAGAATGGCCTGGCCTTGATACTATAGTGGTTTTGATGGGACCATAGGAGAAGCCTACAACTATTGACCTAGATGACATTGGCTACATTGATGACTACACAACTTGGTTTGCAATTGAGATAACGAGGAGATAGGAGAGAGTAATGAGACTTTGGTAGGAGGTAGTCATTGAGGAGGTGAGGGAGAAGGGTGAGGATAGAGGAGAGGATGAGTAGGATGTCCCTGGTGCATACATGAAGGAGGTACCATTACAAGATGCACCCACACATGATCCTATAGATATTGTTTTAGTTGTCATTAAGAGAGACACACTAAGGGAGTGTACTAGTTTGAGGGCAAAGTTACAAGAGGCACATATAGCCCATGATACTTTACAAGATCATATTGCCACATTATAGGGTGATCTTGATAGTTTGAGAGATCAGCATGACCAGGCTATACAAGAGCGAGATAGGTACTTAGCAGAGCTAGAGTGGATGAGATCTACTTTGGTAGAGAGACCAGCCCTAGATATTATAAGATCTACCGATACTCCTATAGATATGGTACCACTATAGAGGTACAAGGATTTGATTGCTAAGATGAGCTATTCTGAGAAGATAGTACAAAGGTAACTATCAGATGTTCCTCAATTTGCTTCATATATGGCTAGCCACAATGGGTCACAAAGGACCCCTAGGGGGACTACTAGTACAAGGAGTGTAGCGAGCCAATGAGGGGATGATGGGGGAGGTGATAGTATTCACCTTAGTAGGATCAATTTTACTGAGTAGATTATATTGTAAAGAATGAGAGCCAGACCTCGTTCATGTTATGACATTTGTATAGACACTTTATGTATATATATGCAAACATTGCTTATGTTTATAGGTGGATTATGTATGTTTGTTTACAGATTTACTGATAACTATGGATATGTAGTGCTCTTATGGATTATTGATGTGATGGATTATAGATATAGATGTTATATATTTTAATTTTGATCATTGCTATTATAAATGTTATGGATGCTTATGGATTGTACATGTTATTTCAAATGTTATATCATGAGATGGGTTTTTACTAATGGATTATGATTATGGATTATGTTACTTTTTGATATAGACCATTATTAACCTTATGGATGTTTATGGTTTCTTAGATGATTGAATGCAAATAGATTATGGATTATGGATTTATGCTTAATGATGATTATGGATTATAAATAACTTTCAATGCTTTATGGCTGTGGTTTTATGGATTTTATTGATTAGAGATTATGGATTTTCTCGACATTAACTTGGACCATAACCAAAAGAGAATCTCTCATACACATGGCCTATGCATCCTTAGCTAGATGATAATAGATACTGACACAACCTTGGTTAGCTAGAGCTTCGACCTTAGTCATTTATTAGGATTATATACTTTTGGTTGGACGGGGGGATGGATTGATTTAGAAATAAACTTCTTCACACCATATTTTGAAATCAAGATTTATCTTTTAGGGATCATTTTTATGCCAATGGGTAGACTGATCAATATGGGAAGCCTATAATTAAAAAGCTGATCAATAGTAGAAGTTTTCTTGTGATGTTACTTTTAATAATTTATTTTATTGCTTTGTTGCTTTTTAAGGCTTTTAAGCAGCATAATTTGAAAACTAATCAATGTAAGAAGTTTTCTACTTGGTAGCCATCCTTAAAGGAAGTGGTCTACATTCTGATGTTTTTGCATAGCTATCCTTCAAGGGACCAATCTTTTATTTGCATTTATATATTTGATTACAACTGTCCTTCAAGGGATCAGTCTGTTTATTTAGCCCATTTTGATAGTTTTGATTTTCATTGATTACTTGATTTTGGATCCCAAAGATAGTAATGTGAGTTGGCATAGAAAGATGCCTTAGGATAGTTTCCATGAGTTCATTACATGAGGTGATTGTGTTATTGTTGGCAAAACTAGATATATTACATTGTTTAGTTAATTTAGCTTAACAGTTTGGTGATTAGTTATATGGTGTTGGTTAGATGATTAGGTGGTAGGTTAGGTGCAATTGTGGCAAATTGTTAAGGGATTATGGTTTTCCTATAACCAAATATTTTAATGTATTTATACTCTGATGTTAATCAATAATAATATTAAAGTATTCAATATCATTTTCCTTCATTGGTATCAGAGCCTACTCGAGATCATGGTGTGAGTGATGTGAGAGAGGGTTTGCTTACTCATTGATCACTATTCATGATTTATCTATATGGATCACATTTTTGTATTGAAGGTTTTTCAAGTCTCAACACATATATCATTGCATTGGACTGAGGAAAATCTATGACCATATGCATTAGACCTACCAAAATTAAAATCTGGACAACGTTTCAATTTTAGGCATACATGCATATGCTATCATTGCTAGCACTATCTAACATTCTATGCAAGGATCTTTGAATTAGTGCATCAGAAGTGTGGTGATGTGAAATTCATCAAAGTACAAATTTATTGTTCTTAACCCACGTCTATCGTTAGTTCTACATTGCCATTTGGTAACCGTGTTTAGATCTCTTTCTATTCATCACGTCATCTTCTTTCACCATATCAAAATCTAAGATCCTTCATCAGCATTCAAATCTACCATGCTCAAGTAGGGTGTAGGTGTCTATTATTTTGGATGGCTTCTACAGGCTTATTCAACTTGCCCCAAAGCCATGACTCTTTCAAGCATGCATTACAACACATCAATGACCTTCTTTCTTTGAAACCTCAATGAGATCATTTTTTTTAATTAGAGTTTCATATTGAGTCACCAATCACGCTCCATAACTCCTAGTTTATTTTGTTCCACTGGTTCATCAATATATTTGCTATACTAGTGAACCATTTCCCTCCTTTTGCCTCATTGGCTTGACTTGGTATATGTTGAATATCCATTCTCCTTTGGTCGTTTGCATGTAGAACATGGGTCAACCAACAGTTTTTCAAAGCTAAGTTTGTTTGAAGCTTAATGCTATTTAGTGTTTTATAAGTCTTTTATTTTATTTTGTTTAAAGTTTAGTTTGTTATTATGTAACATTTTAAGTCCTAGGTTATAGATTGAGGTTTTATCAGTTTTGTCCTTTCTTAGTTTTAAATGAGTCTTATAGATATTAGTTTTACCATATTTGATTCCATGTCAAATAGATTAAGAATCAAAACATAGATTTTGAGTCAATAAAGTTTGTCAATTTTTACAAAGTCAAAGGTGTCAATTGCAAATGTTGTCAAAAGAGTCAAGTTATAAAAATTATGAATATTTTGTTTAGGGTACATTATCGATATTGTCAAAAATTAAAAATCTCTCTTGTGCGGATGCATTACTAGGTGAACCTGACATCTTGAGTCATGTGTTAGTGGGAGAGTTTTTCCATCGTAAATGACATGCATATGAGCTTCATCGAGACATCGACTGAGTGAAGCAGCTTCATTTACAGGAGGCTAGAGGATATATAGAGGCTGGAGAACATTTGGTGTCCTCTCGTGAGTCACGTACGACGGGGTCACACCATTGATATGGTGAAAATTTTTGGTGTGTTTGTTTTATGTTTTTGAGTATGTTTTTCAATAAAGTATTGAGCATTATTTTCTAGTTTGGTACCTCTTGAAAAAGAACATTGTGGGGAGAAAAAACACTAAAGTAGTGCTTGGTTCTTGGAAAAGGGTTTGTGGTAATCTGAGAAACCACTGAAGTGCAGTAGAAACCTCTTGCAACCCTCTAGGTTCATGGTTAGTAGAGAGAAGTGTTCCTGACACTTTTAGGTTTTTGGTAATCCTGCAAGGAAAAATTGAGGTGTCAACAAGACCTTGAAGCCACAAATATGGCATGCCACTTCAGAAAGTGAGTAGGCTACGCATAGAGTGTAAATATTTTTACAGTGTTTGTAATAAAGGGGGGACCACTATTAGGAAATATGATGTTTGTAAAAATAATGTAATAAAGGAGGGAATGTTGGCAAAACTAGATATATTACATTATTTAGTTTATTTATCTTAACAGTTTGGTGATTAGTTATATGTTTCTAGTTAGATGATTAGGTGGCAAGTTAGGTGCAATCGTAGCAAATAGTTAAGGGATTTTGGTTTTACTGTAACCAAATCTTTCAATGTATTCATACCCTACTGTTAATCAATAATAATATCGAAGTATTCAGTATCATTTTCCTTCAGTTATCTTAGAAAATTAATGGCCTTTAAGAAATAAGGGAAATAATGATTTGGGGTTTCTCCCCTTACAGGTGAAACTAATCCATGAGAGAATGTTATGTATAGAGTTGGGGTATTCATATTCAAGGTTGAGGTTGTAGTGACTACTAAATAACCACATAACTATCATATCATTATTTGGTATTTTAGGATAAGGGGATATGATAGTATTTGAGATAAGCTAACCAAGATGAGCCAAGATCTATTAACTATGGAAAGGACATAGATGCAATGCATTAATAGGTTCTCCTTCCGATTTACCATTAACAAAAGCCAAATGATATGCCTTGAATCTATATTTATGGGTTATGACATATGGTCCAAGCCAATTAGGAGCAAATTTACCCCTTTTATTTCATTTCATATTAGTGATATGTTGATTTATTTAAGTACAAGGTCTCCAATGTTAAATTTTTCTTCTCTTATATGTTGATTATATGCTCATTTTATCTATTATTGATATATACAAAGGTGATCGAGGGTTGTCGTACGATGTTCATCTAAGAGTTTGAGCTGGGATAAATGCTCCTAACAAAAATCTTCATAAAAAATGATGTCTTTAAGGGAGACATGAAGAGAGGTAATTTTGATTGTTAAAGGAAGTATGGCTTTAGTACCATAGACTAGAGAAAAAGGAGTAGCATCTGTATGAGTTTGAATACTAGTTCAATATGCCCATAAGGCGAAAGGGATATGAAGATACCAATCCTTCCCAGATTCATTGATGACTATGGTTAGGATTTTGACCAGGGATTTATTAGATTTTTCTATTTGACCATTGGCTTGAGGATAGTAAGGTAAGGAAAAACTTAATTTGATTTTAAATGAGTCACATAGTGCCTGGACTTTCTTATTCTTGAAAGATTTTCCATTATCTGTTATTATTTTATATGGAATTCCAAAAAAATAGATAATGTGATGATGGATAAACTCCATAATCATTTCCACCTTGGTCGAGATAAGTGGCATAGCTTCCACCCACTTGATGATGTATTCTATAGTGGTAATGATGAAGCCATGATGCTGAGAGAACTTAGAGTTGATTTGCCTTCTAAGATTGAACCCCCATTGGGAGAATGGCGAGAAGTCCATTGCTGCCTACAAGGCTTTACTAGGGACATGGGATAAGTTTGCATGTTGTTGACATTTTAGACCTCTTAATGTATGCATAACAATATTGATTCAGAGTGGGCCAATAGTAGCCTAGACGTAAGATTTTTTTAGTGATTGCATGGTGACTAAAGTGTCCATCGAATGACCCATTATGTAATTTCTAGATAACTAAGGTAGCTTCATGATTTTAGAGGCAACGAAGAAGAATGCCATTGAAACCACACTTATAGAGAACACCCCCCAATATAGTACAACGGGCAGTTTTCTATTGGAAGACACGCCTGACACCTTTGGATAGATGGGGAGAAGATAGTCTTGTCGACAAATAGGTAAATATTTTTGAATACCATGGCTCCTTTAGGTTTTCCTTGATATTATTGATAGATGAAAGATCGATTCTCATGTAAGAAGGTTGGTTAACTCAATGGATAAGGAAAAATAGCTTGGACTCCTAAGATGAGGATGGGTTAAAAGAGCCAAGAGATGCCATAGTATCAGTGACCTAATTAGTTAATCTAGGAGTAGTTTGGATGGAATAAAATTCAAAAGTGGATAAGAGTTGATCAGCTAAGATCTTATATCTTTGGATGATATCATTCTTGCATTGATATAGACTAGTAATTTGATTGACCACTAGCTAAAAATCACCATAGATATTAAGGGATCTAACTCCTAGTGTAAGGGTAGTTTGGAGGCCTATGATCAACACTACATATTTAGCCATGTTATTGGTGAGATAAAAGTCTAATTTAAAATATAAAGGCATGGGAATATCTTGAAGAGGGATTAATATAATTCTTTCATTGCTTCCATGCTCACATTTGGACCCATCAGAGAATAGAGTTATTTGATATTCTTGGACTAATTAAGAAGTGGATGCAATAGATTCATCAAGAAATTCATAATTGATCGGTCATTTTTTGCTAAGAGGTGCTTCAGCTAGCTGATCAATAATAATCTATCCTTTAACAAACTTTTGATGGAGAAATTCTAGATCAAACTCAGCTAGAAGCATAATCCATCTGGCCATTCATTGATTTTGATAAGGCTTATAATGCATGAACTTAAGGGGGTCGGTATTCATAATTAAGTACATCTTGTGGTTAAGTATATAATGACAAAGCTTAGAGACTATAAGGACCAATGCTAGGCATAGTTTTTTAATATGCAGATAACATGTTTCATATTCTACAAGGGTATGACTTATATAATAAATAGCTTATTATTTGTGATGTTTGTATTGATGGGAAAGCATAACACTAAAGTATGGTCTGTAGCTGAGATATAAAGGAAGATATGTTGCCCTTCCTTAGGTGGAGGGAGGACTGGAGGTGATAGAAGATAGTCTTTGAGTGTGTTAAAGGCTTCTTGACAATTAGAATCCCATACAAAGTGACCATACTTCTTTAATAGATGGTGGAAAGGTTGACACTGATCGAAGAGCTGGGAGATAAAATAACAGATAGACTGCAGCTTTCCTTGTAAACTATGAAATGCTTAAGGTTGGATGGAGGAGGCATTTTTATAATAGCCTTAAATTTAGTGGGATCCACTTCTATTCCTTGAATAGAAATAATGAAGCCCAGAAGTTTACCCATCAAGACACAAAAAGTGCACTTTTTTAGATTTAGACACACATGATTCTTGAGCAGATGATCAAAGATAACCTTAAGTATGGATAGGTGATCCTTGTAGAATTTTGACTTCCTAAGGAGGTAATCTACATAGTCTTTGATAATTTTGTGGATTATGTCTTGAAATATATAAGTCATGGCCCACTGATAGGTGGATCCTACATTATTTAGGCCAAAGGGCATAAAATGGTAGCAGAAGGTCCCCTAAGGAGTAACTTAAGTTGATCTTTTAGTGTAATAAGTGTTTGATTGTAACAAAAAAAATCCATAAGGGATAAAATTTCATGGCTAGCTGTCAGGTCCACTAATTGTTTGATGTTAGGGAGAGGGAAATCATCTTTTGGACAAGCAAGATTTAAATCATGAAATTTAGTACAGATGTGAAGTCCCCCTATAGGCTTAGTGACTGGAACAATGTTGGGCATCCATTGAGGATAATCAATGGGTTGAATAAAGCTAACAAATAAGAGGCACTATAGTTCCTCTTTTACCAAGAGTGTGACATAGTGATGCATTTTATGGAGATTTTATTTTATCAACTAAGCATTAGAAAAGGTGACAATATTATGGATAATGATTGCGGGGTCAATATCAGGCATATCGCTATAAGACTAGGCAAAGGCCTCACTACGATCTGATAGAAAAGTAGTAAAATCCTGGTGTTTTTATAAATATAAGGCTTTGCTAACTTTAATAATCCTTAAGGTTTCTTAAGACCCGATATTAATATCAAAAATGGATTTGTTTAATAATCTAGATGTTTCGAATGGAATAAAATTATGTAGATAAGAGTTTTCAACACCCAAATGAGTCAAGATTGACTCATCATCTTGACATTGAAGAACATGAATGGTTAGCGTATCATGTCTTATTAATTTAGGATATGCTAAAGGTATGGTTCAGGGCTCACCACCATGATGAAAGATGAGGGGTTATATGGAGATTGAATTGACTAAAAAAAAGTTAGAAGGGATGGATACAATGTCACTGGTCGAGGAAGAGGTATCAGATGATGAAGATTGCACTTCTTCTTCCAAAAATGGTAGAAGAATGGATTCAGGAGAGGATTTAGAATATTTCTCAAATCCTAAGCCATGCTTTTCATGTGGTTTTTATAAATTTCCTAATGTGACATCGTGGGGACCCTGCTCATATCTACCCATGTTGAAGCCCTTCCAGACATAATGATAAAGGTAGATTTGTGTGAACTAGGGTTTATTGAGAAATGAAAAATTGGATGTAAATGGCTTAGCATGGGTGTTGTTTTCAGGTATTGGGTGGTTTGATCGATTCCACCATTTATCAAGTGGGTATGTAAGAAAGGTGGCCTAAATGGGATGAGCTCACTTAGGTTGGGTGGATACATGGTTTTTTTGTCAGGATGACCATATTCCTTAGGAGTGGGTAACATTTTAAGGGTTAATAGCTGGTATTCCTCTATTGAAAGATGTTGCATCATGGAATCAATGGACTCCTAATATGGTAATTTTGAAGCAAGAATAGTCATGCTAGTTGAGGCTTGATTAGATGATGAAGATGGGATTGTGTTAGGTGAGGGTATTATGACATCACTTGGTCAAAAAGTGATGTTTTGTGATTTTAAGGGTTGATGATTGACAAGGATAATGTGGACCTAGCCTTCATGTTAAAAAGGCACCAATGGATTATGGAGGGGATATATGGCATCACATGAATCCACAGGCATCCTAATAAAATGTTATATTGGAATTTCCCTTCTATGACATAAAAGAGTTCATGGAGGGTGTGAGAACCTACATAAATGGGAAGGATGACCGTTCCTATTATGGGTACTACTGTGTCATTGAATGCATGGAGAATTGTTGGGGATTAGGAAATAATGGTTTCTGGTAAGTGCAGCTATTGGAAAGCATGTGAAGAAATAATATTGATATTGGCCCTATTATCAATCATAACTCTTTTAGTCTGAGCTTGATTTATTTGAGCTTTGATGAAAAGTGGGGGATCTTGATCTTCAGGTGATAAGGGAATGACCTCATAATTAGTGAAAGTAATAGCTGACACTATTTGAAGGGCCCCTATAAATGTTGACAATGGTTGAGGCTCATTTGGCTGGACCTCAATATCCTGGAGAGCTTCTCTTATTGCTTGTTGATGGTGTGGAGAGTTTTTGATAAGTTCTTATAATGAAAATTTTACAGGCATTTGGTGGAGTTATTTTAATATGGAGATTTGTACTAACTACTTGCCTTCGATCGAGGTAGTTCCTATAATAGAGACTTTAGGATTTTGTCTAGATGGTTTAGGTGTATTAGGGGTAGAAGATCTTGTAATTAAAAGTTTAGATTTATTGGGGTTTTGATTTTGAGAGTGGGTGGCTATATGGATAACATCGATGTGCAATAATGGAGGGTCTGAAGAAGCCATTGACTCTTCATCACTTTCAAGATCAGCAGGATTATCGGTGGGTGAAATATTTAGGATGGTGAATTTTTGCTCAGGACTCTTATTATTTAGATAGTCAATTAGTAGATCATCATCCTGGACTAGATGTTGGATCATGACCTTAAGAGCATTATAATTTTTTGTATCATGTCCAACCACTCTATGGTATGCACGTATCTCCCAACTCATATACCAAGTAGGCCTTTGGAGGTGAGGGTTAATGGTTCATATATATGGTAGCATAATGAAGGATGTATCTAACGATTGTTTTAAGATTATAGCATAAGGTCCTTTCAAAGGGTTATTTTGTGGTCTTATAATAGGTTATGCAATCTCTTTTGGCAAAGTATTGATCGTTTGGTTTTGACGTTTATATTTTATGGTAGGGATGACCTTAGGCACCTTTTATTTTAATTTCTCTAATGGGCCTTTAGTAGAAGATGGTGGATATCAGGATGGAGGTGTGGTTAATAATGGAGGGAGACTTTTTATTTTCCCATGTATTTGAATGGAAGAACCTATGATAGGGGAAATCCCTTTGAAAGATGGATGAGGACCTAAAATGGATGACAAAGATGATACAAAAGGGGTTGCCCTTTGTTCTTTCATGTGTCGAAAATAGAGTGGGTGTTTAGACTAAGTTTTTTGTCTTTTGACGTCTGAAAAAGATCGACCTTGACTTGAGGATGGGTTAAGACTTTCTTTGGTGGAATACCAAGACAATTATCCTAGATATCAATAATAGGATCTTTACCCTTTCCCTTAGTAGCTTCAGGGTAAGGTGTTATGATAGAGGATGATTTCAAAGGGTCTTGGTATCGAACGAATTGATAGGATCCTATTATATTGTGATCTAGGTGCATACCATGAAGAGGTTCACTAAGGACCAAAGCAGTGAAATGTTTGACTCTAAAAGTATCAAGATGTTTATTTGTGACATCCTGAGTAGTGGTTTCATTTTCCACTTTAGGAGATTCAATTCGAGAAAATGAAAGGGATGGCTCACGTGAATGACCCCATGTAATGAGATCAGGGATCTCTATAGTGGTTTTAGGAGTTGTCTCGATAATTTTAGATTGACTTACATTGAAATCATCTCCCATGAGAAGATTTAAGACTAGAAATTTATCTGGAGCTTCTTTAGGTAATAAATGGTTATAGATTGTATAAATCATATGTGTATCTTGATTTTGTGTTTCTCTAGGGTTAGCTTAGACTATGTTTGATGTCAATGGATGGTTTGGAAACATCTATCAAAAAATATCTAAATATTGGTTGGGAGGAGCATTTGGATTATCCAACTGAAGGTCCCCCTTATCGATGAGGTTATGTACCAATCGTTTAAAGGATTGACATCGTTATATGTTATGTCATATTACCATGTGATAAGCACAAAATTCATCCTCTTTATACCAAGTGGGTTTAGGATGCATATCATCAACCAATTTAATCAGAGCAATTTAATCAGAGGGAGCTCAAAAATAGTCACTTGTAGAAGTTTATCCAATATAGAAGAATAAGGCTCTCCTAGAGGAGTATATTTCCTAAGGGAAAATGAGTAGGGCCCCTAGGTGGCTGTGTTTGAGAAGTGGATCGTCCTGATTGATTGGGTGTTGGAGGGGGAGAAGTTTTGAGAATAATAGCATTTGCTACCCCTTTTGGTTTAGGATTATTGTTATTACTTTTTGAGGGGTTGGGTTTGAAGTTCTTATTGCATAACTTAACTTTTCCCTCTTCAATGCCACAAATTTTGAGTTTATGTGCCATGATAAAGGCTTCATTAAAGTCTTAAAGGTTTGAATTTTTAACATAGATTAGATATGTTTTATGCAAGAGCATGAAAATAATTCAATTAATTTAGGTTGTGGCAAGGTAAAGGTTAACTGGTTGCTTAGGCTACGCAAACAAACTACAAAGTCTGATATGGATTCATCTTCAAATTATCAAATGGCATATAAATCTGTGATAGTCACTTTTTGAGCAATGTTGATCAAGAAGTGATCTAAGAAAATTTGGGCCAATTGCCCAAAGTAAAAGAGTGAATGTTGATGGATGGAGCTATACGAATCTAATGCAGCCCCTACTAGTGACATGAGAAATGCCCTAAGTAGTAATGCATCATCATGTGCTATAAGGTAACACACATGTCAAAAGGCTTTGAGATGCTATTGGGGATCTTCCTTATTTTGAAACTTAGTAAACTTGGGAAGTTCCCATTTCAAGGGATACAATCAGATAGGAATAGATAAGTGGATAGGCTCATTACAAATTTGCTCATATGTGAGCATAATATTGTGTCCAAAGGTGGATGCTTCCAAATTAGCCATCTTATTCATAAGGATGTTTATGAGGTCTGCTTGGATGTTATTCTGAGGCACATTCCTTAAGATACCTTGCTAAATATTTTGATAATTTATAAAGGGAGTAGATAGGGGTTGTGAGGAAGGGTATCCAATTGTAGTGGAGATAATGGGTTGGGATGCCACCATGTATTGTGGAATCTACAAAGGAATATTTTACTACATGAAAGATTGGAAGTAAGTGGTTACCAAGGGCTACAATGGATCCATATATTGGGTAGCCAAGGAGACATATTGTTGGGGAGGTTGCATTAGATGGATTTGTTGTGTATGTTGCAAAGCTTGAGAATTGTATGCTAGACTTGTTTTGATAGGTGGGAGACTTACAGGGATTGACACCACTAATGTTTGGGGAGGAATAGTGGATATAGGTTGAGTGGTATAAGAATTTTGAGCCTAAGTAATGGGGGTTAGAGAATTGGTAGATACTATGGATAGTTGGATTTTTAAAGGTTGCATCATCTGGGTATTATAACTAGATGGAAGAGAGTCGGTGAAAAGGGATACCATGGCCATGGTAAATCCATCAGTTTTCTCAATTCTGTCAAAAGGCATTTTGTATAAATATCAAGAATCTTAGGTATGGGGGGAAGGAGGAATGTGTATTGATTGATTACTAAGGTGGTAATTGATAGCAATAGGGTTATTATCCAATATTTATATAAAGAAAGGATCTTCTTGAGAATAAAAGTGTGGGAACATAGGATTCTCTAAAGACTCAGGGGTAGAGGAGGGACGAGGTGTATGTTTCATAAGAAAGAACATGATACCCACTTCGGATTCTTTCTTTGACTATTGCCTAGTCAAAACCATGAGATGGAAAAGAAAAGCAAAACTAAAACAACCCTTTTTTTTTTGAATTATCTCACTTTTAATTGTGGATGAAAGATGCACAAATTACAGTCGTTCCAATTTTTTTTATCTCTCTCTTTTTTTCTAATTTTAAGATGTGAAAAGAAATAAAGAAAAAGGATGATGAGGGTCCTAATAAATGGTAATCTAAGGATGGTTTTGGGTGTTTTATTTTGGTGCTCAAAGTAAATCTATATTGGTACCGGTATGTGGCTTGGTACTTTGGGCTTGCTTGCCTCATGTCACAATCCCATAGCCAATGTGGGTGCTTAGCCAAGATATACCGATAGTCTAGAGATTATACTCAGCGAGAGAACTGAGTTGGTCATCCCCTTGGTGGTGAAATCCAAGTGGGATTGTTGGGAAGAAGGTTGCCACGAGGTGATGAAATCCCTATCGATTTCCTTATGTCAAGTGTTTAGATGAGTTTGTTGTGACTGTGATTTGTCTTGTGTGTGAAAAAGTGATGACTATGATGAATTTATCGCTTAGATTATTCTATGTGAATTACTTAAGTAGGCAAAAATGAATGTAATTTTATTTTAACCTTAAAAAGGAAATAAAATGCAAACTTGATATTCTTTGGATGAATTCACACAAAGAAAGGGAAAGAGACCAAATTAAAAAAAATGAGTTTTAATAAGAAAGATGAGACCTAACCTATTCCACCGAGCGTTCTAGAATGTTTGAGTATTTTTTTTGGTTTTTTCAATGTGGTCTAACTAGGTACTAAAAACAAAGTATTTGTTCATCTATTTGGAGTTGATATGCACTATTAAATTGTATCTTAGTCCCCATATTCCTATACAAAGTCCTCCAAAAATGACGTATAAATTTCATGTTCTTCTCTAATGTAATGGTTTTTGGAATACCATATAATCTCACAATATCTTTAAAAAATATTTTGACAACTCTAGAGGAATCATTAGTTTTATTACATGAAATAAAATGAACCATCTTGAAAAAATTGTATCCAACAACAAAAATTAAGTCATTACCTCTCTTTGTGTTTAGTAATCCCAACACAAAATCAATACTCAAATTTGTTCATGGTCCTCTTTGAACTAGTAATGACATGTACAACCTTATATTTTGTGCATGTCCTTTTGCCACTTGACATATCCTGCACCTTGCAACATATCTTATCATAACTCTCTTCATCTTTGGCAAAAAATACTTCTCCTCTGCCAAAGCTATTTGTTTCTACCACTCCCTCTAAATGGCATTTTATTTTTCCATCAAGGTTTACCAAATATTTCAATTTGTAAACATAGTTTGTAACCTTCCATACATGTCCTCATTGGTTTATTTCTATTTTCCTAATTTCTTTAATTGAAAAATGCAGATAGCAATTGCAGTACCATGTCCCTAGACTTTCAGAAAACAATTATCCTAAAAAAGGAAATGATTTGGTTGGACAATTTTAGGCAATTTAACCCCCAGTTAACAGTAACTAGGGAAATTGATTAAAACTCTTATTGCATCTG
Source organism: Torreya grandis (assembly GCA_037957365.1). NCBI lineage: Eukaryota > Viridiplantae > Streptophyta > Pinopsida > Cupressales > Taxaceae > Torreya > Torreya grandis. Next base: position 654,854 of record JARHVA010001045.1, on the reverse strand, counting down.
TAAACATTCAAAAATTACAAAGATATAACTTACATATTATTTTCATTGGGTGGCAGAACAACGTTGACTGAAATAAAAGATAGAGGCAAAAATAATAGTACCTCCGATAGGAACTACCAATAGAAGCTTATTTTTTTAAAGAAATTAAAAATGAAAATTGTACCCTCGCCCTATTTGCAGTAGTCAATGAAATACATATTTCCCTTTATTCCAACTAGATGGCAGTCCAGCAAATGATAATATGCATTTTTCATTACTTTAATTAGAAAAGGACGCCTAGCTTAACAATCAAAGCTTTTTCTTTGGTATTAAAGAACGTCATCTATTAATGTAAAATTTTACCAATTATTTGTATGTTTGGCCTTTCGGTTCTTTTATTTTTTGATTTGGATTTTTTGTTTGGGGGACTCGAAGTCTTTACTAGCATATTTTTGGGTAGATATTTTTATTTAACTTTTATTTTTTTTATAAGATGAAATTAAGATTTTTTTGGTTATATATGTATATCAATAATAATAATAATAATCATTATTTATTAGCTTTCAATTATTAGTTTTGAAGAAAAATATATATTTAAAAATTTAATAATTTTTTTTAGTATGAAATTTAATGTTCAAGATACCACATTTAACACCAGAATAATAAGTTCAATACTTTTGATTAGTTTTGGTTAGTTTGACACATTTTAAATAATAATTTTCATTCATTTAAAAGCAAATAATGATTTAATAATAATCACCTTGTGTCACATGTCATCAATAAGTAGAATTAAATTTTTTTTATAACAAACATTTCTTAGCAACACTTAATTAATGAAAAGTTAAAGAGAACTTTAATAAAATTTTAAATGTCCATCTTCAAGTAGCTCCCAACACTTTGTAATAGTTTGAAATTTATTTCCCCCACATTTCTTTAGAGATAAGAGTGCATTAGACATGAGTAGAAATCTCTCTAAAAATTATTCGATAAATAAATTGAAAAGCTTTAACAGAAATTTCCTAAAGAAAAAAAAAACTTTAGAAAACTTGTTTGTGAATGTTTCTTCTTTGCATTTCTTTCACCAAAAATTCTATAAATTCTTTAAGGTTCCAACACCACTATCATTTGTGAGACCCTTACTCAAAAATCTAATATATGATATATATTTATTTTATTTAAAAAAAAATCATCAAATTTATTTAAGATATATAATTTGATATATGTAAACTTATATAATAAAATAAAAATTAATTATTTACATAAAACTTAATTATATTTTTGCATTAATAATATTTTAATATTTCATAACTAAAAAGGTTAATTTTATAGTTCAAAAATATTGTGTACAAATACAAAGTGCAGCGTTTTAACCTGGCAAATGCACTTTGGTTTCTCAAATTTGAATATTTTTTTATGGATTGAATCAAACCCACATCTAGGAATAACATATGCAAATATTTGATACATGCAAACTTGGTTCTTATTCGCATAATTCCTTATTTAATTCTGAGATTAAAGGTACCAGTGTTTTTAATAGTGTGGTTGGATACTCTTCTTGAGTAGATGTCCATAATTAGATCTTGTAACCAGTTTTTAGTCGATAGAGAAGATTATCATATTAATTTACTTTGAATGTTAAAGTTTATATTGATCAGTTAGTGTTTTTTTTCTAATTTTTAAATAAATTGCAGTATAGAGCATGTTTGGCATTTGATTGAGCCTCAGGTTACCTCATCGGAAATGTAGATGCTAAGGCTTGAGCCAATTTTAGTTGAATTAAAATATCTTTGGCACTACCAAACACAAAGAAGCATCATCTTACTTCAAAATATGAGACGGGTGACCAGAATCCCTATAAACTCACCTCAAAAATATTTTTGCAATAGTAAAATCTTTGAGCGGCTGTTAAGGCTTGCAAGCCACTATCGTTGTGGAAAAATATCAAAACAAAATAAAAATCCAACTACTGACAAAATGATACTAGCAAATCAACTTGCAAGAAGCATCAACATTAGAGATACTAAAAGCAATGCAAATTGAAATTTCCCAATATTTAGCGAGGAACACACCTATGTTAAAAAAAATTGAATTTACTTAAAGTTCACTTCCAGAAAAAGTTAGATAAACAAAACAATGCATTTCCTTACAAAAAAGTGCATACAAATGATCTCAGCGACACTGACATAGGGGAAGAAAGTTGTTGCTTCTAAAACCGCATGCGACACTGACAGTGTTTCACCAAATGTAACATGCTGGTGTCTCAGCTGATCAGTTCACCATTGCCAGCATACTCCCAAGTCTGCATCAAAAAACAAAAGCTCTCGAACAGGGCACACCACATATTGACATCAGGGGACTGCAAAAATAGCCACGAAACTATTTATTCAAAGCAGAAATAGTTGTGAGGCAGTCATGATTTTAATCTCTATTCTCCTGCATTTTAAAAATATCAACTTAGTGTATGGAGATAGTTTTTGGAGTAGTGACCAACATTATAACCTGCATCTTCATATCGGTTTTGACAGAGGTAAGCCACTACACCAGTGTGGCTGAGGATGCTGCACGCCTAGAGAAAATAAAGAGTGAACTGAAGGGCAAGGGAAGAGATCCTTTGGTAGATGTCAATAATTAGCTGCCACTCTCGAAATTAGCGGAAGAAGCATTTTTCCAAAAGTGGAATAGTTGTAGAAATTGCTGGAGCAGAGATTTTCCCCAAGTGTGAGCTTCTGGGCGCAGTCATTCAACAGAATCAGTTCACCATTGCCATCATACTCCAACCCTGCATAAACAAAGAGGTCTCGAATAGGGCACGCCCCATGTTGACGGTAGAGGAGTGCAAAAATACGCAGTAAACTGTTTATTCAAAGCGAAAATAGTCTTGAAAGGAGAGGTGGGATTTTCAAAATTTAAAATTAGCCGAGAACAATAAAATAAAAACGGGAACGGAAAGGGAACAATAAACGGAAACGGCATGACAGTGGATGGTTTAACGGCAGTAGATAGGTATGATGGCAAGTCAAAGTGCCGCACAAGCACGGGCTAGGAACACATTGGCTAATTACGCTCGTCAATTCTGGGATACAAAAACCATATAATAAGAAGTAAAGCAAGTGATACAACTTCATTAAAAGCGTCCATTCCATGGTGTGGGTTTATTACTAAGAGTGGTTTCGAGGGTATAAGAAATGTGCGAAGAAATGTATATTTTATTTTATTTTTATTTTTTATTTTTTTGGTTGGTTGGGTAAGTGATCATTTTTTGCATTAGCAATGTTAATAATTAATTTAATTATTTTATGATTTTTCGGTAAGTGTTATAAATATATGATGTGGATATTTTTTGCTATTTGAGAATTTATTGATTATATTTTTTCTCAATTAATGACTTTTTTATCACAACATTCACTTTGTAACACCAACGATGTCTCTTTATGCATCCATGTGGCATGCACTTTACAAAAGTTTCGGTTCTCATTATAACTGCAACAAAAGCAACAAGATAGACTTAAGATCCTCAATTTATTGCCCCTACATTAGTGGAATTATATTGTTGATTTGATCCACGCATTAGACATGGAGTTCCTAGGTAATCAAATATAAAATAGTCAATAACAAATCCAACCACCTCGCAAGCTACAAACCCCTTTGTAATCGATGTAACTCATGTAAATTCAACAACTGCCCAAAGTTGGGGAATGTGTATGATATGGGCCCTCTAGTATACGATATCACCTAAAATAGCTTGCCATTGCCCCTCATCATCACAACCCATCATCATCACTATTTGAATCACTTTTAAATCATACACCACTTATGAGTTTTGTATGGTGTTGCACTTTATTCCATGGGTATTATTATGAGATCAATATATTGGTAGCGTAGATGAACAAAAGTTGCAATATATACTTTGAAACCTTAATGTCTTGTCTCCACATCAACAACATTGCAATGCTAATTTGAGTCCCACATTAGATGTGAAACCTTCTTGAAATCATATCTTCCTCATGTTTTCTTCATCAACCCTTGACAATAGCAAACCTCTAATTAAAGAATTTGTCCTTTTGCAAGCCGCATACCCCTTTGTAATGGGTACAAGTCATTTAAGGGAGATTGGAAAATACATGAAAAGGGTTGGGACAGGGTATTGAAGGGGATGTACATGTGTGTGATTATTATTGGGTGTGGCCACTATCAACTTTGACATGGGGAGCCCATATTGTATGTAGTGAAATGTTTTCATTGGCAGTGGATTTCACAGTAGATTTTTCACACAAAGGTTTAGAATTGGAATGTTGATGATTGTCTATGTAGATCACACCTAAGTACAATATGGAAATGATTTTTCATCAACCACATCACACCATGTTTGAACACCTCAGAGAACGGTTGAGAAAAATAATGATAAACAGTCAGAGCATTTACAACTTTAGTATTGATATTGATTGTATGTACCCATGTCCACTTCAATTATATATTGAAATCCCATACTCAAAATTTTAAATTGCTCTTGGTTATTGTATAAAAAATAATATCTCCATTACAATCATAAAGACAAAAATTGATCACCCACTATTCGCTGGAAGGAATGTATAAGTGTTTTATTTTCATTTATGTCGTATATTCACCTTTTAAGTATACAATGTGAACATAACACAATATATAGAGGGTCTCCTTGTTTCATGATTCTCTAGTGGATCTCATTCATTATGAAGATTAAAGATATTGTGTTATTCGTCAAAGAGATGATATGATATATAGAGGGTCTCCTTGTTTCATGATTCAACTTCATACTCATTTCTCCCACTTACAATTTTGTTTGGTTCCCACACATCACATCTAATGAGGACCATCTTTTTGATACATACAAAACAAGAACAACCCCTCCCTGGCATATGGGTGCATTAACATAGGTCCCAGAGCTCTCCAAGTCACTCGATATTCTCCAACCTCTCCCAAGTCTTCCCGACCCTTGTTCATTATTTTTTAGCTTCTATATAGTATTCCCAGGGTTTGTAGTGAGTTTCACCCTATGCATAGAACTTTGTGACAATCAAATTACTGCTGAATCAAATCAATGTTGAATCAAGCCACACATCCGACATGGAGCCATGTCATAATCAAATTAGTGCCCATGATGTCTTCGTCCACCCTTGACGATAAAATATGGTCAATCAAATGTGTCATCACCCTATGAGCTACAAACCCATTTGCTATGTGTGCAAGGCATGTAAATCCAAACAATTATGCTAAATCCAACATTGATGTACGATATGGACTCTCTAGTGTATGGTACTTAACATAATATAATATTAAGTACCATATATTTTGTAGTTATTAAACATTATAATATTATTTATAAATAAATATTATATTTATATTTAATATTATATATAATAAATATATGTAATTATATAGAACAACAACAATAATAATAACATATAAAATATCCCATATTATAGGGATTCATCATTGCTCCTGGAAGGAAAACGAAAATATTGATGATCATCCTATTAATGCTCACATTAGCATTGGATGACACTAAAGGAAGGGTCTGAGCCCCATAAAGGGCCTAATGAATTTGCAAGGTACATTGCCACGGGCACTAACTCTCTGAATTCCCTATCCATGTATATGGCACAAGGTTCTTTCCATATGCTACCATGCAATGGAACCCGTAGGGGCTCATACAAAACCTATCCACACACACATTCACCGATTTAAGTACCAAGTACATTGTGTTGTTATTCTCCGCTACCACATCAATGCTTTTCAAAGCCTTTCCTAGAGAATAGGCTTCATTCTAACTATTACTTCTCAAGCCTCATGAGGACGTCCCCTGTCACGTTAGAGGCATCTTTATAACCCTTAGCAAGATCAACATCTTTATATGTTGAAATGAATCTATGCAATGACCTCGCCAAAGAAATGCCTCCGACATAATTATATAGCAATATACATTTTTATTTTATATATATGATAAAAATGTATATGGGCCGCTTAAAACAAGGGGTGGAAATACAATAGTTACATTATATTTCGCATATCAATAAATAATCTTAACCATTTTCAATCCAAAACCCTGAAAATTCAGGAAAATGATATTTTAATGTTCAACGATTATCCCTATGCGTCGATATTTTAATCGAATGGTGGAGGTGAGTTGATGCATTTGGATGAAATTTAAAAAATTGAAGCAAGACAAATAAGGCACTGACAGCTGGAACAAACAGGGACAAGTTGAGAGAGGTTTATAACACGTAGTATAAGGCGAACTGGTGGTATCTAGGCATGGTTATAACTTTTCTTTACGAGTAGGGGGTGTGTAAATCTTCTCCTTAAGCTCCAATTTAACCTAGCTTAAGATCGATTAAAAGCGTAATACGAACTTGGACTTTAAGTCGGACTAGTGTTTGCAGCCTAACTTTAATGTTGCAATTTGAAGTTTCGAACATTTATGTTTTTTACACTCGACTGACTGTAATGTGACTCCATTTTAGTTCCTAGGTAAATAATCATTTTATATTTTCGATCGTTGTCTCCATGCAACAAACATAAATGCTAAGTTCGATTACGTGGAAAGAGAAAAATACATTATTTTTTTTTTTTGGGTAAAAGAAAGAAATATGAGGATAAGTTTGATGGGTAAGTTTATCTAGTATTTATAAATTCAGATAATCAATTACAATTTTTTTAATATTTAGTATTTTTTGATATGAAATTTATGATTTGTAAAGAGTGTGGACGTTATTAGATTATAAGTGATGGTTAAATTTATGAGAGTTTGATTGAATGAATTGAAAAATATCTGTCGAGAAACATGTAGTTTTAGGCCACATTCACCAAATTCAAGTTTGCGAGTTTGCACATAGTTAGAAATAATTCAAACCCTTAAGTTGCATGGTACATTTTCACCACTAACTTCAATAAAAAAAAAATGGATACTGGTAGTTGTGGAAGAAACATGAGCATAACCAGTATACACAAATCCCTCCAACCACTACTCGTCATCCAATGTTGTCGATCAAAATAGTGTAACTAGAACACACAAATCCTTTCGATTGTTGCTTGTCATCGACTATGATTGACTAAAACTGTTTTGACTATTTGGACCTCAACTACTTATGTCACAACCTTGCGACCTCTCGCCTGCAACCACGTCGACCTAACCACTCTTGCTACATATACGATTTGAAATTTAGTTGTCGCACTTCCTATTATCGACTGCCCAATTAACACTAACCAAAAATATTTGTATTTTTCTACTTAGACAATACACGAAACACTTTGTGCATACTAGTTAAACTCTTCCGTAAAAAAACAACTCACCAAATTTGATGAGATCCAAGAGAGCATGCAAAACAATAACTAAAACAAATAAATAACAACTGAACAATTGGTACAGCTATTTCTTGAAAGAAAGAGATTTTATTGATCTTCAATTTTCCTTGCTTACAATGATGCGCCCTTAGGGTCTTTAAATAGAATTGAATACAAACAATAATTAGAAAATAAACTCAAGACTAATTTTAGTCTTTCCATGCAAACTAACTCTCTAACAAATTCTCTAATAGTTTAACTAACTGAATGCTTAACTAACTGATTGCTCAACTGTCAGTTTACTAACTAATTGCTTAACTGCAGCTAACTGCTTGCATGTGTAGAAATTATCTTGGGTTTCTAACACTCCCCCTTAATTTCTACCATTTACAATTTTAGCATTTACAATGCCTAAATTTTGTCTCAAATAATCAAAGGTCTCTTTTGGTAATGCCTTTGTAAATATGTCTGCCAATTGATCTTCAGATCTACAGAAGTCTAGATGGATTTCTCCGTTGTTCACTAACTCTCTGATAAAGTGAAATCTTGTATCAATGTGCTTGCTCCTCTTGTGAAACACATGATTTTTTGATAAAGCAATTGCTGATTTGTTATCACAGAAGATTGGTGTTGACTCCTTCTGTGCTTGTAATAAATCTTTCAATATTCTTCTCATCCATGTTGCTTGACATGTTGCTGATGTGGCTGCTACATACTCTGCTTCAGCTGATGAAAGTGTCACTATAGGTTGCTTTTTGGATGCCCATGTGACCACACCTGTGCCTAAAAGAAAGGCATATCCAGAAGTACTCTTCCTATCATCAATGCTACGTACAAAATCACTATCTGTAAAACCAATCAAACTAAAATCGTTAGTTGTGGAATATAAAATTTCATAATTTGTAGTTCCTGCCACATATCTCAATATCCTTTTTCCAACTTGCCAATGTGAGTCTTTCGGTGACTCCATGAATCTTGAGATTAAACTAACCCCATAACTGATATCTGATCTAGTAGCTATAAGATACATCAAACTGCCAACTAGTCTTTTGAATATTGTAGAATCAACATTAGACCCCTGGTCTTCTTTACTAAGTTTAGTCCCTGTAGCAACTGGTGTAGGTGCTAGTTTACAATTCAGCATCTTAAATCTCCTTAACACATCCTTTGCATATTTAGTTTGACAAATAAAAATTTCTTTCTCTGATTGTTCAACTTCTATTCCCAAAAAATACTTCAGTAATCCCAAATCTGTCATTTCAAATTCTTTCTTCATTGCTGATTTAAAAGTGTCTACAGACAAATTTTCAGTAAAAATCAAATCATCAACATATAAACACACAATCAAAATCTGACATTCTTTGTTGATTTTTGTGTACAAAGTAGGCTCACTATTGCTTCTACTGAATCCATTGTTTAACATATATGAATCAATCCCGCTATACCATGCTCTTGGTGCTTGCTTAAGACCATAAAGAGCCTTCTTCAATCTGTAAACTTTTTCTTCATGTCCTTCCACTTCATAACCTGTGGGTTGTTTCACATCACTTATCATCTAGAAAACCATTCAAGAAAGCTGATTTTACATCCATTTGATATACATACCAATTATTTTGAGCAACTATTGCTAAAACTATTCTTACAGTACCCAGTCTAGCAACTGGTGCAAATGTTTCATTATAATCAACTCCATGTTCTTGTGCAAAACCTTTTGCTACTAACCTTGCCTTGTGCTTTTTAACATTTCCATTTGCATCAAATTTAGTCTTATAAACCCATTTGACTCCAATACAATCCTTACCTTCAGGTAAAATAGTTAGATCCATGTTTGATTTCTTTCAATAATATTCAACTCTTCTTCCATTGCTTTTAGCCAATGTTCCTCATTAACTGCTTCTTCATAATACATAGGATCATGAGTGAAAAGAGCAAAATTTGAAACCAAATCTAATTTCTCTTCTTCTTGATTATAAATCTCATTCAAATTTATCATTTTATTACCTTTAATTCCTGATCTTAAAGTAGCAAGAGTTGGATCTGATTCATCACTTACTTGTGAATTTGGAGTAGGGTGACATGCATGACTAGATGATTCACTTTGTTTAAACCTTCTAGGTGTTCTTATTGGTGTGCTTGTGCCTGCTTGTGGAGAGGATTGTCCACCTTGCAAATTTTGTTCTTCAGAAACTTCTTCTTCAATTTTTGGAATTGGTGCTCCAACTGTGATGGTGCTACCATCCCATGCTTCTTCTTCCTTAAATTCAACATCTCTGCTAATAATCACTTGCTTTGAAATAGGTTTATACAACTTATAAGCTTTTGACTCTTCACTATAGCCAATAAAAATGCATTTCTCACCTCTATCATCAAGTTTCTTTCTCAATTTAGATGGTATAAGAGAATATGCAACACAACCAAAATTTTTGAAATGATATACGCTATATTTCTTACCACTCCACGCTTCTTGTGGAATTCGATCTCTAACACTTTTGTTGGGCTTCTGTTCAAAATATACACTACACATGCTACTGCTTCTACCCAATATTCATTTGACAAGTGTTTGGCCTTCAACATGCTTCTTGCCATTTCCATGATTGATCTATTGTTTCTTTCTGCTACACCATTATGCTGTGGTGTGTACCTTGTAGTCAATTATCTTTTGATTCCATGATATTTGCAAAAATCTTGAAATTGATTAGACATATATTCACCTCCTCTATCTGATCTGAGTACCTTGATATAACGGCCACTTTACTTTTCAACTATTGCCTTGTATTCTTTAAACTTTCCAAAGGCTTCAGACTTATTTTTGAGAAAGTATATCCATGTCTTTCTGCTAAAGTCATCAATGAAGGTTAGAAAATAAGTACTACCTCCAAATGATGGAGTTTGCATTGGTCCACATAAACCACTATGGACTAACTCCAATATTACCTTAGCTCTATATGAGCCTCCTACTAGAAAGCTCTCTCTACGCTGTTTTGCTAGAATAGAACTGTCACATGAACTTCTTGGCTGTTCTATTGGTGGTAAACCCTTCACCATATTTTTTTTCTGTAAAAAATTTAAACCTCCAAAATGTAAATGTCCATACCTTAAGTGCCATAACCATGATTGGTCTAGCTGCATGGATTTGAAGTGGGCTTCCTCTTCTCCTTGGATGCACTGAATATGAAGAGGGAACATCCGATTCTTGGTCATCTCCACTTTTCCTATCAACCTGTCACTTGAAAACTTGTCCAATATTGTGCAAACATTATCCATAAAGGATACTCTATAACCTTTCTGTACTAACTGACCAACACTCAAAAGATTATGTTTTAGTCTAGGTATAAAATAAACATCAGGTATAAACCTTCTTTCACCATTCTTGGCCAAAACATTTTTGACACCTTTACCCATGACATCTACTGTGATATCATTTCCTAATTTCACTTCTGATTTTACAGAATCATCAAGACTAGAAAAAAATTCTTTATTCCCTATCATATGATTACTGCATCCACTATCTAAGAACCAAATATCTATAGCTTTTTCTTGAGTAACATTACACGTAAGAAACATGCTTCCAGGGTTAGAACTAGATTCACCTAGATTAGAACTAGATTCACCTGTGTAATTAGCATTTTGCTTGTACACATATCCTTGTTTACTTCTGTAGTCACTTGCATAATGACCATATTTCTTGCAGTAATAACATTGAACATTAGATTTATCAAACCTCTATGAACCTTGTTGGAAGTGATTGTTGCCACGTCCTCTACTGCTGTAGTTTTGATTATTGTTCTCACCTTCATCTGGATTGTTCCTTCCATATCTACCTCTGCCTCTTCCTTTGAAGCTTGACTTGGCTCTTCCTCTTCCTCTGCCAAATGATACCTGTGACTTGAATGCATTCTCAAGCGAAGTATTGTTATTCCTATTCATTCTAGATTCATGTGTTAACAAAGAACCCATTAATTCATCCATAGATAATTGTTCCAAATCCTTGGTTTCCTCAATAGCTACAACTTTTGCATCAAATTTACTGGGTAAACACCTGAGTATTTTTTCTATGATATTTCGATCCATGATAGATTCTCTATTAGATCTAATTTGATTCACTATATTCAACACTTGACCCATAAACTGGTCTATAGATTTTGATTCATTCATTTGCAAATTTTTAAAACTTCTTCTAAGGGATTGCAATTTAGCAATTTTTACCTTTGTATTACCTTTATAGGTATTCTCCAAGATTTTCCATGCCTCTCTGGATCTTGTTGCTACTGCAACTCTAGAAAATATAGATTCATCCAATCCTTGTTGGATGACAAATAAAGCTTTTGCATCTTTTTTCTTGTTCTCTTTAAGCTCGTCTTTTTGTGCTCGAGATAATGCCAGATGCGCTGCCTCGTCCTACGGTTCTACAAAACCACTCTCTACCAAATCCCATACATCTTGTGAGCAAAATAAAGTTCTCATCTTAATTGCCCAAAAGTCGTAATTCTTACCATTGAAAACGAGAATTTGAGGCTGTGAAATACTGTTATTCGTTGCCATTTCTCATGCTGAAATGACTTTTGGTTTCTATTTTTGAAACACAGTCATCGACGTTGATCACAATACCGCGGTCAGTCGATAATACTACCGATGTCGGTTTACTCTGCCAATGTCGGTCTGGAGTCAGCCGATGTCAGTCTCTGCGCTGCTTGCTGGCAATTCTTATGCCCGACTGCTTCGCTTTCCTTTCTTTTTGTTGCCTCCTTGCTCGCTGCTTTCCTAACCAGGATCTGATACCAATTTGTTATAATCCAAGAGAGCATGCAAAACAAGAACTAAAACAAATAAATAAGAACTGAACAATTGCTACAACAATTTCTTGAAAGAAAGAGATTTTATTGATCTTCAATTTTCATTGCTTACAATGATGCGCCCTTAGGGCCTTTAAATAGAATTGAATACAAACAATAATTAGAAAATAAACTCAAGACTAATTTTAGTCTTTCCATGCAAACTAACTCTCTAACAAATTCTCTAACAGTGTAACTAACTGTTTGTTAACTAACTGAATGCTTAACTAATTGATTGCTCAATTGTCAATTTACTAACTGATTGCTTAACTGCAGCGAACTGCTTGCATGTGTAGAAATTATTTTGGGTTTCTAACAGCAACCACGTCGACCTAACCACTCTTGCTACATATATGATTTGAAATTTAGTTGTCACACTTTCTATTATCGACTGCCCAATTAACACTGCCCAAAAATATTTGTATTTTTCTACTTATACAATACATGAAACACTTTGTGCATACTATTTAAACTCTTCCGGTAAAAAACAACTCACCGAATTTGATAAAAATTCATACCAAGCAAGCGATGTATAGTTCTTTTCTCTCAACTTTTAATTTAAAGAGGTTTTATAATTTTACTCTAAGATTTTCAAAATTTAAATTAAAATAAATTAATCTTAACCAAAAGAAAATTTGCTAAATAGATTTCATAGTTTGTAAAAGATTTTTTTCTAATATGCCAAGAACTGCAATTCAAAATTAATCTTTGGTTTCTTAACCAAAGAAAATTTGCTAAATAGATTTCATAGTTTGTAAAAGATTTTTTTCTAATATGCCAAGAACTGCAATTCACAGTCGTCGTTTAAGTATCCTTTAACCATCTGAGCCAACTTCCACATCCACTTGCCAATTTCAATTTTATTAGTTTCCAATTTGCGTGTTCGATAAGTGCAACCGGATATCTCTTATTTAAAGGAGAAATCAGAGTCTACGATCTTCCGATGATTATTTGGATGCTACAAGAATTACTTCTCTACCAACTTAGAATAAAGAAAGACATGCAGGAAACATGACATGCACAAACAAGATTAATTAGAGATGAGAACTTACATAAGGCACGACATGAGAGTAGATTTATGTGAAAATGAAGAACATAGTGTTTTACCATAACATTGAGAGGAGGGGCGTTTTAAAGACAGGATGTTTTCACCATTATAAACTGAAAGGTGTTGACAAATGTAGTGGTGAATTTTTTTTGAAAACAATAATAGCGTTTAGTATTTCACTTACAGACTAGATTAATAAAATGGTTTAAATATGTCTTTAAAGTTCGCCAATACATAGGTTTGTGGAAGACAATGGTTTGAGAGTGTGGAGCCAAGAAAATGTGCTTGTAAACACACTTTCAAAATATGTGGAAACTATTATTATATTTCGAGTATATTTATGGTAGTTATAGTAATAGAAAATATAGGTGGTATTAGAGAAATTGCTGGGCGTAATCAATACATATAAATTTGGTATATGTTGGTGTGGCTTTTTCGAATTCATCATCATCAATGATTTTGGAAATTTGTTCACGGTGAGTTTGCTGTTAGTTTACCTTCAAATAGTAATCAGTAGGGTACGTAAAAAGTGACATATATGGCACATTTATGTGACGATATGATTATGCATATTTCTTTTCATATTTATCATTTAGTATTTTGCATTTCAATTAATTATTTGAATTTTGATGTCATCATTCATGATAGTAATATAATTATGCATGCTAAGCGATGGTGATCCCATGAACCCATACCGGGGGCCTTTTATCTATCCCATGAACCCATACATTCAAACCCACTTTGTCACTGAACACATTTTATAATCATAACTAATTTATATTTGAAACTATTTTCAATTTAATCAAGCTCAAACTCAAGTGAAAAGAAGAAAAACTATTTATATGCAAAAAATTTCCAAAATAATTTTCTTTATACTTTTAATACATAACATTCAATGAAAACATGATTTATTTGACATAATGTCTTAATAAGTATAAAGATTTTTTTTTCATGGAAGGGACAACCATGAAACCTATTTAAATGTAAGGATGAATCAAATTATAATATTGATTGCAAATAAGCAGAACAATTTGTGGAAAAAAAAATTGAAAATTTCTATTAATAAAATGGGAGGCCACTTTTTAAAAGGGTATTCATGTGTGTCTTTAAGTCAATGTTAACTTGGTTTAAGTTATTACGAGATTATGCTTGTGGCATTTGACAAAATTCATCTTCATTGTGTGCTCTCGAGATTTACTTATTTGATGTTTTGCTCATCTTATTTAGGTTCTTCTTTAGGACTTGTTTCATTAAAATTTCCCATGACCACAAGGTTTCTCATAGGCACTTTATTTTCATGCTATGCACTTTTGTATCTTGGAATGATGGCAAAGTATAAAACATTTAATAAGACAAGTTAAACATATGAAGTGAGCTTGTATCTATAGTCCATGCTACTGTGGTTATCGAACTCATGGTGTGGACTACGTGATGTGCTTGTCAATTTAACATTAGTGTTGATTGATTTATATTATTTTCCATTTGTCTTTTAATTTTCAATTGTTTTGGAAGTAATAAAAAAGTATTTTTCTTGGTGTGATCTTTTTGCAGTTATCAAGTTTGAAGGTGTAGACATTTATTTTTGGTAAAAGTTAATTTTTTAGTCTTTTTTTTAATATTTTCATGGTTATTACATGTGTATAATGATATGTTATTAGCACTTCTACGAATTTATATTATTCTTAGTTTATAATTTGATTTAAAAAAAAAAATGAAATGTGATATATTTTTTTTCTTTTATTATTTAATATTGTCTTTATAATATGTTCCAATAATTTTTTAATAATGGTTAGAAAATTATTTTAGCTATATTTAGCAAAACTTTAATAAAAATGATTTAAAATATTTTTTTTTAAATTAATGATTTGAAGGTTTTGTAGTCTATAAAATTATCAGAAAAGTTTTGAAAAAAATGAGTTGTTTATAATTTTCTATCAATATTTTAGATTACAAAATCAAGTCCATCATCATGTCGCAGGACATAACTCTTCTAATAAATTCAATTTCAATAACATGGTCTTAAATAATGATCATCAACTATAAAGCTTGAACATGATGTCGTAAGAGAATCTAATGGAGTGATGATCAACTCAAAAGCATTACAAATATAGGAGGTAATGATAGTGGAGATTTGAGAGTAAAAATTAAGAATCTATAACTATTAATATTCTTTACCCTAATAACATAGTTTATAAAATCAATTTCAATATTAATAGAGGCCTAAAAGTAAACATTGATGATGTTGCAATTGAGTGTTAATATTAAGTTTTAAATGAAATGTGATATTTATTTTTGTCTTTAATATTTTTTATTGTGTAAAAGTATTCAAATACAATAATATTCCTAGTTAGTTAACCAAAGGTACATAGGAAGGTTCATTTTATAGATGAAAGACAGACATGTCCTCACATCTTCATGAATGTGGGATTGTGTTCCCCAATAAACTTTATTACACACTTAAGTGATACTTAAACAAACTAATTAAATCATGTACATAAAATTAAATAATGAGAAAAGCCTATAATAACGTGAAAGCCATGCAATTCAAACAAGCATTTTATCAATACATATCACATCAAATCCTCAACTATGTCTCTATTACCTCAAAATTTTAACCTCACCGATGTACATATCACATAGTATATGTAATGTGTGTATCAATGAATATACAAACATCTTTTATGGATAAAAATTATAAATTCTCAAATCAAAATTGAATACTATGTACCTACCCAATAAACTGATTTACCTCACAATGCACTATAAATAATCTAGTGATTTGTTGCTCTCTAGTCCCCATCATCCTGAATTACATGCACATTATTTATATAAAAAATATTAAATCCTCTTTATATTTTCTTCTCCAAAATTTTAAATCTTATGAATAGAAATTGCTCTTCATATGGGCATTGGTCTCCCTTACCATCACAGAGAGCAACTCAATATGTTTTTATAAGGCCAATAAGTGTTTGGAAGGACATTAGGAGAGAAAACAATGAAAAAATATACAAATAATAAAAATCATCAAAGGACATACATGGCACTGAAGGACCTTTTTCTCTATTAAAACTCCCTTTGAAACAACCCTTGCATATTACTAAAAAACCTTTCATTCAAATGGCAAGGACAAAACTTTAGGTATTAGGGATTGATTTTAGGGATACCACCGCTATCCATGGTGCTACTACTATTGAGTATAAATCTTTACATTTTTACACAAGGATGGAATAATGCATGGAAGGAATCAATGCTGGAACAGGGAGGGAAAATTTTTACACATTACCCTTCCTGTGAGTAGAGAGTAACACCAAAAATCATGGAAATATAATTTAGAAAAGTTAATATATTCCTTAACTATAATAAATTATAATTTTCCTTCTCACTTTTGTCTCAAAACACCCCCTTTGTAGTTGCATCCTTTTCTAATCATTTTAGATTGGTTTAATTTTTTGATTATAGTGCGAATCTCAGTAGAGAACTTGTAGGGACTTTGAGGAAAACATTTGTCCATGTCCTTACTATCATCTTTATGACACTTCTTTTTTCTATTATTGATATGCCACTGATTAGATAATGAAACTAAAAAAAATGTCAAATCACTAATAATGTGAAATAGGCCACCATCGACAACATAACAACTCCTCTTTTGCTATTTTTTACAATTTTACTAATGTAAAGAAATGGATATTTTTATGGGGTTTTGATGGTTACTTCAAGTGGATTTTATGTAACAACATCAATTTTCCATAAATATTGAGAAGAAAACTCCCAACTATAAATAACAGTAATAAGTGTTTTATAATAATAATAAGGGTAACATTAACAAACCATGTAAGTGTTTTTAGTCTTTGGTTTTAAATTTTTGGAGGAGTAGGTTATCTAAGGTACAAGTCAAGTAATAATAATTAGCTTTCTAAATTCTTGTTAGAACATTGTGCATCTCCTTTGAATTTCTTCCCGTAGAAGCCGAGAAGCCAACCTTGATGTTCTCAAGAAGAATATAACTGAGGTCTATATCTAGCCACAAAATTGCTTTTGTGGGTTTTGCGACATCCTGAAGTGTAAGAGATATAGCAAAAAAATATATATAACAGAAAATAAAACAGTTGCAGATACTAGATTGCTACGACAATCAAAAAGAAATTATTTAATCTTATTAATTCTGCATTGCAAAAGTATTCGAACAAGTTCACATAAATAGAGTAAAAGAACAAATAAAAACTGTAAATAAACTAAAACTTAACTGAAGTTGTGCATGTAATGCTAAGTTATGATTGAGGCAATGAGACATGCGGATTGCGTGCATGATGGGGGCAAACAAGGAGTTTGAAGAAATTAGCTTTAGTTTTTAACACTTCCCGTTAATTTCTACCTCTAACTACTTCACCATTTACAATGCTTAAATTTTGTCTTAGATAATCAAAACTCTCTTTTGCTAATGCCTTTGTGAATATATCTGTCAATTGGTCTTCAGATCTGCAGAACTCCAAATGGATTTCTCCATTATTCACTAACTCTATGATAAAATAGAATCTTGTATCAATGTGCTTGCTCTTCTTGTGAAAAACATGATTTTTTGACAGTGCAATTGCTAATTTGTTGTCACAAAAGATTGGTGTTGACTCCTTCTTTGCTTGTAATAAATCTGTCAATACTCTCCTCATCCATGTTGCTTGACATGCTGTTGATGTCGCTATTACATACTCTGCTTCAGTTGATGAAAGTGTCAATATAAGTTACTTTTTGGATGCCCATGTGACCACACCTATTCCAAAAAAAAAGGCATGTCCAGAAGTACTCTTCCTGTCATCAATGCCACCTGTAAAATCACTATCAGTATAACCAATCAGACCAAAATCATTAGTTGTGGAATATAAAATTTTATATTTTGTTGTTCCTGCCACATATCTCTATGTCCTCTTTCCAACTTGCCAATGTGAGTCTTTTGGTGACTCCATGATTCTAGAGATTAACTGACCCCATACATGATATCTAGTCTTGTAACTGTAAGATACATCAAACTACCAATTAGTCGTTTGAATGTTGTAGAATCAACATTAGACCCTTTGTCTTCTTTTCTAATTTTGGTCCCTGTAGCAACTGGTGTAAGTGCTGATTTACAATTCAACATCTTAAACCTCCTTAAGACATCCTTTGCATATTTAGTTTGACAAATAAAAATTTTCTTCTCTATTTGTACAACTTCAATGCCTAAAAAATACTTCATTAATCCTAAATCTGTCATTTCAAATTTTTTTTTCATTGCTGATTTAAATGTGTCTACAAACAAATTTTTAGTGAAAATCAAATCATCAACATACAAACACACAATCAAAATCTGACCTTCTTTGTTGATTTTTGTGTATAATGTAGGCTCACTATTGCTTCTGCTGAATCCATTGTTTGTCATGTAGGAATCAATCCTATTATACCATGCTCTTGGTGCTTGCTTGAGACCATAGAGGGCCTTCTTCAATCTGTAGACTTTTTCTTCATGTCCATGCACTTCATAACCTGGTGGCTGTTTCACATACACTTCTTCATCTAGAAAACCATTCAAGAAACCTGATTGGACATCCATTTGATATACTTTCCAATTATTTTGTGCAGCTATTGCTAAAACCATTCTAATAGTATCAAGTCTAGCAACTCGAGCAAATGTTTCATTATAATCAATTCCATGTTCTTGTGCAAAACCTTTTGCTACTAACCTTGCCTTGTGCTTTTCAACCTTTCTTTTTGCATCAAATTTGGTCTTATAAACCCATTTGACTCCTATGCAATCCTTACTTTTAGGTAGATTAATTAGATCCCATGTTTGGTTTCTCTCAATGGCATTCATCTCTTCATCCATTGCTTTTATCCAATGTTCCTCATTAACTGCTTCTTCATAATACATAAGATCATGAGAGAAAAAGACAAAATTTGAACATAAACCTAACTTCTCTTCTTCTTGATCATAAATCTCATTCAAGTTTATCATTTTCTTACCTTTAAGTTTTGATCTTAAAGTGGCAAGAGTTGGATCTGATTCATCACTTGTGAATCGGGAGTAGGATGACATGCATGACCAGATGATTCACCTTGTGCTAAGCTCCTAGGTGTTCTTATTGGAGTACTTGTTCTTGTTTGTGGAGAGGATTGATCACCTTGAAAATTTTGTTCCTCGGATTCTTCTTCATTTTGGGGAATTGGTGCTCCAATTGTGATGGTTTTATCAATGCTTCCATCCCATGCTTCTTCCTTAAATTCCACATCTCTACTAATAATCACTTTCTTTGAAATGGGGTTATACAACTTATAAGCCTTTGATTCTTCACTATAGCCAATAAAAATGCATTTCTCACCTCTATCATCAAGTTTTCTTCTCAATTTAGATGGTATAAGAGAATATGCAATACAACCAAATTTTTTGAAATGATACACACTATGCTTCTTACCACTCCAAGCTTCTTGTGGAATTTGATCCTTGACACTCTTTGTTGGGCTTCTATTTAGTATATATACTGCACATGCTACTGCTTCTGTCCAATATTCATTTGAAAAATGTTTGGCCTTCAACATACTTCTAGCCATCTCCATGATTGTTCTATTCTTCCTTTCTGCTACACCATTCTGCTATGGTGTGTACCTTGTAGTCAGTTGCCTTTTAATGTCATGATATTTGCAAAAATCTTGAAATTCATTAGACATATATTCACCTCCTCTATCTGATCTAAGTACCTTGATGTAAAGGCCACTCAACCATAGCCTTGAATTCTATAAATTTTCCAAAGGCTTCAGACTTATTTTTGAGAAAATATATCTAAGTCTCTATGCTAAAGTCATCAATGAAGGTTAGAAAATAAGAACTACATCTAAATGATGGAATTTGCATTGGTCCACATAAATCACTATGGACTAGCTCCAATATTATCCTTGTTCTATATGAGGCTCATACTAGAAAGCTCTCTCTATGTTGTTTTACTAGAATCCAACTTTCACATGAACTTCCTGGCTATTCTATTGGTGGTAATCCCTTCACCATATTTTTCTTTTGTAACAAATTCAAACCTCCAAAATGTAAATGTCCATACCTTAAATGCCATAGCCATGATTGGTCTAGATGCATGATTTTGAAGTGGGCTTCCTCTTCTCCTTGGATGCATTGAATTCGAAGAGGGAACATCTGATTCTTAGTCATCTCCACTTTTCCTATCAACCTGTCATTTGGAAATTTGTCTAGTATTGTGCAAACATTATCCATAAACGATACTCTGTAACCTTTCTATACTAACTGTCCAACACTCATAAGATTATGCTTTAGGCTAGGTACAAAATAAACATCAAGAATAAATCTTCTTTGACCATTTTTTTGCCAAAACATTTATTACTCCTTTATCCATTACATCCACTTTATTATCATTTCCTAATTTCACTTCAGATTTTAGGGAATCATCAAGACTAGAAAATAGTTCTTTATTCGCTATCATATGATTACTGCATCCACTATCTAAGAACTAAATATCTCTAGCATTTTCTTGAGCAACATGACAAGTGAGAAATAATCTTCAAGAATTAGAATTAGATTCATTTGTGTAATTAGCATTCTGCTTGTCCACATCTTGTTTTTTTCTGCATTCACTTGCATAATGTTTATATTTTTTGTAGTAATAACATTGAATGTTAGATTTGTCAAACCTCTATGAATTTTGTTGGAAGTGATTGTTGCCACGTCCTCTATTGTTGTAGTTTTGATTATTGTTTTAACCTTGATCTGGATTGTTCCTTCCATTTCTACCTCTACCTCTTCCTCTACCAAATGATACCTGAGACTTGAAAGCATTCTCAAAAGAAGTATTATTATTCTTATTCATTCTGGATTCATGTGTTAACAAAGATCCTATCAATTCATCTACTGATAATTGTTCTAAATCCTTGGTTTCCTCAATAGCTACAACTATTGCATCAAATTTGTTGGGTAAGCTCCTAAATTTTTTTCTATGATCTTCTGATCTGTTATTGTTTCTCTATTAGATCTAATTTGATTCACAATATTCAATACTTGACCCATAAACTAGTCTATAGACTCTGAATCATTCATTTGTAAATTTTCAAAATTTCTCCTAAGAGATAGAAATTTAGCTATTTTCACATTTGTATTACCTTTATAGGTGTTCTCTAAGATTTTCTATGCTGACTTGGATCTCGTTGCTGCTACAACTCTAGAAAAAATGGATTCATCCATTGCCTGTTGGATTAAGAATAGAGCTTTTGCATCCTTTTTCTTGTTTTCTTTTAGCTCTTCATTTTGTGCTTGAGTTAATGCCTGATGGGCAACCTCATCCTATGGTTCTACAAAGCCATTTTCTACCAAATCCTAAACATCTTGTGAGAAAAATAATGATCTCATTTTAATTGCCTAAAAATCATAATTCTTACCATTGAAAATGAGAATCTGGAGCTAAGAAATACTGTTGTTTGTTGCCATGTCTCAAGCTTGCACAGTCAGAGATTCAAACTAGGTCTTACTCCTCATCAGGTTTGGCAGTGGATGGAAAACACGCCCTTCTCTTCGATGATGATTCTGCAGCTGCATTCATAAATTCAAAAGAGGTGCTAATGCCATGGAACAATGACCAAAATCATGTGTTAGATCTCTATGATGTCAGGCATCTACTTCAGGATCTCTTCGCTCTCAGGAGAATGCGTTCTTCTTCCTCTGATGTCAGCCAAATGAAACTAGATCTAGAGTGCTATAGAGACCTGCACGACCCTCCTCATCATGAAGCATCCAAGAGGCAGAAGTAAACTTGGGCTCTGATACCAATTTTTGTAAGAGAAATAGCAAACAAAATATAATAAAAAATAAAACAGTTGCAGATTCTAGATTGCTACGGTAATAAAAAATAAATTATTTAATCTTATTAATTTTGCATTGCAAAAGTATTTGAATAGGTTCACATAAATAGAGTAAAAGAACAAATAAAAACTGTAAATAAACTAAACCTTAACTGAAGTTGTGCATGCAATGCTAAGCTATGACTGAGGCAATGAAACATGCAGACTGCGTGCATGATGAGGGCAAACAAGGAGTTTGGAGAAATTAGCTCTAGTTTTTAACATGAAGAGTGTCGGAAGGATCAAGAAATAGTCAAAACTTCTTGGCTCCACCATCATAATCCACCCACGCGTCCCATATGAAGCCATTGTTAAGACTCACAAATCTCCTGTCCAACGAATATTTGACCTGGGAAACAATGGTACTCACATCAATTCCCAAATGGTTGTCATCCTCATCAAAAGGAGGATTATTGAATGTGTCAAACTCCACTGCAACTATTTGATTTGCTAAATTACCATCAGTAGTTTCGTTAAACAGACCAAGCCATTGGCCGTATGATTCATTGGTGGCTCCCAGTCGAAAGGCGTCATAAAAAATGTGAATCCATCACCATATACCTTACCACCACCTTCCTCTCTTTGGGCCATTGAAAATTTGAAGTGGCATGTAAAATTGGCAAGTGAATGAGAAGAGTTTGAGTTTTTCCATAGTGGAACTGATTTGTTATAAGTTGCCATGCCAAAGCTCCAATTGGAGCTGTCGTCAATTTATAATGGAGAGAGTTGTATGATTGCATTAAGGTCATCATAGCCAGCGGTTCCAAGCACAACGATATAAGTTGAAGGAGGGAAGGTAAAGTTGAGACTTCTTGCATGCGCTCCCAAATTAAGCATACTAACAACATAGAGCAAGAAGATGAGAAAAAGGTTTGCCATCTGTTGTCCAGAGGAATGTGAATGCAATTGCCAGTAATGCGACCTATTTGAAAGGGTTGACTGACGTAACAATTGAGGAGTTTCCAATGACGTGCAGGCCGTCCTTGTCCTTTGCATTTCTATGTTCATTTACCGATCTATGAGATTTAAATCGTTTGAAAATAACAGTAATAAAAAAACAAAAACAAACAATTAAAACAAAACAAAAAAAACTACCTAAAAAAAAAGAAAAGAAAAGAAACGAAACATTCAAATTGTTTTATGTTATTACAATTTTAATCATTACTTTTTATTTATTTTAAATTTTTTTTGGATGATAATATCAGCATCCTTTAACCCTAACAATGTGAGTATTTTAAGTATTTTTGTTGAGTATACTCTTTTGGTTGGCATCATTGTTTGTGATAGAGAATAATAAGAGAAAATGGGCCCTTACCGTATGGTACAAAAGGATTTGATAAGTAGATCAAATCAATAAAGATAAAAGAATATTTGAGGAGAACAAAATGAGACAAAGAAAAAGTTTCAATAAGCCAAACAACTAGAAAGCCAATAAGATAATTATGAAAGAGATTATCAAATAATGGAAGCCCAAAAAATTCATTCAAACTACCTCTAACCAATAACAATAATCACATCTCATTAATAAAGGCACTTTCATTGTATCTCCATAAAGTTCTAGATATATTATATGATATTGTTTTTCATTTTTACATATCAATTTTCAAGTTTATGCTATCAAATTATGCTTGTGATGTTTTTTTGTTGTTACCACCTAAGATCTTTGGCGCTTGGAATGCTTTTTTTTCATTCCTTTCATTGTAACCAGAGCAGTAGGTTTTACATCCATCCATTTAGGAGTTCGTAGAGGTTGATGAAATTTTTTTTATTCCAATTTTGTTTTAGATATTGCAAAGTTTTTTTCAAAAACTTATGACTATCTTGCATATTAGTTTTCTCCTTAGACAAGTGTTTGATTCAAAAAATTATTTCACTGCTAGGAGGACTTCAAGAAGTTTCCAGAAAGTGATCATAATAAGGATTTTCAGCAGTATCCAAGGAGATATGAGGCTCTAAAGTTGACCCTAAAAATATTTTTTCTACATATTTTTTATGCAAGATCAAGACAAAAATTCAAATAGTTTATTCAAAGTGAATAATCAGCATGGAAGATTGATCTATGTGGCCACTTGTTCATTTCCTTTACTACAAATTTCCTTCAAATCCATTTTTTCCAGATCTAGCAGAAAGAAATTAAGTTTTTTCAAGCATTTAATATTTTTTTATGTAATTTTTATTTTTGACCCATCTATGACAGTAAAACATGTACAAACTATATCTTTTGATTGGGTATGTGCACGAAGTTGGGGGACAATTTTGTGGACATTTCCACTAATGCATACACATTATGACAATAATGCATACATGTTATGGTCATAACACGCACTCATTATTTGAATTTAGGCTCATAATCATCAAACCTAGGAATCTTTATGCACTCCTAATAACACGTGTGTGTTCTTAATAATGTGTATGCATTACTAATAACATACACACATTATTAGGAATGTGTACACATTATGAAGAATGTGTATGCATTTTTATTATTTTTCACCCAAAAACACAAGAACACTTACATGAATGCATTATTTAATTGAAGCTGATAGTTACTAAAATAAATGTTAAGTATAAGTTTACATTTATTAAACTGATTTTAGTAAGTATAATAAAATAAGGTCACTCTACATCTGATAGAGTTGGTCTCACAATTGAACACCTTAAGAAAAAAACTAAGGTTCGTTGTAATGATTTTTTCACAATAACTTGTTTTATCTAAAATGGAAACACACAATTGAAATAAAACTTTGATTACAATAACATGAAAACTCAGATCTAGATAATATACAATAATACTAGAA